>CM056605.1:13616959-14164459 GCA_029721355.1 Tegillarca granosa | reverse complement strand
TATTATAAGTAGTACATGCTGACAAATATTGAGATATAAATGTGACATCCAAAAACTTTGTAAAGTGACAATGATTTATCTTTTTAGCATGTTGTTTATTGTTAAAAGTTTAAAATTAAAAAAAAAATATTTTGTTGAATGGGTTATAATTGGGAAGTAATCTAGTTTGTAATTAATGTTATAACAGGTAACACAAAGATTAATTAATCCCTATAACTAACAGGTAACTGACGACAAAGACCTAACCTAAGTTAAAATAAACCATACATTTGTCTGTGGTATTTGATACATCCTTAAGGCCATGTTAAACCTTGAGCAGGCAGATTCCGTTCATTTTCCGTAATCTTAAAGGTAAAACAATTTTCAGGGTCAGTGTGGGAGCGGAATTTGTCGGTTTATACAGCACGGGCAAGTTTGTTTGATCCGTTATTACATAAGTCTGTTGTTGTAATCTTGTGTTTTTGATAAATGTTCTCTTTACAGCATGCTCTGGGGTTTCCGTGACTTCTCAGGTTTTCTGTTCACTGTGATAAGTCTTGATCTTGTTCATTTTTTCTGCCGTTATCAGTGTTAACACAAAAATCAATTAACCTTCTGATGTAGATAACATCTGCTTTTGAAAATAAATTGATAGTTTTTTTATACTTTCTGTCTTAAACCTTACATAAATATTTAAACAAAGAAAGTTTCTCATGTCAGACAATAAATTCATTAACGATTGATGATGTTGACAAGAAAACGCCCAAAAAGTTTATTGGCATAACTTTTGGCGTAAAAACATTTAATATCACCAGTGTATATCGTAAAAATAAACTTCATTTTGTGTTGTGTACAACGTTTAATGCAACAGGTGTTTCACCTTGTTAGTAAATGAACCTGCAGTCTTTGTTGTGGTGATTGTGTAATGAACATATCAACAATATTCTAGATTTCTTTGTTCATTTATGTAGATTTCATGCATTTTATTGTCTTACTATATAGGAAAAACAGTAGTTTATTGGCCGAGAAACCTTGGAATTCATAAATAATAAACCATTTTTTTTGATAAACTTTCAACAGTTTGTCTTATAGGCAAATGCCGTCTTTTGCAAATATAACCCTTCGACAAAAGGCATTTACCTTAAAACAAACTCTTCTGGGCTACTAGAAATTGCTAGTATATAAACGTAGCGGGAAGGACGGACTGTATCTTTAACAAAGAAAACGAAACATGTTTTTTATTACTTAAAATTGTACTTTATTTTGTAGATAAAGATTAAGTGTACTTTGTAAATGAGAGGTAATTAGTATGATAATTTAGGACATTTAAGTATTGATGAAAGGTGGTATGTATATGAATAAAACTGCTGTTATGAATGTAGTGAGATTGTGGACCAGGAATAAATACAAAGGAACGTTTATCTACTACCAAGTCGTAAATCTTGACATGATAACGCATGAATTCACTAGGTTGTGCATTTGACATGATAACGCATTAATTCACTAGGTAGTGCATTAGACATGATAACGCGTAAATTCACTAGGTTGTGCATTTGACATAATAACGTGTGAATTCACTAGGTAGTGAAAATTTACTATGCTGTACATTTGACAAGATAACGAGTGAATTCACTAGGCTGTGCTTTTGACATGATAAAGCGCGATTTTGCAACGCTGTGCATTGATATATGATACCGCGTGAATTTATAAGGTTATGCAATTGACATGATAACGTGTGAAATCACTAGGTTGTGCATTTGACATGATAATGTTAATTCACTAGGCTGTACATTTGACATGATAACGTGTAAATTCACTAGGCTGTACATTTGACATGATAACGAGTGAAATCACTAGGCTGTACATTTTACATGATAACGCATTAATTCACTAGGTTGTACATTTGACATGATAACGTGTGAATTCACTAGGTTGTGCATTTGACATGATAACGAGTAATTTCACTAGGCTGTACATTTGACATGATAACGTGTGATATACAAGGTTTTGCAAATGACTTGATAACGCGTGATTTCACTAGGCTGTGCATTTGAAATGATATCGCGTGATTTTACTAGGTTGTGCATTTGACTTGATAACGTGTAAATTCACTAGGTTGTGCATTTGACATGATAACGTGTTAATTTCACCAGGCTGTGCATTTGTCATGGTAACGCATGTGCTACTTTTGAATTGTATTATTTCATAAAAATTCAAAAGTAGCACATGACAGTAGCACTAGTTTTTTTTAAGGTTTTAGAACAGGTTTTTAAAACTGCTTCTATGTAAAATACGGGGAGCTAAACAATTTCAGTAAGCTTTTCTTTCCACAGATTCATTTGAACTTTTTTAAATGAAATTTTTTGGCCAGTACAAGTTTTAATTGTTTTGCAGATTGCATGGTATTTATAAAATGTATTGAAACTTACTGCATCTAAATGTAGGTATAGGAAATGTATGAAAAGGAAGAATTTGAAGTTTTCTAAATATGGGTAACCCATCATATTTTACAATAAGTGTCGGATTCTTCGACATCATATATCCTTTATTTACACATATTTGATTTTTTAGTAATTGCTAAAAAGTATAGGTTCATTTAAATGTGTCTATCATCAAAGGAATGATTGCCATATTCAACATAATCACAATGCAGTTAATTCGGCTATTGCGTTACAAAATGATTGTGCAATTGCTATTTTTATATTTTGCAGGTGATGCTAGTCCAAAACACACTCAAAAATGTAATTACCGTATTTTGTCTTTAACCTTTGCTTTTAAATCCTCTTGGGTTTTCTCTGGGTAGCAAAGGACATCTCTTTCATTATTAGTAATGATACAAGCGACAGAGCTAATTCTTTGATCTTGTCACGTGATCATCTTAAAACAGGTATTGAATTTTGTTAAATTCCAGATACTCTTAAATTGTTTTCTAATTTAAATGAAATTCTCTGTCCTCTATTTTAGAATTCTTTTTAACATATGTTCGTATTGATTAACGTTTATAAGATACATTTTAATAATTAGAATATTCAAAATTTATTTAAACTTAAAATATTTTAATTTTCTGCTGGGGCTCAGTGGCCGAGTGGTTTAAAGCGCGCGCTTACGGATCACAGTGCCTCTCACCGACTGGGCTCGAATCCAACTCGGGATAGATCCTAGTGTGAGAAAGTTTGTCAGTTCACTTGCCGAAGGTAGGTGGTTTTCTCCGGGCATTCCGATTTCCTCCACCATTCCAGAACTGACCGCCTGGAAATAAGTGAAATATTCTTGACTGGGGCGTAAAACACTATTACTCCACTTCTCCACTCCACTCCACTCAATTTTCTGCTGTGGTTGTTAGAGCACTTTGAATATGACATTTTACTGAATTTAATCGATAAATTACATAGCATCAGTGAAACCTATGGAATCAGCTGTCTTTAAATACGATTTAATTGCTTAATAAAAAGGTAAAAATGGTTCCTGTTTATTATAATTTGATCAGACAGATTCCTTAAATTTGATTGGTTGATCAGCATTTTTCTGTAAAACATATATTTAACATGCCTTAAATTGAATCAGTGTGCTATACATTTGTGATACATGTGCATCTGTAAATTCACAATAGTGACAACTCGGCTTATAACATTTGAAAAATAAATACAAATTACACTAGTTTTACGCTCCAGTCAAACCTCCTTCACTTATATAGAGTCGGTTAGTTCTTGTATTGTGGAGAAAACCGAAATACGCGAAAAAAGCACCTACCTTTTTGCAAATGAACTAACATAGTAATAATTGGTGTTCATAAAAACTGAAAGTGCCTATAGAAAAAAGAGATTTGACAATGAAAGCGGACATTTGGTGCCACTTTCTACAAGTTCAGATAGCTTCTTCCTTCTTATGCCAGACTGTATATAATAATTGTCTGAAATCAGTTACATCTTTTGGAATATGTATTTTTAAAAAAGCAAGACATTTTTATGAATATGACGACATTATGTCACGATTGTAATGGAAAAAGAACAAAACCTACAACAGTCGATAAATCCACGAATAAGCGACAAATGACGCCATACGTTCTTCATTGAAATAAGAAAAAAAAAGATGATACGAGGATTGCAAAAGCGGAAAACGGTTTAGTTTTTTTGTCATTGTAAATGAAGTCATTTATCTCTATAAACTGTTACACAGATTAAGTTCAATCAGCGGTTTTATACATTTTTTAATTTTTGATTTCTTTTTCACTTCATACTTTGATAGTTGTTCATTAACTAAATTTGAAAAAGATATAACATTTATTAAAAACGTTTTCTCAAACCATTGATGTTAAACAACAAAAGGTTCTGTTGATCATCTGTGGTAAATTTGAAAAATAGTAGACTTATGTGTAGTGGGGTCCCGGATTACCACGATATGTAATAAATTAACTATCAATTCATTGTGATGTGAAATTGCTGAATTTGACATTTTCTCTTTACAAATGGCTTTTTCTAAAAATATCACGTGAAAGATTTAGCGGCGCCACTGTACTTTGAACACGATAGATATAGCATCTCAAATACTTCTTGCTGTACTTTGTTGATATTAATGCATTTCAAATATATATTTTTAAATCTTAAAAATCAAAACAAAATTTTCGACTGTGTAATTCAGTCTGTGGATCACTGATTGGTTCAAGGTTTCGAAAATACTTGTACTGCCTGAAAGAATAATTTGCTCCAAAAGTCAACACAGCATGGAAACAAATATCTAAATGTAAACAGGTCTGAAAATTTTTTTGATATTCCTAGACGATACGATATTTTATATTTCAGACATCTATAATTGCTTAGTGTAAAAATAATTTGTTTCATTAAAGATTTAAAAGTGTTTAATCAAAGTGAGCCGGAATCTTTAATATAATCCAAGATGGTAAGATTATTAGATTATAAACTTGTATGTACAGGTTTCATTCATTATACATTGTTCATAGAGTATAGTAACTGTTTTATTCCAACATTTAAATCTTATATTCAGTGTTTGTGCTACTTTTGAATTGTATCATTTCATAAAAATGCAAAATTAGCACAAAGCAAGAGCATTAAAGTTTTAGGAGTTCCGTAACTATTCCTCTTTGAAGCTTTTTTTCGAGCCATTTTTTTTAAGCTTGATTCTAGAAAAATAAAAGAATAAAATTATAAGTTTTTAGAAAAAAATAGGAAGAAAAAATAACTGCGAAGCACTTTGATACATTTTCTAATTTTGAAAACAAATATATGAAAATAACCTACCGCATTCAAAGTTTAGAGTAATTAAAATATTTGTCTAGGTAAATGCTATAAATATTTTTGTCTGGATGAAAATTGGGGACTATTATCGTCATTATAGAGGAAACGAAAGCGTTTTAGAACTTAGTATACTTTAAATCATTCGTTTTCTTTCATTTAACAGATAATAACTGGCCGGATAAACGAAACTTATAATTAATGTAGAAGAGGTTTATTTAAGCTATTGTACAAGGAATTGTAATAGTCCGTTTATCTCCGTTGCGTCGACCAAAAAAGCCACTCAAATTCCAATATGAAAACCGAGCATTCATTGGCCTATAATTTATAAAACATTTGTAATTTTCTAAGTGTTTTAAGATCTTGTCATTATTGGGATAACATGTATTAAAGCATGCATTTTTGTGACATAATTTCCAAAATAAAATCTGATTACGCGCAAAGGGGGTTGATTTAAAATGAAACATATTGCCAACTATTTTCATTTCTTATCAGAAAAGAGGTCAAAAGCCGCAATAATAACTCCGTTTTTAACTACAAATCAAGCAAGGTTGAATACGGAGACAGGTTTAAATGCTGGATATAAAGACTGGATAATCGTTTAATACCTTACATATAAAAAACAGCTTTATACACCATCAAACGATATTCAAAGTATGTGAGAATATTGATAAAATTCACACGTGATCCAGAAAATCAAGGTAATTATTTAAATAATGAAGTTTTAATGTTTACATCTTTTCTACTTATCACCAAAAGCAAGAAATTTTTGTGATCTTTGACCTAAAGTGTTCATCGTTGTCAATTTAGATGTTATTAAAGTCTGTGTTGATAGCACGGTCCTACCACACGCTGAATGGGTGACACCTTCATGGGGGAGTTTTTGAAGATATTCCCCTATCTTAATTGCCAAATGCTTCCTTTTGACCACCTCGAATTTTAAATTTAATATCTTTTACCATCTTAAGTTATATCTGCTACTTATATTATTTTAGCTGATACTTATAAAAGTATGAAAATTAAAAATAGTTAGCATGATACCTATTGGTCTGTGTAGATACACTTGTATACATAAGTTTTAAAGCAAAATCTACTATAAAGATTATATAAATATCTAAGACAAAAAATAATCTTAAGTTTGGACTTCAATTAAGACCAATTAAAAATTCTTATACAACTGGTTTGTTTCATAAACAAGGATGACAGATTTGTTAAAAAATACATTTCCCGCATTTTAGCAATATTTATCTAATACTATATTAATACAAGCCTGTAATGGTTGTAGTGGAACACATATGTATATGTATATGTTATATATATATATATATATATATATATATATATATATATATATATATATATATATATATATATATATATATATATATATATATATATATATATATATTCAAAGTGTACCAGTGTCCTTAAATCCATTGAAGACTTAAAAACAAGAACTAGACAACATATATATATATATATATATATATATATATTTGTATGTATGTCAATTCTGGTGCACACATCAGTATTTCCAAGAATTTTTACAACCATGTTACATGACGTCACCGTAACCTCACAAAATACAAATGAGGCCGACTGCTATAAACGTTAGTATGCATTCCAATTTGAAGTGACACAGTTACTTACCGTATAAATTGTAAATTGGAATGCAAGGGATCAGGACAGGTTTCTGGATATTAAAAAAATTTAAACTTTATTTCTTTTACAACGATTAAGAAACAAGTTGTGCAACTTATATTAATCTAGCTCGTTGGCCCGAATTGTAGCGCGCGTGAGGTCTTATTGTGGGAGGAAAACCGGAGAACCCGGAGAAAAACCCACGTGCTCAAGCAGGTGACCTCATACCTTATCACATACGACGCTGGGAATCGAACCCCGGTCGCATTGGTGATAGGCGGGAGCGCTAACCACTGCACCACTTGAACAACATTAACGGCTCCAAATCCATTTTCAATTTAAATAAAAATGCATTTTGGAATCATCGCTTCAAAATTAAGAGGGACAGTTAAGAAATGGATACCAATATGCCTTATATTAATGTACAGTGTCCGTCAAAAGTCTTGTATTTTGTAAAAACAGGGCAAAATATCAAACCGCTACCAAACATTTGTGATTTTATTTCACCAAAGATAAAAACAATTACGTATGAGTAAAGCTTGATACGATCAAAGACTGTTATAAAAGAAGCTGACTGATCGTTATCAATGATAGACTCTATACAAATTGTAGCTCTTTTTACGTGACGTATTTATTTTTACTTTTGTTAATGAGTATTTAGGAAAAGATATTGTTATTTATTACTGCACTTTCTCCTAAATGTTAACTCTAAAACAGATTGAACATGAAATTATACCAAACCGTAATATGACAGTTGAATTCCATTTGATTTTAATGTAAAGGATAAAGTTCACATCTCCATGTAAAGCTTGTCACATTATTTACTTATAATGCGGCGTCCCATCAACAGCGGAAGTAATCAAATGAAACGTCTAAATAGGACCCAGGATGCTCTTCTCGGATTGAATAATTATCCTATATAAAGCTTTAATGTAAGCATAATTAAATTAGCAACAGGGACCCAGACAAATTGCATCTATATAAAAGCCCGGATTGAATAATTCACACAGGCTTTAGTAATGGAATTGTTGGCAACAAATGAAAGTAATTAATTGTGAAGAATTTACAGTTTATCGAACACAAACTTTTAACTCAAAATATGCAGATATAATTGAATAAAAATAAAGCTGTAAATGAGAATAAATTCATAATTAAAAATTTCTATTTTAAGCCGCAACTTAGAACCTACCCTGCCTTAGAGTTCCCCATTTAGACACATTTCAGCTGGTTCCATTTAGCTTTTAATGACAAGAGATAACTTCATTGAAGCTTATTTGTACTTTTTATGTGTTTGCACTTGAGGAATTCTTTGATGTAGCATTATTTTCGTATAACTTCCTTTCTATTTTGAAGATTAAAGTTAACGTCCCACAATCTTCCCAAAACTTTTTATAATTTCGAAAATATGCACAAAATGTAAGATGAGCTATGACGTGTTGCGTTTTTTAAATTGAACCTGTAAAAAATATAGAGATAACTTTGTGTTCTAAATTTACAATGCTATTTTTAACATTATCTTTCGAATCGTTTTTTTAACAAATTGAATTTGCTGTCGTGTTGATCAATAAATAAATAAGTAAATAAAACTGATGACCTTTGGTATTTACCAAGGTCAAACAATAGCTTTGGTAACTTTATATGCAACGATATAAAATAATGTCAAGTAATGCAAAGATATAGATACTTTGTATTAAACGTTAGAAAACTTTTGATGTGACTTGGCCGGATAGCAGACATATGTGTTTCAATAAACACACACACACACACACACACACACACACACACACACACATATATATATATATATATATATATATATATATATATATATATATATATATATATATATAACCAGCAAGTTTAAGGTCAAAGAGATCAAAGTGAAGGTAATATTTTTTAGTTTTTAGTAGTCAGAATGCCTACCTTGATCGAAAGTGTTGTAAGACCTTTAACACAATAAGCAATCCGCCAAAATAAACCACACAGAAAATCCAAAATTACACTTATATAATTAAAAAATCGCTAAAAATGAAATCACAACGATAAATATGACAACAACTTAGATACCAAACATGTATAAAACTTTACACGGTACAATATTATCATGATGTCAACCAAATTCTTCAAAACCTCAACCAAGACCTTAATACAACAAGGTAAAATCAAAAATGAAAACAACAAAAATGCTAAACAATGCTTCCATAATGTAAAATTTATCAAACAACTTGCAAAACGTCGAGTACACTCACCATGATGCCCAAATGACCACTATATCAACCGAAGCATACACCGTTGACGCTTAAAATGACAACCCAGATATCTAAAAAGACCATAAAGACGCTTAAAATGACAGTCTGTCATCCAGAAGATCCAAAGACCCAACATGTTTAGTAAAAGGTGAATAAACTCAACAATAAATCAGAAGGTAGCGCAGAGGGTGCTAACACACAAGTTATAAGATTGTTAATTCTTTACTTATGTTCTTATGGTGATTAAAGTCTACTGTTATCAGCAATAAAGATGTATTATATCACAAAAGGAGGGAATTAGTCTATAAATAAAACCTATGATTCAAGAAAACTTTTTGAAGTTATTTACAGGTAATCTCTCAAATCTCAACACAATAGGTGTTATGGAACATTTAGATAACAATTTCGGTTTATCGTGAGCTCAATCTTGTAAAAATAATTACAACAGGTCGGAAGATCATCTTTAATCGCAGGTCAAAACTTCTCATATGTACAAGGGTAAATAGTTGTCAACCTCTGTAATTCAAAACATAGGTGTTAGTGTTAAGAAATCCGTGAACTATCGGTCCATAGGGGAATACTCAATAGCATTATGTTAAGATGGAACAATAAACGTAGACATTTATATGCTGCTTAGTTATTCATCCTGTCAAGATAGCTTATCCCAAGATTATAATGTCTTAATATTTACTTATAATGGATTAGCATTGCACTCTCTGGTCTTTATATAAACAGTAGATTATAAAAACTGAAAAAGATACGATACCCAACTCTGCTAAGATTTTGTTTGTAATGGAAAGGCATTGCGCTCTCTGGTCCTTATATATACAGTAGATTATAAAAACTGAAAAAGATACGATACCCAACACTGCTGAGATTTTGTTTGTAATGGATTAGCATTGCACTCTCTGGTCTTTATATATACAGTAGATTATAAAAACTGAAAAAGATACGATACCCAACACTGCTGAGATTTTGTTTGTAATGGAACAGCATTGCACTCTCTGGTCTTTATACATACAGTAGATTATAAAAACTGAAAAAGATACGATACCCAACACTGCTGAGATTTTGTTTGTTATGGATTAGCATTGCACTCTCTGGTCCTTATATATACAGTAGATTATAAAAACTGAAAAAGATACGATACCCAACACTGCTGAGATTTTGTTTGTAATGGAACAGCATTGCACTCTCTGGTCCTTATATATACAGTAGATTATAAAAACTGAAAAAGATACGATACCCAACACTGCTGAGATTTTGTTTGTAATGGAACAGCATTGCACTCTCTGGTCCTTATATATACAGTAGATTATAAAAACTGAAAAAGATACGATACCCAACACTGCTGAGATTTTGTTTGTAATGGAACAGCATTGCACTCTCTGGTCCTTATATATACAGTAGATTATAAAAACTGAAAAAGATACGATACCCAACACTGCTGAGATTTTGTTTGTAATGGAACAGCATTGCACTCTCTGTTCTTTATATATACAGTAGATTATAAAAACTGAAAAAGATACGATACCCAACACTGCTGAGATTTTGTTTGTAATGGAACAGCATTGCACTCTCTGGTCCTTATATATACAGTAGATTATAAAAACTGAAAAAGATACGATACCCAACACTGCTGAGATTTTGTTTGTAATGGATTAGCATTGCACTCTCTGGTCTTTATATATACAGTAGATTATAAAAACTGAAAAAGATACGATACCCAACACTGCTGAGATTTTGTTTGTAATGGAACAGCATTGCACTCTCTGGTCCTTATATATACAGTAGATTATAAAAACTGAAAAAGATACGATACCCAACACTGCTGAGATTTTGTTTGTAATGGAACAGCATTGCACTCTCTGGTCTTTATATATACAGTAGATTATAAAAACTGAAAAAGATACGATACCCAACACTGCTAAGATTTTGTTTGTTATGGATTAGCATTGCACTCTCTGGTCTTTATATATACAGTAGATTATAAAAACTGAAAAAGATACGATACCCAACACTGCTGAGATTTTGTTTGTAATGGAACAGCATTGCACTCTCTGGTCTGTATATATACAGTAGATTATAAAAACTGAAAAAGATACGATACCCAACACTGCTGAGATTTTGTTTGTAATGGAACAGCATTGCACTCTCTGGTCTGTATATATACAGTAGATTATAAAAACTGAAAAAGATACGATACCCAACACTGCTGAGATTTTGTTTGTAATGGATTAGCATTGCACTCTCTGGTCTTTATACATACAGTAGATTATAAAAACTGAAAAAGATACGATACCCAACACTGCTGAGATTTTGTTTGTAATGGAACAACATTGCACTCTCTGGTCTGTATATATACAGTAGATTATAAAAACTGAAAAAGATACGATACCCAACACTGCTGAGATTTTGTTTGTAATAGAACAGCATTGCACTCTCTGGTCTGTATATATACAGTAGATTATAAAAACTGAAAAAGATACGATACCCAACACTGCTGAGATTTTGTTTGTAATGGAACAGCATTGCACTCTCTGGTCTGTATATATACAGTAGATTATAAAAACTGAAAAAGATACGATACCCAACACTGCTGAGATTTTGTTTGTAATGGATTAGCATTCCACTATCTGGTCTTTATACATACAGTAGATTATAAAAACTGAAAAAGATACGATACCCAACACTGCTGAGATTTTGTTTGTAATGGAAAGGCATTGCACTCTCTGGTCCTTATATATACAGTAGATTATAAAAACTGAAAAAGATACGATACCCAACACTGCTGAGATTTTGTTTGTAATGGAACGGATTTGCGCTCCTTCGTTTTTATATATACAGTAGATTATAAAAACTGGGAAAAGATTCGATATTCAGCTCTTCTGAAAGATTGTTTATAAATGGAACAGCATTGCGCTACCTCGTCTTTGTATATACGGTACATTATAAAAAACTGGGAAAAGATTCGATATTCAGCTCTTCTGGGAGATTGTTTATAATGAAACAGCACTGCGCTCCCTCGTCTTTATATATACGGTACATTATAAAAACTGGAAAAAAATTCGATATTCAGCTCTTCTGAGAGATTGTTTATAATGGAACAGCATTGCGCTCCCTCGTCTTTGTATATACGGTACATAATAAAAAACTGGGAAAAGATTCGATATTCAGTTCTTCTGGGAGATTGTTTATAATGAAAGTGCATTGCGCTCCCTCGTCTTTATATATACGATACATTATAAAAAACTGGAAAAAGATTCGATATTCAGCTCTTCTGAGAGATAATTCGTAATAGAACAGAACTGCGCTCTCTTGTGTATATAAATCTTTTTTTTTATTTTAGCCGTACTGGAAACCTCCCTAACATACTAGATCCTAGCAACATATTTAGCTTTAAATTTCATTTTCTTTCTAGTTGACTTTAGCCTCTGTGTATAAGTTGTAAAACGACCAGGTTAACTAATCTCTGCATGTAGTTAAATTCAACTCAGGAAAAAAACAAGACCGCAGGCTGAAATCCGATTGTTCCCTCAATGTCTTAGAACACAACGGATCCTCGATATAATGTATAATCTTGACTGAGGCATAAGACACAATTCCAACAAAGAAACAAATCTAACCATTCGAGAAACAGGATTTGGAGGCTAAAGCTTTTCTCTCTATGTCACGAAAACTCTCGATACAAAGGTACGACAACTTACTGGAGTCGATATATCGACCTATTACAGTGGAATTTATTCAAAAAGAACCGATATCATTGTTAACTATAAAATAACTTCTTAGATTAACATTCCTGTGGAAAAATAAAACAGGTGAAATTTCAACATTATTTGTGTCCCTATATGTATATAAAGTTATTAGGTTTATTGTAATCGCGCTCATTTTAAACAAAATTACTCATACATATAGGAAAACACGAAATATGATTTCTGGTCAAAAGTCACGCAAACAAAGTATTTATAGAAATTAGAAGAGGTTGGCTTTTAAGATGTTAAAGATATTCATAGAATTTTTTGATACAATCTGATTTTTGTCACAGAAAAAGAAGGGGGGAATTTAAGTTAATAATTCTTCATTTTGTAGTCTAATAAAATTCAGTTAAAACTCGTCATAGTATTTTAAATATGCGGATATTATAATGAAAGTTTTAAACTTGAAAGAACATATCTGAAGTTGTCAGAAATTTTGTGAGTCTAAAATATATTTTGATTTGTTAAAGTGTCAATCGATTAATCAACTGAGAGATGCATGTAAAAAAAGTTCTTAACGTAGCATCAACATTTTCAGCTATTTTCGCCAATATAATCTCTAATAATAAATCTAAAGTCTGGTTCGCTTATGTCCAAGATGTACGTGTGTGTATGGTCAGTTTTGAACTGACGCTCACTCGTTGCACCTTTTATTAAGGTGCTAGTACACCGAGGGGGCACGCCGTAGACAAGCATACTACTTCCTCAGTCGCATACACCTGGTACCGGGTGAACAAGTCAATACCCTGCCCTATTAATGCTAAGCGCCAGACGAGGAACTAGTACCTCAAATGTTAAAGTCTTATACATGTCCCATCGAATCCACAAGTTCTCTTTCTCTCTTAATGTACGCGTTTACTCTAAGCCATAGAAGCGGTAGGAACCAACAAGCTCCCACTATTGAGGTGTACATGTTACCTCTAAGCCATAGAGGCAAGTACGTTCAAGCTCAGTAACATAGAGGCGAGTTTAGCAACATGGAGGTCTATGTATGGGGTCAGTGGTGTAAGTAAGGCAGCAAGGATTTGTTTGTAAAACAGTACAGAGGTAAATATAATTACAAGTAAGGAGACAAAAACAAAAATTGTATTTTTGGAAAAACATTGATAGCAGACAAAAATACAAAGAACACACTTTCGTATCCAATAAAATAAGGCACGTGGTTATTTTGGCCCCAAAAATGTTACTCTGTGATTTATTTAATTGCAACTCGTGACTACGACGTGAAAAATCAGTAAACTGATATAGATGACAGACCACTCAGTTTACTTATCTCTGACATCTGAAAAAGTAGTAAAAAATTGATTGAAGCCTATTACACATTGGCTTTTGCAATATTGGAATGTCGTATATATTTTAAGTGCGGATTTGCTGTAATGACTATTATTATTATATAGCATTATATATTCCGTGTAGAAACATAACCAAAAAAATAGAGGTGTTAGCTTGCAATATATATCGATACTTGCAAGCAAACTTTGTCCCGGTCCGAAATTTTCCGAATTCATTTTTCATATTGCACACTTTGTTATGTGACAAGCATACTTCTTGCAAACTCGTGTAAATGTCGAGTTAAATCGGGACAATATTTTACAATATTACTTATATAACCCTATAATATATATTTTAGATAATGCATTGTTCCTATATAGCATCGTTTCATATTTAAGTCGCAGATTTGATGTTATTCAATACTGATTGTTTCTTATTTTATGTTTCGTGTTTATTTATTCGAAATGTGCATTGTTTTTGTATTATAGGTTGCGGATTTAAAGTGATCCAATACTTATTTGTTTCAGTCTCTGTGGTTCAATGCTTTTAACAATATCTATGTAACCATCATTTGTCTTCCAGGATATTGACAAGAGGAATAACGACTTCAATTTTAACATGTGCTTTTCCACAAATTTGCAATATTTATTTGCTAAATGCAATCAAGCAAAATCAGTAAACAATGCTTTAAACCAGATTATTAAAAGGGAGGTAAATGTATAATAGTGTTTATAGTTCCTGGTCAACCATGAAATGCTACAAAAAGAGTTTAAAAATAGGACATTTCTGTATTATAAGATATTTAAACATATTTTTAGTGGAAATTTATTTTATCATTGGAATTTAAATAAAATCGCATAATTAATCGAAGTATATTACCTATAAAGCGGTGCAAATGGATCTGTTGATATTAATGTCAGAATTATGCATAAAATTTCGCGAGGATTCTTTACTTATACAATAACTGTTGATATCATGTTGTTATATATATTTCTTCTTTAAAGCAGCTCTGTGGGGTTCCCTGGGACGAGAATCACCGAGTTTCTTGTATCTGCGTCATGGTATCAACTCTATTGAAAAAGGTTACGGGAATATTAAGCATGATTTTATTTATTTATAAAGTTATCTAAAGATTTTGAAAAATTTATAGTTGATTTTGACATGTTTTAAACCTTTTTCAAATATATGTGACTGACTGCAACAGTACGAGAGGATTAAAGTCAGTCTATCACCCATAGCGTAATCTAAATGCTCTGTGGATCATCATCCAATAATTGGATATATAAAGGCGCTGTGGTGAATGGCATTTCAAAAACTTTTAAATTAATTAAAGTGAAACAAAATCTTTAATCCACTGGACAAAGCTAGACCTTCTTCTATATTCACTAAGGATACTGTCACCTTTTTTACGTTAAGCAGTATTGTAGGTGATTATACACTTATTAAAACGTTTTTCGACAATTCTGTATAATGATCATACATTAAAGGGAAAGGCATGCATGCATGTGATACCAACCACCTGCTTTTGTTAACCTTAAAATAAAATATGCCATTGCTGTTTTGTATAATTACCATTGTGAAGGTGAAAGAAGATGCAAATCGTGATGGCACGATAAGCAATGTCTAAATTATTTTATAGCTAATGTGCTCAGTATTTGTTGATTATTTTATCTTTTTCAAAATGTTCTAATTCAGATTTTGTCTTGTTTTCTTGTTTAATTGGTTCGTTAATGCGCGCTTATTGAATACCCATTGCCAGGTATATGACTTCAGGTACCGATAGCTTTATTTCTTTATTCTGTTATAATAATTATGGAGGAGGGGGTATAAGAAGTATAATCTGTACAATTTCAAAGTAAAATTGTTAAATAAACCTCACACACACACCGACGCCTAAGATGAAAATCAGTAGGCCTATAGTGATATTAGATGAAGCGTAAAATTCATTTTCTTTTTGCAATCTTTCGAATCTAAGATAATTTTATAAGTGCTTTGAAATATTGAAATATTCCGCAATAATTTATTCAAATATGTCAAAGTTTGAATTAAAGTTACATGCTTCCAAGGTCTCACAAATTTAATACTTATTGCAGTTATTAAGTGTGGTTCGTAAACTGTACATGTTACTTGTGGGTCATCGATTCCATTGTAGCTTCGTGTGTCTTCACCAAGCTACAATCATGCTTAAAACTTCTTAAATATGGACCACCACTTCGGCATATATAATAACTAATTAAACGTCAATCAAATGAATTATATATAGAAATTATGTTATATTTTTTTCATATCAACTCATCTTTTACAAATCATTACACATTCAAAACAACTGAGGGGTTATTAGGCCTCTTTATTTCACACAACGCCAGTCTAAATTATTAGTACTTATCGGGTACTTTTTGTACATACCATTTTCAAAATCAAACAAAAATGTTGCCAGTATACTTAATAACATTTGCTGTTTTTTTTATAATCTGCATACTTAATTAGTTTAATAAAAAAGAAGTTAAATTAACACGCTTTATTTTGAAAAAAAGTCTTCATTTTAAAAACGCACATGAATTTAAAATAGTAACTTATTATTTTTAAATTTTCATACCGGAGAAAGCGTACTTACTACAGATTTAGTGTAGTTAAATCATGCTTCCTAATTACGGTTTTTCCCCTGTTGGATTATCCATAGAAAACATTAATATTTTCATCACTGAAGAAGTTTACGAAGTTTGACGAAAAGGATCACTGTAATATATAGGGTGTTGGTGAATCCCTGTCCGATATTATGATAACTGGAAATTACATCGGATTTCATCTGAAGTTCTATAAATAATAATTTCAGATTCAATACGATAGAATTAGTTAACACTTAACCTTAAAACGTATTTAATAATTCGTTTATTCTATAAAAATTGCTTTATTTGTTTTTAATGTTTTAAACCTAACCCCTTCATTATATTTCATTAAACGCTTGTTTTGTTTACGTTTCCGTTTTAAGTTATAAACGCCTGCATGCGTCCAAGGTTATTTTTGCATACTTGTATAATATAAGGATATAAGTTTTTCTTGCTTAAAACGCGGGAATTAAACACCTTATAAGTACCGGGAAACTCAGAGAAAATGTCTAATCATTACAAATAAACACTTCCACCGAAATGTTAGTAGAAATAGATAATTTAATGTCACATAAATTAAGTTTAAGACTGTTTTAGAAGTCAACAAGTCGATGTGGTTTACGAGTATATGAAAATTACTTTTTTGAAAAATGAGTTTTAAACATCATAAATTAATTAACAACCTCGCCAAGGTATGAGTTTGTCTTTCTTTGACGGATTTTCATTATCGTGAAGAAGAAGAAGAAAAAAAAAAAGAAATTTTATAAGCAAATATCTGACACATTTGAATAAAATTAATTTATAATTAATTAGTTTCAAAACGTTAGTGTATATTTTGTATTTTAAATACTGTACGATTTCTTATCTGAAAGATATTCCTTCAATTAATATCTCTAAACAAATCATAGAACAATTTTTAATAATAAATAAGTTTGTTACGTGATAAATCGCTTAAAAATTGAATAAAATAGTATAGCTTCGTAAGATTAAACTGAATAAGGATAAGGATTTAAATAATAAAAGAAGTACATAACGTTAGTATTAACGTTCTCTGCTAAGAAGATTAATGATTAGAACTATTTGTATGTATATGTCATATACCACTTTTGAATTTAAACATAAAAATACATTCAAAAAGTTGTATATGACAATCATTGTCATATACCACTTTTTGAATGTATTTTTATGATTAAATTCAAAAAGTGGTATATGACATATATAACAATGTCATATGTCTTTTGGCTGAATATACGTGAATAATGACACAAACATCACAAACAAAAATTCTAAATCCCCAAAAGGGGTCATTTTTACATCTCTTTTTTTTAGAATTTAATGGTTGTTTGTAAGATGTCATTAGTCACTGATAGCAAGAAACACTAGAGCAAGGTGTAAAAAAAGACACAATTACCTCTTTTGAATCATAAATTAATGATGATCAATTTTTTGTGTTATATTTTTCTGGAATTTGTTCTGCCATCAGTTTTTTAGTCTCCCTTTTAATCAATACTTACATGTTCACAATATAAGCTTTGAATCTTGAATTCGATTTTGTTTAGTGGTAACTGGCCGCCAACGCTAACGCATGAAAAGGGACTTAATTGGCTGACAATTGTGAAGTAAAACTATAAAATTGATTTGTATGCATCTAAACTACATTTTGGACTATTCATCTCGAGCTATTTCGCTATATATTACGTTTTTGACGTTTTAAAGTAATTAGGAATTTCTTTATTTTACTGGAAACAATAACATCTCTTTCTCCTACTGTTTTAAATTATTTTTATTGATATCAATGAAGTCAGAAATAAAAATCTGGATACACAAAGAATTTCTTAAAATATCGAAGTTAGTGCCTATTGATTGTATGTAACTCAAACTATTTTTGTATTGAATTATCCTAAGCCAACTTTTTTCTCCAACGTTCTTCCGGTTTGTCTTTTAAATTCCGACTGTATAACAATCAAGCACACACACACACACACACACACACACACACACACACACACTTAGTTGTTCGACATTTTAAAAACAAATAGCATTCCAATCATTGAAATCCACATGCATCACAGATGGATTCATGAAAGAAAGCCAAGTAAGGTTATTGGGACGTTAAATCCAGTTTTTGTGATTAAAGTCAGTGTAATGTATAGATCTATAATTTATATAAAAAAAAGATTTCAGTATGATTCAAACAACTTTGACAAAGCCACTGTATAATTATAAAGACAGCGCATCAAAATATACTATGTATTTTTGTTATACATTTACTTCGTTTAGTACATGTTGAAGTGAGAAATCCAGAGTGTCCTTCGTCCTTCGTTATGTGTTTTTAAAGATAGTAGGAGTGGATTAATGGTGTTTTACGCCCCAGTCAAGAATATTTCACTTATTTCCAGGCGGTCAGTTCTGGGATTGTGGAGGAAACCGGAGTGTCCGGAGAAAACCACCGACCTTCGGCAAGCGAACTGACAAACTTTCTCACACTAGGACCTGTCTCGAGTGGGATTCGAACCCAGGCTGTGAGAGGCACTGTGATCCGTAAGCGCGCGCTTGAGACCACTCGGGCTCCGAGGCCCTTGAAATTTGTAAAAATCAGACGAACAAAAATGTTGCTATAAACGATTTCTATAGAATATATATATATATATATATATATATATATATATATATATATATATATATATATATATATACAGACGATTCTAAACACTTTTATCTAACTCCATTGGAATTCTTGTCATGAACATTTACAAAGGCATACAAATTAGCTAGTTATTTTCATTTCAATTTAATATTTACAAAACACAAGTTAAGTTGTAATAATATAAGGTTTCATTAATTTTATTGTTTTTTCCTTTTTTGATGTTTGTATCTTCTGCACTGAGTGCATAAATACACAATTTGATGGGACAAATAACAAGGTATTTACATTATTTTAATAAATATATCTTTGGCATATGTAACAATATAATACATGAAAACGTTATATACATAACATTATATTTCAAATGTGATATAAATACAAATAATTCATTAACGAAACGAAAAGCCTATACAATCGTAACTATTAGGCACCTTTAGCATTCAACCTCGTACCTCAACCTAACATGAAAATCGGGAACGAGGTTTTAATTTTATACGGTAAATGATAACATAGTGTATACGGACAAAACAATAATGGAAAATAATGTTTGTACTGGCCAAATTAAAATTAAAGCCCATATGATTTTTAAATCTTTTTTTTTTCGAAATTAAATTGGAAATGCTACTTTACTCATTTCGATTTCATTCGGTAAGGAATTAAAATTTCACCGGGTATTTGTTATATAAATGGAAAAAATATTAACCTCACTGAAATGAAAGGATATATATAAATATATTAAGAGTAAATCTGGGAAGTACATGGTGTGACACGTGACGTTTTCTTTACCTAGCGATGCTTGATTGGCATCGTTAGGGTTTTTTTTTTAATTATTATTCCTAGCAAAATAAAAAAGCATGTATTGCTAACTTTTACTTCTGTAAATTCATCGTTTTGGAGGGGTTTTAGTTATATTTCGGTAAATGATTTCAACAGTTACCCAAAACTTTATGCAAACAACAGAGATCTTGAAAATGAACTGCGCCATATTGCACAAAAACAAAATGTTTTTTTTTTTTTGATTTGTTCAAATCTTATTTTACGGCAATTCCACCTGCTGTTTGTACAGTTTATTTTTAAAAAAAAAACCCATTATTTTAAGATATTTCACTCAGCGTATGGAGAAAGGTCAATTAAAATGACATAACCATATGATCCAATAAGTATACCTCATTTAATTTTAATTGTAAATTGAATTCTATAAATTACTGATTTAAAATGTCTGTTATCAAATTAAACAACACACAGTAAGCTGTTGGCGAGACTGGGGAAAAAAGAGGGAGGGGAAAATTAAAAAATGGCCACATTTGGGAGGGACATCAATTTTTGGGAGTTATTATTATGCTTAGTATTTATTATTTCTAAGATCTACTTACATACAATTTATGAACTATACTGGAAATGATAAGAACATTAAAAAGCGTAATGAAGGCATTATAATAACGGCTATTTTCGTAACATCAATCCTCCCCGCAAAACCATTTCATGCTTCAAGCATTTTCCCAGTTTTTAAGTTAATTAATAATTGTAATTGCGGTTTAAAAAAAAGAAAGAACAAAATCAAGAAATGCACTTGAGTTTTAGTTTAATCAAATCTTTAAAATTATATTGCAATTCCCTTGTTTTACTCATAATACAAATTTAACAGAATTTTTTTTAAGAATGGTAAAGAAAGAAGTCAAAACAATTATAGATATTATATACGGACAAACATACACTTTTGCCATTTGTTACAAAAGACAGTACAGCTGACTACAAATATAAAAAAAATTACGACAGATATGTCATCTTATCTAATAACGAATGACTACAAATAACCAATCATTTCACGACGGATGACGTCACCGTTCCTAACAACGAATGAAGTCATGTTAGACTATACGTTAAGATTGGAAATACATTTTCTTAGCGTCATACTTGTTGGTAAATTACTAATACGAAATGCTAAACTTTTTATGGATCTAAAAAACTTTGTCCTTTTTGTAAGTAATTTATTGCCTAATCAGTTGCCTATATTTCAAAATGGTAAAAGAAGGTATTTAAATCGTTTTTTTTTTTAATTTCAAATTTAGACCGAAAATATTCTTAATTACAAATTTAATTCTTTTAAACAAAAACTATATTACCACAGAAAAAAATAGAGATTCGTTTTAATAGACATAAATATCTCTATTTTGTGTTAAATCCTCTCTCTATATCTTCTCTCTCTCTCTCTCTCTCTCTCTCTCTCTCTCTCTCTCTCTCTCTCTCTCTCTCTGTTTTAATAAGATTTATTGCACTTTAACTATGTTTTGTAAGCTGAATTTAATTTGTTACTTAAAAACGTCCTCTAAGTTTGGCTTTTTCAAATACCTACGTACTTTTTATACACTAAAAGAAAGAAAAATACAGAGTTTTTTTCAACCAACAGTCAATGCTGTATAACTGGACTAGATATAACATGACCATCATTTGACCACTTGATCATCACGTGACAACATGACCATCACTTGATCACCTGATTATCACGTGACAACCTACTTTAGGAATGTAAAATGTTGTAACATGGAAACACTGAAACGCACAGATAAATCACTTGAACAAGCTGTTTCACCATTTCATTTTGGTCTAAACTCTAATTTTCGACCAATAATTAGTTTCATCATCAACATTTAATGGAAGTGATGTATGAGGATTTACAAAGTTTACATATGATTCATTTTAAGGTACGACCATTTAGCCAATGAAAATATGCAAATGTATTACATGTATATTAATCTCACATTACAATGTTAGGCAGTTTTGGTTATATGATGGATGAATTTGAATCAAACAATCAGATTAGTGATATCTGATCACAAACCTGCTTTCCACATAAACATTATACTCAAGTGCGTTTTTCATACAAAATTTGTTGAAATATGAAGTTATTTTTAATCACTTGTATATCAACAATTTTATGATTGCATACAGAAATGCATTTATTTTACCCGTTTTTACCGACACAGCTGAATGAAATGCCCGGATGTAAACCGGTTTAATGATACAAAATGATCCATTAAATGGAAAAAGCCAAGATGACACATAGTGTGAATAGTTTCGGGACAAATCAAGGGACACAAATACAAAAAGTCCCCGACAAAAGATTAAGGGATTTCTTTTACAGATATGTAGTCAGTTCTTTGTCCTGTGTCATAATATAAATCCCCTTATATGCACTGAACTGTATCCCGATTTTCAACATCACAGAGGTAGTGTACATTTGAGCGCAAGCGCACTTTAATTCATTTGGTTTCACACTTTGATGTCCCCATATAGGATATATACAAGGATTATAACTGCGTAGCTTATATAAATAGCGTTTATCCGATACTAAATTATGACAATATCTGTTTTGTCCACTTGCATTGTTAATTCCTGAAACCGGAAGTCACGCAGGACAAGGTTCCGCTCACAATATATCACGGCGTAATGAAAGACGTACATACTGCTCATTTTACTGACCATTAAAAAGAATGCTTGTTTAAACTTCCACCATACACAAGAGGATTTGAGATATTCTCTCCCTTTGATGATGGAATTCACGACATTATCACATATGAATTTGGTTCCTCTACTGAAGTAGCACGAAAGGAATTTGATCCAATCCTTCCAAGTAATCTGGACCAAATAGCATTTATATCGAAAAATGCCATATTGAAAACAAATTTGTTAAAATTAACTATTTTCATCTATTGTTCCGTCTATGTTTTTTCCGTCGACGTGACTTTCTATGACGTAATTTACGGTTTCGAAGTACGTCTCCTAGCTTTGGTTCCTCAGGATCAAAATCTGACTTATCAAAGTCAAAAGGTCCGGGCTTCATAGGTTTTCCATCACCATTTGTTCTATCTTTAACTTTCATGAGATAAAAATCATAACACCTTCCCATTCTGGGATTTAGAAGATCTTTGTAGCCGGGTAATGGCTTTCCTCTACGTTTCCGACCTGTTCCTTTAAATCCCACGAACCATTGTGGATTCAATACCAAATTAAACTGGTTATAATCGTTGACGATTTTCAAGTAGAATTTACAATACTCCTTGGCTTTGTGCTGAAAATATAGAAAATAAAAAATACAGATGTACGTATTATTAACAAAGATACTGATGATCGCAAGTCTCGCTTACTGTTGTTTATAAAAAATTAAAAAAGCAGGTTTAGAAATTTTGAAGTCCTAATAACATTTAAATACACTGCTTCAAAGACAGGGTTTTCAAAGTTAATTAAATGCTTATGTGCTTCAAAGTTAATTTATTAGATGCTCACACGGGTATTAAATTTAATTGAAGCATTACTGAAATATCTTGACAGATTTAAACACATGTGGTTTTTTATTTAATGTGAGACGAACGGTTATGGCGGCAAAATGTACGTAAGTGTCAAAAATAAGTAATCAAAATAGGAGAATACCGAGCGTGAGCGAAACAATTAAACGGGAGTAAGCTTTGAGCTCTTGCTAGCTTTTCAGTTTTTTGCGTTCAAATCAAGATTTGGTATTTTAAAAATTTGTTTAGAATATAACGTTGATAACGTATAACATTTAGTGTTAACTTCTTGTGATTTTGACTGTTCGCGTTTTCATAATGAAGCTTAAAAAAACAACAATTTTTTCCGCCTATACAGTTGCATCGAACTGCAAAAAGTCTTGAAAGAATATAAAGTATATGTATACATCGAAGAAAAGTTTCCCTTCAAAAAAGGTATTATGCCAGGTTATTTTCTGTTTAAAATGTTGTACTGTTTAAAGCCCGACACCTGGGTTTATTTAGATCTATTTTACGTGTATACCTTTATTTACATCTATTGTTTAAACCTTCTTATCAAAAGCGGGTCAAAATATGAACAAGGGAGAGTGACCCATAAAATGAACGTCGAGACTGTTCAAAACGAATCTTTATCGCGACAAAATCATTTTACTTAAACGAACATTTATGATTTATGAGACTATATTTAACTAGATTAATTTAAATACAAAGATAACAAACAAAGGTTGACATGAAAAAAGGTGGACGTCTTAAAAACTCGCGCTGAAATGGAAAAATCATGTATCATTCCGCATGCGTGATTCGGTTTAAACTTTACGCGACTGATCAATATTAACTGTCTATTATTAAACAATAAGTAAAAGACATATAATTAACAGAGGGCATCAGAGAAAAGAGTACCTCTCTATAACCTGTAATTATTTATTTCTTTAAACTAACAAGCCCTTGATGTAACTTTTCAGCTATACCTATGACCTCTCTGTTTTAATGTGCATGTTCAGTTTGACATTAAATTCCTACACGAGAAAGAGACCGAGAGGCTATTAAAACCTATTTAAGATTATAATTATACACAATCACATTTCTCTGCACGTGTTAAATGGTCAGGTTTTGCATTATCAAGGTAAACTGTTACACTATAAACATTTGTATAGCACAAGGTGACATTTGATCATTTAAGACAATTTGTATTTTAATTTTTGTAATAAGTTTTTTAAACGCAGAAATGCCACACACGTGATAACAGTAATATGTCAAAGTGTGGTTTTATTTTAAGAAAAGATTTTCATTTTGTCACTGTTACAGTTTCTGAGACTCTACAAAGAAAGGCTACGAACCTCGTTTTGCGTGACTTTTTTAACATCGTTTTGATATCAGCCAAGAAACTTTAAAAGCCACAGTCTGTTTTTAACTTACCCAAATTGTACTACTTTGAAATTAAGTCGGCGATATATGGCTTTGAAAAATTTATCAATATTCTATATTTTTAAAAAAAAAAAGTTTTGAAGATTTAAAAGGTAAAAAATTAACAAAAAAAAAAAAGATAAACACACTGTGTGTCATTTTAAGAAAGCAATTTTTAGTTTGAAATTACCGATATTACCAATTACACTAAACAACAAAGGGAAAAAACCAGTAACGACTCGAATCATACTAAACATTCATATCTAAAACACGATGGCAAAAATATCACGTGATCAGAATAAGTTTATATAAACTTCTCGAGGTTTTTACGAATATATCAACATACCAATGGTTTCATGAAAGTGGATTAACTGAAAACGTAATATTATTTGGCGTATTAGTAGATTGTCACAAATATCGGCGTTTCTCTGCTTTTTAAAGATTAACTGAATCACATTCATAATAAAGTCAACATATTTTATCATATATTTACCCATCAATTTTGACATTTCATGGAACACTTTATATACTAGAAACTATTACAAATATGTGCATACCTTAATCGTTGATAATGCGCTTATGTGTGCATTACAGAAGTGTGTGGTAGGTACGTGGTTGTTAAACGATTAAATCATCACTCTTCAAACATTTAAATCCGGGTTGTATATCAATGTTTTATATATATAAAAACTTATGAAATGTCATATAGGTGAATGTAAGCACATATTTAAACATTTTTAGTTTCCCTTTATTATGTGAATTAATGAAATTATTTGTTTTAAAAATACATGCATATTCGATGTAATAGGGCATTTGAAACATCATGCAAGTGTTATCAATCTTAACGGAAAATTGTCAATCTAGTGCGCGAGTTGTATTACAGTCGTTGTCTTATTTTTTCAAATTGTAACACTCCTGAAGCATTCCAATGAGAATATGACTTAAAATATTACTCTAATGTTAACCATAGTTTATTTAAAAAATAGAATGATAAATTATATACACGTCAGATTTTGAACAAAGATATGCATCGACAATAATATATCTTTTTACTGGACAGCGGGAAAAATCTGACATAAAACAAAGTAAGTGATAAACGGTGATGTTTTTTTTTTAATACAGAACAAAACAAACGATAAATATGCAATGTTTATCTTGAGACAGAACAAGAATGAGTAAGGTGATGTCCGGCAGATCTCACCGTTACCATGTTACCAAAAATCACCCTCTGTTATTTAAAATATACATTCATCTTCCAAAATTTTAATTTTAACTATGATTCTTTTTGTTAAATTATCCGTTTAGTTTAAATATATTCTAATACCATGATGGATGGTTAAAGATATTTTTTCTCAATCTTCATGTGAGGTCGACAAGTTTTCCTTTATGCATGTCCGATTGTTAATATGTATATACAAAAGCAATTTCTTTATGGTTTTAAACTGAAGAGTTTTAAAATCCAGTTGGATTGTTAGTTTAACTGAAAGAAACATTTGAATTCCACTATATTTAATTACTTGTAACATTTTATCACAATATGATAACTTTATGTACTGCTTGCTTTTTTCTGTCTTCGTTGATAATTTGTTGGAAGTGTCATTGAAGAAAATATTACAACAAGCTACAATTGCAGATATATTTCAAATAAAAAAAAATAACATTTACTTTATTTTGAATGTTATTGAAACTCGGTTTATTACCCCAGTTTGAGTTAGCAGGTAACGCCTAGTCCGATACACCTTGATACAGTACTACTTGTTGATCATGTATATGTTATTTATATACGTAAAATATTTGACAATTTATTTAAATTTAACCAATTCATTATGCAGTACATTTATATACACCAACTTCATAAATATTACAAAGACATTTTTAAGATGTTTAGGTATTTTCAAATGCGTATTTAAGTATTCTGTTGAACCGAATTATATCCACACGAAAGAACATGGGACATGTATGCTTATCTAATTATCAAATTTATCCCCGTTTTGTGACTATCTGAATATAAAGTGTTGATTTGGAACAGAATTTACTGCCTTTAATAGTGAAATATTTTTTATGCAACGCGTTTTAAAACGCTTAAGCAACCTTCGTAATATGATATCTTAAAGGTTATTAAAATTAACATGAATATGTATGCAAACATTTTGTAGTAAAAGCTGATACAATCTTCTTAACAATTGAAAATATCTTTTTAAAGAAATAAACAAAAATAGAAAATTCTTAAAAAGCTTATGTTAGCATGTCAGCAGTATTTTTTCAATCCTGCTCAGTTTTTGGGACGTTATAAAAAATTCTTTACTTGTACAAGAACTTGTATGGCTTAGACAGTGTCATGTGAAGAATTTTTATTTTTACAAAGAGAAATATTCAAAATTCTGCACATGAGCAGAATTTTGAACATTTCTCTTTGTAAAAATTCAAAATTCTGCACATCACAACAGTACTACCTAGCGTTTATGTTACTTTGTACCTAGGAATTTTTGTGCCGGAATATTGTATTTGAAGTAGGAAAAAGAGATGGCAACATGAATAAAAGTGTGCAGAATTTTGAGTAGTTAGAATAACAAAAGTGTTACTCTATCCTCAAATATATTAACAAAAACGTTCAATCAAATAGTCAAATAAAAAGCTAGGTTGCAGTTTGCTTTAGGTAACTAGATGTCCATGCTTTGATATTTGTACTGTGTACTGAATGGTTGAGATTAACACCTAGTTTTAGCAAATAAATATAAGCAATATTGTACGAGAGAAATCACTCATAAAATGTAGTTTTTTCTTGCTATAATTTAATTAATTTGTTTCATATTTATTAATTTATAATTCATAATTGTCATATATTATTTAATTTATTATCTAAATATTTATATTTGAATAGTTAACACCGCCGAGAATATATAAACTTGGCAAGATATATTGTTAAAACTGATAAGAGTGATATGGCAGGTGCTGGCAAGATATAAACGGGTGACAAGACAGTATATGTCTACGTTGTTATGATTAGTTATGTGTTACCACTGTGAGTACATGATTAAAACAAAGCTACCCTTAACATACCAACTATTTTCTATATGACCCATGTCTGGCTGTTTGACAGCCAGAGGAAACAACAGCGGTTAAACATGAAATAAAGTGTTCTAAACGACCGAAATCTTTGACATTTAATGCAATTCAGACATTTTTAGAAATGTTTTATTATTTCTGAATAATCTTTTAACCATTGACAACATATATCATTGCGTATGTATTTTATACGTTCCTGGCACGATAGATGGGTTGTGATAGACTTTACATTGTGACAGTTAAATTGTTTTATCTAATTAGCAGAGACAACTTAAAACATAATAAATACTTTATAGCTTAAATATTATTGTTAGATTTATTTACCGCGTAGGGTTTTTTTTTGTTGTTGCCGGTTATATATGATATTAATATTATATTCAATACACCGAACTCTACCACAAATATACATATAATTATAAGGATTTTTAATTAGATAAAATGAGTACCTTGATTAATTTTTTGTGTCTTTTAATTTTTTAAATATTATTCTAAAGATTCAACTTATATACATTGAATTGATTTATACAGAGGTTCCGTGTATTTTTAATTTAAAAGTTAACCATTACGAATCGGGTGTCATTAAAACAACGTTGGCTTTAAGTGACAGGAAATAATCCAATGACAGTTTGGTTTTCCAAAAGCAGGAATATTGCAACTTTTACAAATGTGTTTTGCCATGAAGATCTTTTTTCATTTAAATACCTTTAACAGTTGGATATTCAAATTATCGTTGGACTTTTTAAGCAATCTTGTGTCTTTTTAAGTTACTATTTTGCCATTTTGGTCTTTTGAGGGTTTGGCCTCTGGTTGTGGTTAATTTCAGTCTAGAAAAGGGGTGGTCCATCTGCTTAAAATGACCCTTTCCAAAGGTTCAAAACCTATAGTATTTTCTCAAATATTTTTGTGAATTTTATCAATTTGAATAGATAATACACAAAATTGAAACTTTACAATTTCTTATTTGCATTTTACAACTGGATTTATTTTTAAACGTGCGTAAAACTAATCCAAGGTCCCATTAACCAGTTACAGTAAGGGGAGTGACAGACAGATACTAACAACCATCTCAGACCAAAATATATATATTTTTATAAGTACCCTGTTACAAAGTTTGAACCAATTGATGTAAGTTTATTCCAAAAAATAAAAAAAGATGAAAAAAGAAGAAATTTTCATGACCATTTATTGTAACAAATTAAAATCAATTAGTTGATAAAAGGACACAGGCTGTTCCAGTCTCCGGAGCAAATTTACGATTATAAAATTGTTGACCAGAAAACATTAATTTTAGTGGTTAGATTTTACGACGGTCTAATTTTACTATTTAAAGATCATGCGATATCGGAGAACATAAAGAAGAACAAGATCCATGTTTTAAAAATGATAAAAAACCAATAATATGATACGGAATAGTGTTTGTCCCAACATTTTATTACAAAAGAACAACTTTATGATGTTTAAACTAAATATGTAGACACTGTGTATAAACAAAATGATAATGTGGTGTGGATATATAAAATGTCCCCAAAAAGAATGAAAAAACGATCTCTTAATAAATAAATCACCCGCACGTATCATTCTATGGTCAGAAGGCTAGTCGAAATTACAAACTGGAGAAGGTTGTCGACCTACAATACGGTTTCTTTAAAGATCATGCATAAAGGTGGCATATGTTTATTTCGAGGTCGCGCCCCCTTGTGACAATTATTATCATAAATTGTCATAACAAGCTTCAGGCATCTATACGCTATGAAATATTTAAAATAATTTTCTAACTTGATGAACTGGGACCGTCCAGTTGTTGTCATAAAATATCTCCAATTATTTCATACCGACAGTTTTTTGCTTTTAAGAATCATGCAAATTTACATTGGACGCTTTTTTTGAAATATGACTATATGATTCGATAGATAACAGAAACAAGCTTTTTAATAACCCTTTATACAGTAACTACCTTTATTTGATCAGTACGAATAAATGGAACCGTTTGTGTAACTCGAGATAAAAATCTAAACCTTGTCCAGAAATCTATGTCTAAAAAACCATCTACTTCAATTTCAAGAAAATTTTCCTAGCATACATTTAGGAAAAATACTACAGAGGAACCTGCATACAAAGACCACCCATGGGACCTCAGAAATAATGAAATTACTGACAGATGGTTTGACAAAGATCTCGTCATTATAGCAGATTTTGTTGTATCGAAAAACATGAAAAAAAAAGGAAAATGAAACATTCTTTAACACCAAAAAGCCCATTTTATTTTTATATAATGCATAAATAGTTATTTTCGGTGCATAAAGACTTATTTTAAGACATGTGTCCTGCAAAATCACATTGTCCACTAGAAAACGAGTATTTAGTACCTAAATTAGATGTTGTACACATGTCGTTCAATGCATGTAGAAGTGAGACCCGATGTTTTGGGAGAGTTACCAGCATTTCGATTTCATAACGAGCATCCATCTATTACTAAGATACGACTCTTTTTAGATACAAAAAATATATTTGGTGTCATTTCCACATGGTTTACATTTTAAAAGCTCTAGGGTTTGAGTTTCATTTACTCTTTGTTTAATTTAAATATAGTTAATAGTTTTCTACGGTTTTTTTTTAAATTTAAACATAAAATTTACATTGATACAACAAAGTGGAAGTCCTTTTGAAATCGGAGCAGGAATTGGATGCCTATAAATTAGTAATAATTTATAAATTCACAACATTTGATATAAGCAACAATGATTATTTTATTTTCAAACCTTTATATCGTGAGTTATTTGAACTATAAATTACCTATAACACAACTAGTAAAACAAAACCACAGCTTAAGAATGTCCCATTATTCAAGCACAATTTTCCACACCACATATCTAATGTGAAATCGAGTATTATAAGGAATTCGAAATTAATCTTACCCGTGCACGCAATTTCCCCCGTTTTGAAAAACACAGGTATAGACCGCTTTCCTCGCCTTGTATTTCCACTATACCACCTTGTCCTACGGATTTGACTTTTAATGTTGCTGAAATTAACAAATTATAAAACAAGCTTGGGTTATAAATATCAAATCAAACGATCAGATGATATCTGTTTATAATGAACAACAGTAGATTTTTACTGTTTATAAAAAACTAGCATGCATGAAACAGTGTTAACAATTTATCAGGTATGATTAGATGTGTCCTTCTAGGTATTCACTATATAATACTTGTCGTAATGTTAACATTTTTGAACTATTTTTTATAAATACCTCAAAATGTAAGTACTCTACGCGTATATCGGGACATTAGAAAGGGAGGGGATGTGTAAAACAGCTCTATACAGCTACTACATAACTTTGCAAATTTCGAAACACTCGATTTATTGGCATCTTAAAACTGAATTTTCTTTTTCTATATTTAAAATAAACTTCAATTTATTATAAAATCCTTTTATGATCTTTACAAATTATGTCGGTAAATCAAGAGTTTATATTACACTGTACAATTAAAAAATAATAATAAAATCAGAATAATTGGCAAGAACCACAGTTTAGGAACACCACAGTTTAGGAACACCTGCTTTATCAAAGATGATCATCTAATCAGTCATGTTATTGTTTGAAATACGTCATTTATGCAACTTTCTTGAATACCGTAGCAAAAGAGAAAACACTAGAATTATATTTCGGGGCAATATCTGTACTGAAGTAATAAATATAAAGTCGTTTTAGTATCAACCAAGATTTAATACAAGAGGAGTAATCTTACACAAGGATATTTTATTGAGGCCAGCCTATATTGTGTTGTAATTGTGTTCTCAATTATTCACTTCCAGATCTACACCTATGGCTGAATATTTCTGAACAAAAACTTCTTATTGTGTCATTTAACATTTAATATCTAAAAATGTCAAACGGTGTTTGAAATGATTTCCGCGTGATTTACAAACTTCTTTACGAATGATGATATTTGGGGCATTGCTGGAAATTTTCAAAGCAATAAGAGGAATTTAACTTCTCAGATTATATAGCATTCAGAGTTCTGTATAAAATCTTAATCAGTAAAAGGTATAGCTTTGATTCAGGACAAAAACGGGTTTCATTGGATACGTGTGCTGAAAGTTAATGGCTGAACGGTGATATATGTACACCCGTTTCTACTAAATCACCTATATTATGTTAAATTTTATACTTTTAAGAGCATATATTTCATCTCAAAAGGAATAGATGCTTTTTTAGCTGAATTTATTGGGTTAGGATCAAGAATTCAACCCCATTGTTTCGAAAAGAGACTGAACTTTCTATATATGGTTCTAAATAGTCTTCAATTATATAGAGACGCTCAACTTCCGGCAGAAATACGAAATCTAATTATGAATTAGACGGTATGGGACTCAGTAAATCAAGCAAGGGGACAATACACAGGGTTAATCAAAATAAACTTTAAAGAAATATCTCGGATCAAATCCACCCAGAATGAGATTTTAAAATGTGGTTTGTGCCCTCAAAAGCAATAAAGACATCAATGAATAAGGCTTTGTGTGTCTAGATATGTTTCACGAGTTTTACACTCGATTTAACTGGTCAAAATATTATTAAAGCCTTGTGTGAAGTCTTTGTCCAGTGAGAGTTATGGTCAGTTTTACATCTGACTAGTGTTAAGAGTTCATTCTGACAGACAGTGGAATGTTCATTTTTGAGTTAATTAAAGGTTTTCATACCAGCATTACCTACAGCGGGTATTTAAATACGGAGTATCGCAAAGGAAAAGCGTCGACGGCGATCAGGTGTAACCTAAACGCCATCCAGGACATCAAGTACAAACCAATGCGTCAGATTCAATCGAAGCCAACACTCGAATGATGGCAAGTCAACTTTCCTTACAGTGCTAGAATCAAAGGGTTTTTTAGTTTCAATCTCAGACTTCTTATTTTAGAAATCATTAGTATATAAATGACTACTTTTTATTTGTTAATTTTAAAAAATCATTGATAACAAATAACAAAACAAAAGAAATATAAAAAGTAAGAAGAAAACAAATTGCGATGTTAGATGGTCGCCGGATATCAGGATAATAAAAAAAACGTCATATGTGCAAAATTTGAATATTACTTCTGGTGGAAATTTGCAATTCTGCTTATGGCAGTAAATGCTGAGGTTAAAGTTTTCTGAATACTTGTGAAATTGTTATGATTTGTTAAATCAGTAACCCCCTTTATCAAACGGCTGGGAAATAAGATATTTCACAAAAAATGCGGTAAAACTTAAGAAAGTAACTTAACTATTTGGGCAAAACCCAATTAATCAAACTGCCAATTTTTTACTTGTTCAGTGCCAAAACAAACTTGTTCAATTTCTTCATACATATATGGAAACCACATACGGATATAGGACATATAAATAATGGGATATAAACAGGTGTCCCAAGGCCAAATCTTTTAAATTTTTAAATCTAGATTATACCCACCTGGGTCAAATAATTGAAGGTGTAAATATTGGCTGCATTGCAATTACGTTGAAGATTAAACGATTATTGGATTAACGGTGGATTAACGGCTTACTTATCATAATGACCTTTGTTATCCAGGTACATCTCATTTACAACAATTGAAATAATTCGGATTTAGACATTTAATACAATAGAATTACGAGATTAGAATTGTAAATTTGACCTAAATGCAAATTTTTATAGCAATACATTCCTTATCTCTGCTTAAATCTTATATTGCACTGAAAGAATTATGTGTGAAGTAATGTTTAATTGGTATTTCATCGGCTTATATTGGACCACACCTTGACTAGACCAAGAAATCTGCCGACAGACTGAACTAAAGATGCTAATAGCTTTCTTCATTTAAAAAAAGAAAAGGTTTGAAGTCTTTGGTCTTATTTAATCTGTAAAGCATGTATCAAAATTGCTTATGTTTGGTCTGTACAAATTGCACTTAATACATTCAGAGAGATTTATCTCTCGTAAACGAGTTAATCAACATTAATTACGTACTGTATTTAGCTTCAATGTATCGGCCTCGAGCATCAACACCCTTTTTCCCTGTTTTTCGAATTCTCACAAATTTTTCAGTACACCTATTCCAAAGAGTGTATCGACGAACTATACTTGCGTCTCCTGAACCCTGTAAAGTAGTGTTATTTAGGTCACGAAAAGGAGAATATCCGGTTACCTGAAAAATCATAAAAAAATATGGAAATTATATCACAAAATGTCAAATCCTTGAACTATCGAAAAAAAATCCAAAAGAATTAAAATAAAATATAAGTACTAATAAATAAATAAATAAATAAATAAATAAAGAAAGAAAGAAAGAAAGAAAGAGAGAAAGACAGAACAAAAAAGTGTGTGTGTATATTTTAAGATACTTATTTTCTTGAAAGTCAGCATGATACATGACAAACTCATTTCTGATATCTTTAAGCATAACGTTCAGGGCACAGTTTTTATAGCATGATAAGTTAATCAATAATTAACATTAATTTTGAACATCAATAAAAAATCAACATATCATTATCAAATCGATAGTTTTCAACCACATGCTTTACAATGTCGAAAATGAAAAAAAAATCATTCTCTACATTAATTTCACAATACATATAAAACTATGGGAAAAAAACTTGACTGATCAACTAAGCAAACTCATCAATATTAAAATAATTGGTCCCAGAAATGTAGTCGACATACTGCTTTTAAGTCAAATTGCAAACACTTCAAATGACAGCAAGTTACAGCATTGTTATATTTTACATACATTTTGTTATTCGTTTCTATTAGAAGAAACATTTAAAATGAATTGACAAAGCTTTTTAAATTATAAACCGATGCTTCGACCAATAAAATACAGTATATCATCAACATCTAAGAATGTTTTTAAAAAATAGGCTTAAACAATAAATAAAACACCATTTCATTTTAATTATATTTTACTTCCAGATGTAGTCATTGAGTATAAAAGGAAGCAGAAGAAAAGAAAAATTGGCTAAGATAACTAAGTTTTTTGTAGGCCTTAAAACTAAGTTATTTCAAAGCTTTAAAATCATTGTCCTGTTTGGTAAATTAACATTCACTCAAAAGATGCACTCGTATGCCACAAGTATCTACGCCTTAAATCGCATATATTCGTACCCTCCAGTATAATTTTAATTGTGTAAAAATATCAAAATACTAGTTATGTAATTTGGAACATTTCTTTTTAATTCTGTACATAGAATTTTAGAGGATTGGGGGTTACAAAAGGAAGTATTTAATCTGAATTACCATCAGCTGAATTCAAAATATGTCCTAAAGAAAGTTGCAAGTCTATTCGGAAGTTATGGTACAATAAATTCAAAATAAAACGTTTGAAATTAACTGTTGAATGAGTGTTAAGTATGAAGAGGCAGTAAACTGTATTTAGTTAAGGTAATAAATGACATGCTTTGTCATTGAAGGAAACAAAAAATTACAGATGTATGCAAGAGTTAACATGTAAATAATGTACAAGATGTTAAAATGGTTAAATAGTAAATGATATTTGCATTTTTAGAAAAAAAAACACATTGTAATCGTAATAAACAGCAAAACAAAAGCGATAAAACGATAGATATATGTACAACATAAATATCACCTTACTCTTAAGCTAGGTAAAATAAACTTATAACAGATATCGTTCTGTAACACTCTCCCCTTCCATTGATAAAAGTTTGATTATAGAAATTGATAAGGTCAAACACTTTTCAAATATGAAAATTATCACGATAACAAATACGTATTGTAATAAAATAGAAATGGGAAAATTTTAATTCACTTTACAAAGAGACCGACGCGTTTTTTAGAACTGGTTCTGCACCGTCGCTCACTCAATGCTTGTCAATGCCTCCAGCCCCCAAAACACCCAAATGAACATAAATAATGCTATCGAACTCATAATCTTTGTATACGGGTATGATCGGGTATGGAACTATTTCGTTATCGTCATATACCCTAGTCACGCTATTTACAAGTCGGCTAACTAATCTGATGATTTTGGAGCATGGTTAATATGCATGCATAAAGTCAGAAATTAACATTCATATATAAGGATTTAAAATGTATAATAAATTATTATTTTGTATTATCATTTCTTTCAGATAATTCCCAACACTTCCATTGCTATCTTTTGAGTTAGGTAATAAAAAGGCATGTGATTTTTCTAACAAATAAAAAGATAACTATAGATCCATAAATGGGACAGAAATGTTATATTTGTGTTCTCATGGGTGGCTTTGTGCTCCCGTTATTTCACACATCCAATTTTAATATACATATTTTGTTTACGTGCACTATGCTCGGAATGGGTGTTTTTGTATTAAGTTGGTGAATTACTTACAAACAATAGGCACCTGTGTGGCAATGTGACCTTAAATTATATATGCACATGATAACTGAGGTGCACATAATATATCGCCTTGTCTAACTCCCAATCTTAATTTCTAAAATTAGGTGCGCAACAAACCGCAGAATTCCTAAAGCCGTCTTCCCTTCAATAAGTGACGGTACATATTTTGAACGCAAGCTATTTGAAACGAACTAAAATGACCTGCGACAACATTCTTAAATCGGTAATATAGATATGTATCATACGAAAATGATGTTATGGATAATCAAACACAGAAAAAAAAAACTACTTATTTCATCAGTAATACACGGGACTTGTGTTATGCAGTAAAATATGTAACTTATATAACAGGGAATTCAACCAATAGTACTTGATTTTATGGAATTTGAAAAAAAGAGAAAAATAACTTTTAACTGAACAAAATACACTTAGCAATAACTAGAGTGAGCATGAACAAACTCTAACAGATAGAAGAGGTTTAAAACGGAGAGAGTAAAAATAAAGTGTTCTAAAGGGTCAAAGTATAAACTGCTAAACAATTTAAATCCCATGATACAGATTTAGAAAGAAAAAAGTCATTTACAAAACTGATCCTGTAAAACTTTCCTCGGTCTTTTATTAAAATGTCTGGTACTTAACTTCCTTTATAATATTTTATCAAATTTAAGAGTTTAAAATAAACACTTTTACTCAAAAGAAAATATAAGATCTTTGTCATTAAGGAGCATATTTACAACAAGCATATAAAATTTAATGATTGTTCAATACCGTTTAATGTCAAGTCAGCAAGTTTTAATATATTCAAGATCATGCCACGATTTCAAACGTTAAGTAAAATAAAAAGCTTCCGCTTTTCTATTATTCCTCTTAAATAATTTGATTTAACCTATCTCCTTAAAAGTAGGAATAATGAATTGTTTTAAGATAAAATAAACTTGACAGGAGAAAATATAAAAAAACACGAAACACACACTAAAAAACAACAAAATAAAAGTAAAGAGTACATGCATTGTGAACTAGTTGGATAAATCATCAATTTCATATGAACATTTGTAAGCTATTAATTAATTAAACACTGACATTGTATGATCACTTCACATGAATTACCAACTTGGGTAAATACTTTAACTAATTATCATTTAGTAACTGAATGTTATTTAATAGTGAAGTTTGATTTTAATAAGAGTTATATAATTCTGATTTTGAATAACCAGATTTTTATCGAAGGTGTAGAGCACGATGTCTACGTTTGAAACACAATGTGGGTTTATTTATAACGTGTTCTTTATGTTTGAATGTTATTTATCTACAGTAAAAACATGCATCATGTACGTTTACGGTAAAAAAAAAACACCAATCTCCACCACACCACTTGTAGGATATATATAAACTCACGATCTAAAACTGAACATTAATATCTAACCTGATTACGAATCTCATTAAAAGTGTCATAGACATGTTATTGAATTAGGGTTTTTAAATATCATTTTATTAACACACAAATGTCATAATACAATTTTGAGATAGTAAACATAATAGTTATAAAAACTTCCGAATAATTTGATTTACATAGAACCCGCCATTAAACTAGCTAATTAAACTGACACGTTAGTGTATTTCGTTATTAACACAAGGTGTTAATAAATATTTGGAATGTTTTATTGATATTTTTCCGTTGGCCTTGCCTAGGTAGTTGAAGAATGGAATGAAAATGAATGAATTTTGGGTGGCAAAATTAGAATCGTCATCTTGCATGTTTCAGACCACTTATAATATACAATTAGCTGATTTCTTTTGTATGTTAAATAGATCAAAATTAAATGTTTATTCAAGTACAACGTACATTTAGAGTTAACTCGATCCTAACACATTTTCTGACCAGTATGAGGCAGGTTAATGATGTACAATATTTAAAAGAAGTGATACACCAGCGGCGAGGGATATAGAGTTAGGCTGACTAGCCTGGAGGAACTGTAATCGCAGTACAGGTTAGCTCTATCTGAAGATATCTGAAGTCTCGGCGCATCTTGTATGTTTACATTTTATGAATAAAAGTATCTTGCCATTATGAAACATTTTTTAAAAAAAAAACATTTAATCAGAATTTGACCACGCTGTTGACAAAGTTTAACCCCTGTTGGTATGTGAACATACATGTATCTGACACCAAACAATGAAAATTGAAATGAAAAAAAGAAAAAAGGAAAAATGGACAAAAACTGGACTTCTAACCTTAAATCACATTTTTTATTCGCACCTGATGCTTACCTTGACCTTAATGGTTGAACCCTATTTATCTAAATGATTTGTTCACATACCACCAAATAATAGTATGCTACAATGTTCTTCTTTCCTAGTACTGAGGACATGTATTAAATCTCTGAAGGATTACATTTAGGAAAAGTGCGGATAAAACGTCACCTTTATTCGTTAGATAAAACAGTCATCCTATGTAAAACTGTTACAATTCAACCATCTGACACATAAAATAGATAATACTTTAATTCTACTAATGGAAGCGGATTTACTTTTACAAATAATATTAAATAAAAAAAATTATCCCAACATAACTTAAAAGAAGATTACTAGCCAATTTTAGCATTTGTGTTGAGGTTACAAGGGACACCTTACACGATGTAAACAAAATCGACCTTAAGCTGGGGACGAGATCATCTCCAGAAAGACCACTTGAAACATAAGTGGACACAGATTATACAATGTTGACATGTTGGTATGAAGAATATAAAAGGGTTTTATGTATAAGCCTCATGTTACAATAATAACCACAAGCGGTAGATAAAAGATATTTTATGTAACTATTTTAGAATTTTTCATATTTTTACCTAATTAAGTCTACCCAAGGAGCTTAATTTAAATGGTATTTGAAATAAACAATGGTAAATACACATTATATAATTTAACACAAGGTATCATGTTTAGTATTTATTTACAAAAAATCAATAGATTTTTTGACAAAATTAAACCCGTAGTTGAATGATTTAATGCCTTAAGGAATTTGTGATATTTTTATGATGTTTAAAAGCATGTTAATTTGTTTAACAGAGTCAAAGTTATTTTCGTCTGAAATTTTAATCTGAAATATTTGAATTTTTTACTTTGTATTATGTATACATGAAATTGATTTAGCATCTTACTTCAAAATTTAAAAACTGAACAGTTATCCCATAAATTTAGTGATATTTATTATAAAGTTAAAGAAACGTACTTTATATACAGAACTAAACTTACTGTTCACCTATGCTTCTTGTTTCAAATTTACGTCTTATCCTACATACTGATTACATGATCGATTAAATAAATTTAGGTATTTCAGCACCAAGATTTTAAAGACATCAGTGTAAAAAAATCGTAGACTTTTTAGCAATGGTTTCAAGTATGACAAGACATAAATCTTACGTAACATGGTGACTTAGCATTTCAGCTCCCGCCTGAATACCATTTTGTGAATACTTTTTATTAACCCTATGCATATTTTGGCAAAGCTTTTAATCAGAAAAACAAAGTAATAATTTAATTACTGTATAAAGTTTTTTCGACCTAAGAGCTACTTGATAATCAATCAATCAATCAATCAATCAATCGAAGATCAATAAGTAGAATAAGTTTAATTTGGTCAATTTCCTCACTTCTTATTGTATAGATGAGTGTTTCTTAACAGTAGTGACAATTGTCATTACAAAAAGTGCACAACTGTACTTAGAAAATAAGTTACCTTTTGTATTAGATATTTAGTTAATACTCATACATATTTATACCATCAAACTAAAATTTTGAAAACGCGAAGAAAATGATCTTAAATCACATCAAAATTTGACAAACAAAAGTATATGCATGTCACCTGTCAAGTAGCTACGCACGAAAACGTACGTAAGATATGAACCAAAATGTATTTATGAATGTAAATGGGTCAATTTGCTTTAAATGGCAATAATGAAGCATCATAACGTTGCAATATCAAGATACAAAACAACCTGTCACATAGATTTTTCACATGCATTCAGTCAGAAAGGTCGTATTTTGGATCAGGTTCTGGCACATATTGAAGGATATCAATGATCTAAGCGACATCATGTCACGTGATCAGAATTTTGAGTGTGTATTTAATCTGTCAATAGCACAAAAATATGTCTATTACACAATATAAGAGTGTAAATGTGTTAAGCTTGTTGCAAAAATAGTTTTATTTAATACTTATTTCTCAGATTTCTGTGCAAACAAGGCTGTATAAAACTAATAACTCGGCATAAGATTACAACAAAAGGAGAAAGACAAATATAATGAAATGATCAGATCTTTAAATAAGAAGTGTGTTGAATTTGGATTTTAGAAAAATTTGAAATATTATTACAGATAAAAGTTTTAGGTGTTGGTTTTTTTTTAAATTTTATTTATTATCATTAATTTTCCCCCCCTCTCTCTCTCTCTCTCTCTCTCTCTCTCTCTCTCTCTCTCTCTCTCTCTCTCTCGGTTGTAAAACGAATTCTGTATTATATAATTATATAAAAATTTCTATTTATGCAAAAAAAAAAAAAAAAAAAAAAAAAAAAAAAAAAAAAAAAAAAAAAGTAAAAAAAAATTCCATACAAAAATTGACATCAAATAAATCCAAGTATACGTGTTGATATTGTTCACTGTTATCTTAGTATCTTAGTTTAGTGGTTTATTTTTTAAGTTCACTGTTAAAAGCCTTAACGAAATACATAACAAATTAACCTAAAAAAATCGATGCTTCATTTCACGACAGGCATAGTACGTTAAAGAACCCTCCCTGCACATTGCCCTGGGTCAACATTTCTGCCACTCCCCCCATGGCTGGTGACCTCTCAATATAAGCAGAACATTTTTTAAAAAATCAATCATAACAAATTAGTTTAAGACTTTAAAATATGGATTGAAATCAAACTATTATTGCAGTAAAAGTACTATTTAAAGGGTCCTATATTTATCCATAGTATGAAGAAGTAACACTTCAAATGATATTAAAAAAACCATCAAATGCATAAAAAGGAGACAGTTGTATAAATCCAATCTTTCAAATCTGTGGTAAGTTATCATCTTATTTAAAAAAATAATTTGCATATTTTTGTTATGGGACCTACATATTTTAAGTACACTAAACCTCATGACGTAAGACGAATATTTAAGAAGGGGGGGAGGGGGGGGTGCGATAGCCAAGTGTAAAACACAATTGAAACTTTAATTTTCGTCTCTGACCCATCAGAGTGGAATCATTTTATCTTGCCTTGTTGTTATATTTGTCTATATAATCCCTCAAACACCAACCAATCTGTGGAATGATAAATTTATTTTTTAACCTCTAATAAAATTTCAATTTTAACCCCCAAAAACATTAACATACTTTTGAAAAGTCATTTTGCATATTTAATGGTTTAAGACAAACATGTTCATATTGAATATCCTAAAAGTAACGGCTCAATATCGTCAGTTGTACCTGGTTAAAAATGTGATAGCAAATTATCATATGTATTTATGTTATTTTTTTTGTTGAACTGTTACTAAATAAAATGTCTTTAATCAATAAGAATTGACTTTTATGTGGCTTGTTTTTTTTATTAGGGAACCAGTCATGTTTGATTGATGTTTTCAGTATTAATTAATTTACCCGTTGAGCTGAAGAAGTGTACAACCAGGTTCATATCTAACTGTTTAGATTCCTACCCGCTAGTGAGAGTAAAATGTCTTTAACACTGGGTATAAATTTCATAGTCAGTGACACAACATCCTACTTTGCACAATCATCATATATAAAAGAACCGAATACCCTTTAAATGTAAGTTATTTAGAATTTAATTTTTATGTCGGAAATTCCAGCAATACCTGTTATGACACTTTCCTATTACACAGCCTACTATACAATTGAAATGCAAAAAATATTCAATTTTTATTTCCACAAAAATTTTGTATGATAAACTACCTAGTGAGTTCATCTGATGTGTGAAGAAAGTTCCATTGAAAAGCCTGAATTCACATGCTTTATAGGTTTGTATGCAGGCTGTTCATACTGTTATTTTCTGATCAAATTTGCATTCATTGCATGCGTTAAATTATGCAGATGAATTTTAAATGCTAAAAGTTACCTTTACTTGAAGCATGACAAAGATTTACACATGAATAATTTTTATGATTTAACTGTAAATGGAATTCTTGAGCAAAATTAATCCTTTTTTCAAGAATTTATATTTTTAACACCATTTTTAGATTCAATTTAATAGAGAATTAGAAGTACACAATACATTTATTACTTAATCAAATATAGTTAAAACTATGTATAGAGAACATCCATGGGACCAAAAAAAATGGACTATATAGACAGGTATCCTGAATATAGAGATTTTAGGTTAAAATTTGAAGCACATGTACATATAAACTGCTCTAAATGGACAGATGGTCCTAACGTACAAGTGGTCGCTATAGTAGATTTGATTGTAAAGGTTTGCTTTGTCGTTATATTTCAATATCCTTTGGAATTCCACGACCAAGAAAAAGAAAGTATCCCCTTTCTTTCGTACAGAAAGTTCATAGTTTTCTCGAGTACTATTTTTCCACCATTCCAGAATTGATAAGCTCAATATAAGTGAGAGAATCCCGTCTGAGGCGTAAAACACCACTACTCTACACCCTCCTGTATTTGTATAGTAAGGTGACTGATGTAACAGCATTGTCAACAAGAATTCGAAAAATGTACTGAAATTAAAGTTACCGGTGAAAAAAAAAATGTGTTACATAATAGTTTAATAAAACAGTCCTATTGATGTATTTAGAGTTGGGGGTTTAGTTATTTTGATTTAATAAGTAAATATAATATTATTGAATAAGAAACTGGAGAAGATAGAGTTTACATACCCCGGATTTACAACACTCACAGAACCATTGGTCTATAATTGGCCTTCTATGTACACATATACAGCACATTGTAAAACAGTTTACCATGAACAAATACCGTTCTACAAGTACCTAAACGCAGTTAGATTTGTCGCCCAGAACAGTGAAATTAATGATGGCGACAGCATGGTTATTTTATAGGAACGTCTGTATTTACTTATCTTCCAAACCTTATCATTACTTGAATTCATGATACCCTGGCACAGTGATCTCGTCAAATACAATAGTTTACATTCATAATGTGTCAACAATAACGAGAGGCATATTCCATATACCACCAAGGCTGGTGGTCGATATAACTATACAGGGGGCTCGATGAGAGAGAGAGAGAGAGAGAGAGAGAGAGAGAGAGAGAGAGAGAGAGAGAGAGAGAGAGAGAGAGAGAGTGTGTGTGTGTGTGTGTGTGTGTGTGTGTGTGTTTGTTTGTTTGTTTAACTCTATCAGATACAATTGGCATGGTTTAAGATGCGTTCATCGTTCTGTCGTACCAATTACGGCTTATTAATGATTGACATAAAATAAGCGTCTGGCAACAAAACACTGAACTATATACAACGGATTTAGAAAACCCAAACTTTTCCCCATCTCTGGTTCATTGGATATGTTCATCCAGTCAGCTTCCATGAAATATTCAACTCACAAAATCACCATGCCATACTTAACTTACCGCGTACAATATATACCTTAATTTAAAAAAAATATTAAAAAATCGAAAAAAAAAAATTAAATTTAAATTAAGTTTAAATCGCATATATATATATATATATATATATATATATATATATATATATATATATATATTTAATTTTTACTTCTGACATGTCAACAAACATTCCTGCCATGCATGTATGCAATGGTGTTTTTTTTTAAAGTTCAAGGTTTCGCATTTTTACGACACTATACAGGCCGATCTTAAACTGACATACAAGTATAACAAGTATATAGAATACTTTTTACTTTGCACGTTTGGAGTGTCCAAAACTCGTACACTCATAATGTTAAAGCTTTATAAACACTTGAAGGTTTCAATTGGATAATCTATGTGTTTTAGATTTACAAGAATTAAGGAAACCGAAATATTAGGTTTTGATGAGGTGTGCCGTTCTAACATTAACTTACCATGTTTTAAAACGTTGTTAGTTTGAGCATATTTGTATCATAAAAGGTTCGGAGGATTTGTTTTACATTTTAGAATACATTAACGAAACTTCTTGATACTTCAACTATCTTGATAAAAATGATATTGCAAGACTTATAACCAAGATTTGATAAAAAAAAAATTAAACTTTTTGAATCAACGAGACCTGGGCGAAGATGGATGATTAAACAAACCATTAATATGTCATTTTGAAAGCTCTCCCTGAAAGAACAAGTATATACATGTATACTTATCATCAAACTAATGCTTTCAGAAACATATGACCCTTGTCTTAAAAACATGTGTTTTGATTTCAATGATAATGACATGCTATTTCAAAATAGTGATGTCCAGAAAAAGTTTAATCATTATCTTGTGTTATTGTCCTTCTTTAAAACTAACTAGTGTAAATTTTAAAAAAGACTTACCTTAGCGTCCACAAAGCACACCAGTAAAATGAGCAGCAGCGTCAACAACCTGCAAAATAAAATATACCATATAGAGTGACAGGATGACAAAAAATACAGAAGTGAGCAGCAAGGACAACAACCTTAAATATAAAATACACCACAAAGAGTGATAGGATGACAAAAAGTACAGAAGAAGCAGCAAGGACAACAACCTGAAATATGAAGTACACCATACAGATTGGTAGGATGAAAAAAGTAACAAAGAAAAGCACAGGGACAACAACCTGAAATATTAAATAAACCCTGTAGATTGATGCAAAAAGTAAGCATCAAAGAGCCCAAAGGTAAAATCTTCCCAAAAGATTATAATAAAATTACAGTATTGAAAAGCATCTTCATTAGACAGAAAAAATAAACGACGTATATCGTATATATTGACATAAAATCTAGTTTCTTTTTGAGTATATAAGGATGATATATTGGGCCCTGTTGAATACTGATATAAAATCAACAAAGTCGTGCTTGTAGAAATTCATAAAACTCAAACAACGATTAAAGAATTTCAGTGTTACAACAAACATTAAAAGTTATTTGCTTGAAAAAACTATAATACACCCTATTTTCCATATTTCTTTAAGTATGTTTACAAATACAATATAAAAATATGCAGAACAATACAAATTTAAAAATTGTCCGTGTAAAATACAACTGAAAAACATCTAAAAATTAAAAAAAAGACTTTACTTGTGGCAACGAACTGAGTTAGCTGACAGTCAAAAAAAGGAAACACAAGATACATAAAGAGTATAACTATTGTACCATTTTTCGTCAAAAAATTTGATAATAAAATAATTTCTGGAAGCTGATAAACGTTTTGTTTGTTTATTTATTTATTTATTTATTTATTGGGGCGTTATACTTGTACACAATGGTTATCTTTTCTAATCAACAGAAATGGTGGTGCAATTAAAGCAGTCTAAATGAACTGAATATTTTTCACTTTAAACGCAATTTTGATTAAGAGTTATAACAATGATTTAAGAAACAAAAACAACAACAACAATGAAAATAATGACTTTTAGATATAAAATATATGAGTTAAATCATATCAAAAGGCTAGAGTACATTGCAAAACATCTTGTGATATAAAAGTTACGATGATATAATGCACTTGTTTGGTGGTATATGAAGCACTAAACGGCATTTGAATAATGATAATTAATGGTTTACCTCATTAAACGTTAACTGTTTAATTATTAATCAGTGCTTGTTAATCTAAGTATTTCGAATCTATATGCTAACAAGCAACAAATATGTCCAAACACACAATAATCGCTATCCACACAATATCCATATACATGCAATAGTGGAGAAGAATGATGCTATAAACGTGAATTTCAAAATGATACTCTTTTATATGTGGTTGGATGAGTGATGCGGAGGTGTGATGTAAGTTACAAAACCAATTATGATCATAGGGAAAAATGTCCGGAATTTTGTCCAAGTTAGAGGTCGTAAGCGTAGGAAGATCATGAGAATCATGAGTAAGTAACCTGTGTATGTATACAAGAATGAGGAATTGTGAATATTTGAACAAGAATAGTTAATCCGTGTCATTAACATGAAATAACATGCATGCGAAGTATTTTGCATGTTTTAGATTGTCTTCTTTTTGTCATGTTTCAGACATTTATTATCCGAGAATATTATAATAACAAAACTGTACTATAAAAGTTTAATTTGAATTTTTTAAAGCACTGTCACCATGTTAAATAACATCTAGAAACTATGTAAAGAAAAGATTTAAACATTTTAAAATTCCACATGGTCTGCAAAATTCTTTTGTTCATATGTGGTATTAAAATACTTGCAAATGCATGGAACGTTAAAAATATGGTTATTTTCGTAAATTAAAGGTCGGCTAACTGCATTTTTTTAAAATAAACATTTAAAAAATGAGACGTTTAATTTTAATTGGCATATTTTACTTATTGTGTTCTCTGTTGCTTACATATCACTTGTAAAATGCTTAATTTTTCAACTGAGATTTTCTCATTTACCAGGGAAGTTCAAACAAAGGTCTTAACACATGGACAAAAAGAATAAAAATTGATTTATTTAATGAATTATAGTTAATTTCTTTTACGAGGTGTAAAGTCGTTTAAAAAAGATTTGATTTTGGCGATTGCTAAAGTTACTGATTACATATCGGGGTACCTATTTAGTGCAATGGTATCTCGTTCCGAATTAGTTCTTTTCCTAGGTTACATGTACTCAATTTTTTTACATGCACCCTAAAGATTATTTCATTTCACTTTAGGGTATGGGCAATTTGTATAAAGAAGAAGATTGGTCGTTTTCGAGTATTTGCATATCACATGGATAAGCAATTTTCTAAGTGCACATTCTACAGACTTTTCATTTCGTTTTCACCTCTGGGTGAACTTGAAAAATACTGAGAATCCCTTAACGCCCACAATAACAGCATTACTAACCAGACCAATTGTAATGATAAATAAAAAAGTGACAGAGTATAACCCGTATTTTCTCTTTCTTTATGATGTGTAGTCTTTACTCATAGAATAAAATTAGAAGATTTTAATTTCCTCTGTGACTATAATCTATAATTTGGAACGCTTTAGACTGTTTATTGCAAATGACCTTTTGATACCCTGCATAGTACAGCTATTTATCACGAATTTGAATGTAATAGGGTGAACAATCAAAGAATAGAGTATGTAAACGCATTTATTTGAGAAGAGCATATTTACCTATAGAAATTCTAAATCATTATTCATTTACAACGTTTTTGATGGGCTTTTTTGCAATTGAAATTTTTTGCGATTAACAGTTCACATCGTTTTTAATCTATCAACCTTGGGGGTGATATGAAATAATGTGTATGAGATTGCGTAAAGTAAGGCCTGTTAACTCCCCGAAACACCTTTAGTAATAAGATAACCCAATTATAAACTTGAAAAAGTTAAATCTCTATATAAACTATGCACTTCAACCAAACTATTTTATGCACTTTGTTACGCATTAATTTTTTTACGATTAATTCCTTAAGTAAATGAAATTTGATCCTCCTAGTTTGGGGTAGGTCTTGGATACAATTCGGTGTTTCATGTGTAACGTTCCTTTACTATTTTATTTTATGTTTCAATAAAGCAAGTTACTTATCTTTTTTGTAATATGACGCTCCCTAGGGTATTTTGTCTAGCAGAAAACTTAAATTTTTTTGCCAATTTGTTTGAAATTAGATCTCATAATTTTCTTTTGAAAACCAATGTGTGTTATTTTCGACTGCCATCTAATCACAATTTGTTAAAAGGGTTCACCTCCTCCACCTGCTAATTTATTATTTATATACCAACTGAAATCAAACCAGTTAACTAACCACAAAGTTGATTAGTTTAAATATTCAATACCACAATGTCGAAATAATTTGCTTTTTGATACCACAAAATCGAGACAATTCGATTTTTCATACCGCAAAACTTCTTATGCTTTTTAAAGTTGTTCAAAGAATGCAAACATACCATTCTTTTTTTTTGTACTTGGAAATTCATTAATTTTTTACTATTTTTGATATGTTTTTTAAATCAGTTTAAACTTTTTTCAAAACACAAACTTTTCAGGTATATTGTTCGGAAAAGTGATTGGTTCCACAATTAGTCAGAAGACATTCAAACGTTTTACTTGACAACGACCAGATACCTGAGCGGGTAACTGACTCTATTTATTAAAAGCGAACAGCGAATACAAAAGTAAAGTAGATACCATTTCAATAACTATTATACATATAAAGGAGATTTTGGTATTTTCAACATTCAATCTTTGGATTAGAAAGAAAGGATCACTTTAAGTTCCAATGCCATCGTAACGAAATAAAAAAAGATTTTCTGACTTGTGTAATCTTTTGAATTTCCTTACAGAAATATTCAAAAATTGCGACATGACATTTCAAATATTATTTGAATTACTTTTTAATGTTCAAACACCTATGACCATTTTCTCATACAGCAAGAACCCGAGGACATTCCAATTATTCCATACAGTAAAAGAATTTTTCGAGACGAATGTTGCACCCACATGTGACCAATTTTAAGTTGTCGTGTCTTTCAGGCTAAAGAGTTATGCTGAAATATTTACCAAGCTTTCTATTCATAGAAACCATTTTATCTATCAACAAATATCATGATATTTCATATTTTAAAATGTAAAATGAATGTAGTGGTAAGATGTTAAATGCGTTTTTAAGAACATTTCAAACACATACGTATTAAAATGTCATTACTGTACACATTCTTTACATAGATGTCTCTGATAGAAAGATCTAATATATGCAGAGAGATTAATTAAAATTAATAAGTTATCTATCTTGAAAACTTGGAACATAAGACGCAAGTCGACCTTGGAATATCGAACGAAATCAAATACTTCAAAGATTTGCTGTGTATTTGTAAACGCAATCAAGATCCGTTGATATAATCCATTCAAAGGCTAGAGTCCTTAAAATACTTTAATATTGTCATTGAGAAAACTAGAATGAGAAAATCAAACGTTTGTGGTGTGGTGAACCAATACACAAATAACCAAGCGGTGATTGGCAGACAAAATGGGTTTTCTTTTAATATTACTCTGAATAAGTTATGATTCTAGTTTAAATGTTGTGCCAGTACTCACTTAAAAGGTTTGATTCTTGAATTCAAAGGTCTGGACTTTAAACCAATCATCAACGTTTACTTATGATTTGAAATTTTGAGATGTATCAGTTACGTATCATATCTACAGATGAATATATATTATCTACTCACCCTGAGTTAAATCACACTCATACAAAGTACAAATCAAGTGGTGCTCAATATAAAACACATGATGTCAAACATCAATCAATAGAACTCAGCATAAAGAATTGTTATGCACAAATCAAATCGCGCTATAGAAATTAAATGTTTTTCAACAGAAATCAATTGGTATTCAGCATACAAAAAATGGTGTCCAACATATATTAAACTGTGTCCAACAAAAATAATTGGTGCTCAAATAATTCATTTGAGATTAACTAAAAAAATGATACCCAGCATAAATCAATTGGAACTCAACATATACCAAATATTGCCCAACATATATTAAATGGAGTCAAGCATATACCAAATGGTGCCCAACAAATATAAAATGGTACCCAACATATATCAAATGGTGCCCAACATTTATCAAATGGTGCCCAACATTTATCAAATGGTGCCCAACAAATATAAAATGGTACCCAACATATATCAAATGGTGCCCAACAAATATAAAATGGTACTCAACATATATCAAATGGTGCCCAACATTTATCAAATGGTGCCTAACATTTATCAAATGGTGCCTTACAAATATAAAATGGTACCCAACATATATCAAATGGTGCCAAACATTTATCAAATGGTGCCCAACAAATATAAAATGGTACCCAGCATATATCAAATGGTGCCCAACATCAATCAAATTGCACCCAACATTAATCAACTGGTGTTCTTTATATATCAAATTTTGTTAAAGATAAATGACAATAAAATAAGTCAAATGGTATTCTACTCTACCAGCTAGCATATTAATTGGTGCTCAAAAAAAATCTAAACTGGTACCGAAAAATTAAACAACCTTAAACATTCAACAACCTACGGACTTGTGTGTGTGTGTGTGTGTGTGTGTGTGTGTGTGTGTGTGATAAAAAACTGAAAAATTACACTGTAGGTAATAAAACTAGACCAACTATGATTCCTGAAATATTTAACTTGATTATTTTGTGATTATCATGATATGATGAGAGTGTATCAGTTTCTGTTTAAATAAACTCAAACAAGGCAGACAAATAAAAGAGGTAAATTTGGGCAATTAGAGATAAGTGAAGAACAGATTGATTTTGATACGATCTCCATGTCCAAATAGATCAATGTTTTACAAGAAAATAACTTTGATCATTTTATGAAGAATCCGGTAAATCAACTCTTTATACTATTGAGATGGTTTAATGAATTCTAATTTAAAGAAAAAATGTAACGGTGTTGGATTACTGCCTGTGTGTACCAGTGAAGGCCAGATATATTGTCCCTTGGGCGAACTTTTACATACAAGCTTGGACAATGACGTATCATAGGCACACAGCGAAACTGTGTCTTCAATAGTCAAACTGAAACAAGCATGACCACACAAAATGAAAAAGAAGTGATTAAACGTGCTGTAAGTGAATTCAAACCAATATGTTCAACCACATCTGTCTTTATGGACATGAAAGCCCTTTAAGTGAATTAAGTCGCTCGTCAAGATACGGTCACAATACCTGGTGTATGGGCTTAATGGATATCGTACATCTCGTGTGAAAACTGGTAGATAGATCATTCAATGTAAAAATACAAAATAAATATATCATTGTATTTATTTACAAAGGTTAGCATTAAAACGCTAATTTACGCAGTGTTAAAATAACGCCTTTATCGTTAATAAACGTCAACCATTAAGCTAAAGATGAACATAAACCCACAGGTATAAATGAAATACATTTCTGTATGACTTACAATATTTCAATCATGTAAATATAAAAATTCTGCAAATTGCTTACACAGTCAGTTTTATAGTCATATTTTTAATGATTTAGTACTACACGAAGTGGTGGTCTAAAGTTTAAATTTAACTGAGAGAAGAAAACATGTCTTTTGATTTAATAATTTTCACTTCTTTCAAAACGATATCCAACAACACTTATTAGAAAAATAAATAAATAAATAAATAGATAAATAAATAATAATAAATAAAGTGGAAAAAATTAAATCGCTTCAAAAACGAGAATAAATTGGAGAGTAAATTCAAATTACTAAAAGAAAAAAGAGCTAATAAAACATTTTTTAAAACTGCTATTTATAAAACCAATTGACTTAAAAATGTCTCGAGGTATCATAAAAGATAAAAGTATGAATCATTTAGTCTTTTTTTTATTTTTTAGTTCTCAGAATTAGCTTTTACTCCTGAAAATATCTGAGAGACTCACATTATAAAGTCCAATCTTATCAGCCATGGTGTACAGAGAGTACTCATCGTCATACAAGTGACGGATTGATTAACACACACACACACACACACACACACACACACACACACACACACACACACACACACGTCCGTTGGTTGTTGAATGTTTAAGGTTGTTAAATGTTTTGGGCACCAGTTTGGATTTTTGATTTTATGTATATATATATAGTTTAGTAGGGAGAGGACATATGTCATTTGCCACGGCCCAAAGTACCAGGGCTGAAGAAGTTTAAGTATTGTCATATACCATTTTTGAATTAAATACAAAAATGGCATACCACAATATTTAATTTTTGAATGTATTTCATGATTGAATTTAGAAAAAGGTATATGACAGTACCATGCAAGAGACCATGTGGACCCACAGACTACGTGCTTCAATCAACTCATCCGTGATTTTAACAAATACTTTAATATTTAATAATGGTTGTTATAATGCGATTTCTATCTAGTTAATTTTAAATATTTAAAGAATTCGATTTCAAACTGATAAAACAGAGCCGACAGATCAAATATTTGGATAACATGATTAAATACATTTATATATCAAAACACGTTTAGCATAACCAATATTTATCGCATTAAATTTTATTTACAATATTAATAAATAAAAATTTTCAATATTTGATGTTATTGTAGTATTTTATATGTATAAATAAGTCCTTTATCTTCCCTTCACTATCATACATCAAAAGTAAAACCTAATATGTCTGCTACGTAATGGATTCCTAATCTACATAAAATCTTTGTGTCCAGTTTGCAAAGCGGGAAATGAACATCAATTTTCATGTTTCATACCCCTTGAGTTCTTCAAATGTTTTTTTTTTTTTCTAGCTTTAAAAAAGTGAATACAGTTTCCTAATCCAGGACGTGTCCGTGATATAAAAATATCCTATGTATGATTATTATTATTATTATTATTATTATTATCATCATTCTTATTAAACCAGACTTTATTCAATTTTTATTCACATTGCACAGGTGATGATTACAAAGAATGCCTTATAAAAACACTAGGTCTATTTTAAGTATATAAATAAAGTATATATTTTTTAAACATGCGGTGATAATTTATATAAATATATATATATATATGCCAAGAATCTAAGTAATGGGGCGCTATATCATGGATTAATTATTCTTCAAAATCATCTTAACCTGCATAAATCAACTGACTTTTTATAGACATGCATATGAAATTAGCAAAGAAAAAAAAAAAAAAGGAAAAAAAAAAAAAAAAAAAGAAAAGAAAAAAAAAGTTATAAAATTTCACGTGACTTTAATGTATACCTCTAAAGATTTGACAATATTATATAACTTATATTAAATTCATAAAAGGTACCAAAATAAAAGTATGCATTTAAAAGTTTAAATATAATGAAGATTATATATATATATATATATATATATATATATATATATATATATATATATATATATATATATATATATACAAAAAATGAGGCCGGAATGTTGGGTAGTTGTAGAAAATAAACATTTTATAAATGCATTTTTTTTCTGTGGATTTTAATATTATGGCGTTTTATTTCCAGCGACAATAAATGTATTTGCGCATGTCTTTCGATTGATTTCTTGAATGTGTCCATGTACCTTTATCAGATGTGGATGGGGTGTTCAGATGTATATCAAATATTTGTTTAGCCACTGGCGTTAGATTGTTGTAAGTAAAATTAGTTATCATCTACTACCTCAACGAAGTATTTAATTGATTGAAGTGCAGTCCGATATCATTACTCTATCTTATTTGAAATGCTTGTTAAAACGATTTACAGATGGAATATCTAGTGAAGTGATTGACAGATAAAATATCCGATGAAGTGATTGACAGATGGAATATCTGGTGAAGTGGTTGACAGATAAAATATTTATTAAAATGACTGACAAATAAATTATATGGTGAGGAAATTGACAAGTGAAATATCTGGTGAAGTTGTTGACATAGGGAATACCGGGTGAAGTGGTTGATGGAATATCTGGTGTTGAAATCAATACAAATGGAAAACCTTCTCCAATATACATCAAATGGAATATAACCCGGTGAAATGATTGATAGGAGGAACAAATGATTGACAGATGGAATATCTGGTGTACTGACTGACAGATTGAGTATCTGGTGAATTATTGGCAAATGATGTACCTGTTAGATTAAACGATGAAATATCTGGCGAAATGATTAGAAGACTTAGAGATGAAATAATCAAAGAAAATGACTGACAGATGATGTCGCTTATTTTTTTAAAAAAATCTACAAATAACTTTTAATTGTAATTCAATTATCCCCGAATAAATACTAATTAGAAAAATGAATGAATATTAATTTAAATCATTTAAATAAAACTGCGAATAACACAAAGAATTTACATTGGATATGTATGATAAATAAATGAACTTTGCATATTTATATGTCATGAGCAATCTATATTTAGCATGCTCCACATGATTAAAATTATAATATTAATTTTCAAGTGTGTAGTTGTAACCCATTTTATTTTGTAACTGACTTTACATGTTCACAAATATCAATGTACACTCAATGGATAATAATAATAATAATAATAATAATAATAATAATAATAATAATAATAATAATAATAATAATTGTAATATACGTAAAAAGTAGGGACAGAGTTTAGTCAACATATCTCGGGTTTATTGATATAAAATCGTTATCAAATTTCATTTCAAATGAAAGAATAATATAGGGGTATATTTTGACAGAAAAAATGTACAAAACAATGTAAGAACGATAGAAATCTAATGAAGAACTCACCTGCATATAGGGTTAAAATAAAAAACACCTGTCCTCATAATGTGACAAGACACCGAAGTTGTGAGCTTGTGGCCATCTTAAGAATGTGTTACTGATTACTGGCCATTTGTGATATAGATCCAAGGCACTCATAAATGAGATTGCAAAATATATCCACTTATAAAAAACAAATATTTCACAAAAACAACTCAACAACTCTTCTTCCTTTCGATATAAATATAATGCACACAACTTGTATATTATCTCGAACTCAGCACAGTAAACACTCCGTGTGTATCGCAAAAAGACGGGTATATATAGAATGATATATATCTTTATATCCGACAAGCACTTTATGTTGACAATGTACAAGCGTATACGATATTAATTCCTAAACTATATAAATAAAAACAGGTTTTTAAATACATATATATATTCATGTAAAAATTGCCATTTTATATAAAACGCATCCTCCAGTGAAATTCCGAATTCTGAATTTTATGTAATGATAATTATGTCACTGCACAGCTACCTGACGATGTGATTTTCCGTGTACCCATCAAGGCTTAGCACGATGAAAACTTGTTTCATGTTGAAACTTTAATTCACATGTGCATACACTAAAGATAAAACGAATAGGTGTATTAAACCACGTGAAATTGACCAGGTGATTCTTGTTAAATAGCGGAATACACGGCATTTTAAAAACAAAAACAAATAGCGAAAAAAAAACTTTTCTAAAATTATAAACTTGTAAAATTCTCCACAGTGAACAAAATAAACTTAATTTTCTAACGCCGATTAAACGATAGGAAGAAATTCCATATTGATTGCATTTGTTGTGCACACACCTGTCTGTATATGTACACCTAAGTTAAGAAAATGCATTTAACACAGGTCTACCGTATATGCTTAGCGGTATTAAATCTACGTATGAGAGACCTATCTAAAATATACCATACGTACAGTACATAGTCATCATGAGATAGCCGTCAATGTTACTCGTACCGTGAAACTAAGCCGTTCTTATCGCTGATTGGTCGATTGTCGAAACAATGAAAAACCCACTACCAGCAGAATCAAACTTAATATTTGGGAAGGGTTTTCTTAAGATTGTGGGACTTTTTTAAGTTCAGGATAGAAAAAAATCTTGAAATTCTCAATTTTCTGTTGTATACAGTGTTAAAAAAAACTTGAAGAAAATTTCATATTTTTTAACATATTTATTTTAATAATAAAACAAATATATAAATATTTGGCACAAGGTTGGTCCTTGTAGTATAAATATCATTCACACATCTAATCGTATAAATATCTTTCTCACAAAAAAAATCAATCTAAATTTTATTTATTGAGCAAAACCTTCAAGTTTATTCATTGTTATTTGAATTGAAAATAAAATTGAACATTTCATATTTAGATGAAAGAAAAAGGAAAGCTTTAAAGATTAGGAAAGAAGTAAATCTAATATCCGCTTCTACACTTCAAAGTATGTTTAAATGACAAATCCAAGATTATATACGACATGCTAAAATTAATACGGGCATATATTAATTATAAAAGTGTTATTTAGTTTTTCATATATTTAAACCAACTTTGCCCGAATTTCTCTCTCTCTCTCTCTCTCTCTCTCTCTCTCTCTCTCTCTCTCTCTCTCTCTCTCCAATTAACACACACACAATCACACACAGCGCGCACAATACCGTTTTTGAATGAATTAAAAATATTATTCCTTATATATACTTTTGAGAAAAAAACTTTTAATTGCAAGCATTCCTCAATCTTTCATGTAAGGCATACATGGTTCAAACTAAGTAAAAATTACACTGAATACTTTTGTATGAAGGAATTATTCCCCCTTTTACACGGAGGGAAAACACTGTATGTGTTGTGCTATGATACATGATGATGATGATGATGATGATGATGATGATGATGATGATGATGATGATGATGAAGAGGAGGAGGATCTTCCAAAAAAGGTTAAATGATATTTGAGCTGAATGATGTTTTACGTCCAGTCAATACTCTTTCTAATTTATATATACGCGGCTAGTACTAGAATTGCAGAGACAACCAGAGTACCAAGAGAAAACCCACAACACACCTCGTGTATTGTATTTCATGCAGCATTTAAAAAAATCAAAATATTTTAAGCATTTATCGTTCACTAAAATAACATTTCTTCTTCAGGATTATGTTAGATGTAGCCATGGTTTTACTGTAGCAGCGCTAAACTGATTTTTTTTTTCAACAGTCTATGGAAGATACCAGTCAAATTTTCTTTTTATGATGGAGTGGCAAGAAAACCGGAGTGTCCAAAGATAACTCACCGACCTACAGCAAGAAAACTGGGATCTGTGAATGCGCACTTCTGACCACTCAGCTAGAGGCACTGTGATCCGTGAGCGCACGTTTCTGACCACTCACCGAGAGATATTGTGATCCGTGAGCGCACGTTTCTGACCACTCAGCGAGAGGCACTGTGATCAAACGTGAGCGCACTTCTAGCCAATCAGCGAGAGGCACTGGGATCTGTGAGCGCGCACTTCTGTCCACTCAGTCGCCAAGCCATCCAATCGATTTTCTTTGGGGAAAATGGGTTCCATGGTATAAGATCTCACCAAAATCTTAGTAGTAATCCTTTTGGTATTTTGCACATTTTTGCACTTTTTTTTTATTAGGATCGCCCTGCAAAACCCATTTTAATTCAACCATTCTGATCTTAATTTAACACGTTTAAACGATCAAAAGGTCAGTGAAATTTCAATTTAATTCCAATTTGAACCATAAATTGATAAGTAGTTAAAGCAAATTTAACTCTCGCGGGATTTAGAAGCTTGTCTACATAATCTGTATATATTCTTATTCTCAATATGAGGAAACCCCCTCTCACGTGCTTAAAACGAACAACGGACAGAAAGCACCATGTTTGTCATATGAGACCACCTCGAAGACTGTTTCCCGTCATTTGGCCTTATCAAGCCTGCCCCCGGCGATTTTATTTCTACTTTTCAACTTTACATTTATGAAAATTAAAGTCAATATTACCTTTTTAAACAGACTATACTAGCTTCTTTGACATTTTTATTAAATTAAAACTCCGTAGTTTGAACAAGGATCAATAACCGACATTTTGAAAGTGATTTTGTCAATGAAAATATTTCCTCATTAAAATAATTCTTAAATCCAATCTTATTTACATATGTAAATGATAAGTCAATATTGTTAAGAGGTTGATTTCATAATAAAGTTTTGAGACTGTTTATTCTGGATATCATTAAAACTATCAATATTAGTTGTCTAGGAGCTAATTAAGCATTAAATAATCATCAACAAGAAGATTTTAGCTGTAAGGTGGTTCCTAGTGTTTTTGTTACTTTCCATTATTTATTTATTTTATTTTATTTTATAAGTCTTGATCTAGCGTAATACTTTTGTCGCATAATTTATTTAGATTAATCCTGGGGTTATTTAATAATGGAGAAATAAATAAATAAATAAATAATAATGAATAAATAAATAAATAAATAAATAAATAAATAAATAAATAAATAAATAATAATAAACAAATAAATAGAGAGTTCCAAGTTAAAATTTCAAAAATAAATGTTCTTGTAACATAAAGTGTGGAGTTTGAATTCTTGCACTTTGCACAATGTGCTAAGCTGATTTCACACACACACACACACACACACACACACACACACACACACTTTTTCGATAGCCAGTCTTGCGAGCAGAAAACTAGTCAGTTAATGTTGCTTGGTAATACAAAACATCTAGAATAGCCAAATATAACCCCTATGTTTGAACTTTAATGTGTATTGAGACAATAGTCTGATCAGTATTTTTACAACGAAAAGTAATATATGATGATGTTATGAATAATGCCAATAGCTAGCGAAGACTGGACGGACTGGCACTTGTCTTTTGTATAACTAAATCAATGGTTGTCTTTTGGGTGTTTTTCATCTTTTACTCAAAAACAGGAGTTTTAAAGTGCTTGATGCTAGAGACTCAACACCTGTCTTTAGTGTCGTGTGCATAGAAAACTAAATCTCGTAACAAACTACACGTGACCTTAAAATGTTCTGCAAAGTACATTTTGTCAAAACTTGTTACGTTTATAATCTCTGTTTAAATATTTGTCAGGGATGCAACATTACCGGGACCTCCTGGGTGGTGCGAAGTTGCGGAGGATGTTTGTAAATTCTAAGCGTTGGTCTATTTTAGGACCCCCACTTCTGGATTTGCTACTGAGTTTGTTCTGGAGTAACCTTTTGATGACTCACAGATTATATTGTCACGGTACGAACGCAAATTTTCATTGGCTATTATAATACAGAGTTCAATAACTACATTATCGGTATATGAGGTTTATTCAACGTTATGAAAACGAGAACATGGGGTATGCAAACAACAAACCTATCATTGGTGAAACTTCACAAAATATAAATAGTTCAATGATTTCAGCATCTTTTGGGGATCCTAATATAATGTGCAGAATTTTGAATACCTCTTTTTGTAAAAGTTTTAAAATTCTGCACAAAACAGCTAACACTAAACTATAAGAACACCTTATTTTCTTATAACTTATAAAAAAAATATAAAAAATAGGTTGACCAAACAAAAACATATCATACATTTTTAGATAAAATTTATTCACTTAAACTGCAATAAAAATTTCACTAATCTCATGTTTAAATATTCAGCGAATAGGCATCCACTGAGAGAAATGTATGCCGTAATTATACACAATGAAATTGTCCTTCCACACGCAGTAAAAAAATGCGTAATGCGTTTTAGCTTTTTTCGATCATGTGGGCAGTGCATATTATGAAGCATAGAAAACCAATATTGACCTTATTTTACTAAAGTTGGACTTTTCCAATGACACCTTCACATTTATGTAATTAAATGTAATTTGAGAATTGCACACAACATATTTTGTTGCTTTGTGTTAAAAATATTTGGAATATATCTTTCGAAAAAATTAAAAATAAAAAGCATGACATTTAACTTTTCCTTGCAAATCGAGAAAAGAAAATATTTATTAAGAGTCCAATAATATTCAAAATATTTTAATAAAACAACTCGTGACTTACGAGTATTGTTATTCAAAGGCATATTATTGAAACATTAAAGGGATAAGATAGCATACTATTTCGCTGAAAGTTACTCGATATTCAATTGATCACTTTTAAGTTGTGTCTAATTCAATAAAAAAGATTGCTTTGTAATGTGGTTAATAAGTAAACTACCCTGACAGGGATTTCCTTGCCAAGCAATCTTGAAATATAAAACATACTCATTATTAAAAAAAAACATTACAAAGAAATGAATTAGATAATTCAAAAAAAGTTTAATATAGTTTATTTAATTGAATTTACATAACTTTAATATGTTAATAGTAATTTATAATATAAAGAATTAATACTGGTTCGTCATTTAAGTAAATAATCATCGTTATTGGTAATTTATGTCCGTTTATTGAAGAATTGGAATTTAATATCTATGACATAACATGCACTTTAATACAAAATGCATCGTTTCAAAAGAAAATTCTGTTCAACTCTTCAATCTTATTGACAGAAACGAAAAATCTTGTCTTGTCCTCCCAGAGCAAACTTGTTAAACAAAACTTTGTTATTTCAATTAAATACAGGCAATGTACGATTATTATTATCGGGAAGAAAATTATAGTTATTTGGTAAATTTGAAGTACGGTAAAAAGGGGTTTAGACTGTTACTGAATGAAGTTTCGTAAGTACTGAAATAACGGTACCTATCTCTTAGGGCCATAGAGTAGATTGTCATAGCGGTAAGTAACAACAAAATATGATTTAATTACAATCAACATGTCAGTTACGCCACATAAGTTTGACATATAACAAAACTATAATTTTACTATTCTGTCATTTTTTGCTAGTTAATACTTCAATTTGAAGTGTCAATGTTGTTCTAACGAAGACAGTTAGTAATATTGTTAATTGACCATCATTTTTAAAGTACCTTATTGAGAACAGACAAGACATTAAAATGTCTGTATATCTTCGAACAGGTCGACGACGGGTTTTACAGCATAATTCTTAGTCTTATGCTTATAATACCGTATTACAAAGTATTGTCTATGATTTGAATTCAGTTTCAAACTCTCTCTCTCTCTCTCTCTCTCTCTCTCTCTCTCTCTCTCTCTCTCTCTCTCTCGTTTAAGATGGGTGGGATAGGGGTTAAATGAGTTTCACTAAACAACGCGCCAGTAAATTCTATACCAAGACACGTTGAAAACAATACACAATAACTCGATCAATTATTGACTAAAAAGAGACTGACTTGGCCTTTGTTATCGCAGAAACAAATCTTGTTTTTTGTTGTGTTTTATTATTTTTTTATTTTTTATAATTTATTTTTTTTTGCTCATGGGTTTGCATGGTTTCCCAATAACACCCAGCATGCAAAAGGTTACAGTGTAGAAGCATGTAGAGTAGTTAGTGCATCACATCTAAGTCAATTTTTACCGATATCAGTTAGGTCTGGGAAAGTGGAGAAAACCGAAGTGTCGGAGAAAACCACCGACATGCTACGACCTTTCGTAAAAGAACTGTGATTTCTAATTTTAATTCGAAATTTATTAATGTTTGTTAATAATTGAAGTTTCAGTTAGGTTTGTTCATTAATCTGAAGATGCATTTCGGGTATTTTTTAATTAATATTTCTTTTTAAAAAAGCAAGAGCTCAGATTTAGGTTTACGGATGTTGCTTCCTTGCAATAAGATAAACTTGACTATATATATTGTCCAGTCAAAGGTATGAAATACTACATAGTCATGTAAATGAAAAGAGATTATTCCTATCACAAACATTTGCCAATTTTAGCATTAACTTTCAAAATATTTTAAAAAGAACAAATCTAACAGTAAAATAACCCCTGTTTACATACCGCCGACTTGTCGTATAAACATATTTAATTCTGCAACAAAAATAAAATCTTTGTTTGATTAACAAATTTTACGGTTTCAATTATAAACTCATTTTAGAATAGTAAACAGTTTGTTTTAAATCTAAATGTGTTCGGTCAATCGTTTAGGTATATTTCAGAGCAAGTAAATATACCTTTTGATTTTACTACACTTAAAAATCATTTTATCCGTATATTTCACGGTAAGATACTTACAAGATCACGATATTCGATAATAAGTGCATATTTACTGATCAAGTCTTTTGTTTTTGTTTTTTTTTACTCTAAATCCTTGTTGTTTCTAAAATATTATTTAAATATACTTTATTGTTTTTATTTTTGTCTATCCGTCTGATGCCCGCAGTCGTTTTGCTATTTATATTAGCAATACTCAAATTGAAAATTGGCATTGCTATCAGAACGTAAAATCAAAATTAATTCCGTTGCCGGGGGAGTTTGTTGTGTAATGTTGTATTACGTCACAGTCATTATCTTTACTGATCGAGACGATCAGATAACCAGAATACACATAGAAAACTTCTTAAGTTTGTAAAACGAAATGAAAACCTTTCTGTAGGATCTACAAGAATGATTGGAACCCATAGGCAGCAAGAGGCGCCTGTTTTCGTAGTTACTATAGAGACGCCCGAGTTACACTTCGCAAGTTACACTTTACAAAAAAAGAAAAAAAGAAGAAAAAGAAAAAGGAAGAAAGAAAGAAAGAAAGAAGCTGAGAAAAGAAAAGAAAAGGAAGAAAAAAAGATAAAAAGTTATGTCTGCAATGAACCTAACAAAAACCAAAACCACCATGAATACCACAAGAAATTAAAAGCTAAAATGCGCCACCGCACATATACATGACCGCCAAAAAATAAACTATATGCCATATACCACTTTTTGAATTTAATAATAAAAATACATTCAAAAAGTGGTATATGACATATACAAAAGTATTCGAGATTGACTTAAATCTGAAAATTCCAAGAAATGGTGCACATGCTGTTAAAATTGGATACCTTTTTATAAAGCAAAAATCATTATCATCAGTCATTAAAAACGAATTAATTAAAAAAATCTAAGTAACATGAGTAAACTAATTGAATGTAATACCAATTAAAAATTCCCTTCCACCCCAACTCACATCATCCTAAAATTAAATAATATACTCATATATAAAATGACCAAATACATGTATGGTACAAGTATATGCTGTATCCGCTTTCCTATACTCTTTAAAAACTGTCATTTATTATCTTGTTTTCAACACCATAACTTAAATGGCGATGGGAAATTAAAATGGGTAAACTCTATAGATATTTAAAAGCACATTGGATTTTGCAATTATTTTGTTAAGATTGGAAGTTGTGGCGCTGGTCCATACAACATTTTTCAAATCCTAATCACTTTAAGTAGAAAAATAAACATCATTTTACTGTCAGTTTGTTGAAGCTTGCAGTTTGTAAGTTGGTAACTTTTACATTTAAAAAAAATAACTTTTACATAATTGATTTAAAAAAAATCGGGTCGCAGTTTCACAATCATTTCTTATCAAAGATTTATTAATTTAGATCTTGCAAATTTGAAATCTTTGTAATTTTATTTATTGTTAAAATATACAATTTTTAAAGTATCATTTTTAAGATCAGTTCAAGCTTATAACATCTGTATTTAGTTCTGCAAAGATGTTTCAACAAAGTTCCAAAAATGATTGACAAAATATACTGAATTTAAGTAAAGGAAAACCTTAGCTAAGGAATGGTTGTGAAACTGGAAGATGATCTAAAGTTTTTATTCTTAGATGTGTCGTTCTACAGTACACATAACGAAAGACCGGTGTATCGAGGTAACGTATAAAACCAGACCAATGGTCATTACTATGTCTCCTTGTTACTGCCTTTCTTAACGTGTGTGATTGGTCATTGATTCTGTTTTGGCTGTTGTGCCGCTCATTTCAAACGTCTATCGTACTTAGTTCTAAGCCAATCTAACAACATTAAAAAATCACTTCCTACTTTTTTTTTTTGGTAGGTGGGGGGTGGTGGTTTTTTTTTCTTACAAGTCTTGACAGTTTGATACCTGATATGCAAATGTTTAGAATTTTAAACTTTAAAAAACAACAAGGGTTTAGTTGTTAATTCTAGACCTTTTTTAAAAAAATACTTCAAGGCTAACAAAAATAAGAAAATATTTAAAAAGATTATTGTTCATGGCAAATGGTTGCACATTTGACTATCAGTTATGATTTCGTATTTTATATTTTTACAAAAACCCACACTGATTTCTACTTTTAAATGATAAATAATTGAAATTTTAGCCCAGCTACATGCACGATGAAAAGTCGTGATTTGGGCCCATATCTGTAGGTGGAATATCAAATATAGGAAATACACAAATGGTTTTGAGTTTCTAGTCACGCACGAAATTTCCGTATTCGGAATGCATATTTTAATAAATGTCTGTAGGTGAAAATTTGGTAAATTAAAGAGCGATATTTAGGATTTTTCGATGTTTCATTTCATTAATTAATGATCTAATTTGTTATTGTAGCATTGATCGATTACTTTTTTCATTAATATTAAAGAAGACTTTAATTATTTCAATTACGTCTCAATTAGTTAATTAATACCACATTGATGATCAATTATCTCATTTATTCAACATTACCACTATACCAACATACTTATTAATGATTTATACAGGCAGACAAAAATCAAAGGTAACTTATAACACTTAAATACCAGAACAATAAAACAACTACTACTACTACTGATAATAATAATAATTAAAACCACCACTATCATCTTCTTCATCATCATCCCCATCATCATCTTTTTACAAATAAAAAGTAATACTTGTAAAACTAACAAACAAAACAATGATAATAATACTAAAATTAAAGATTAAAAAGAATTGTCAAAACACATAACTAAATGATTTCCAGTTTTTGGAAAAGCACCTGCACTGCAAACAATAAAACAACGAATAACAATGCATACCTGCATAAAGCATGATTTTCTTACTTAACATGCATTGTCTGTATCATTCTTTTCGAGAAGATTGATGTGCAGATTAAAATTCAGATGTATGGTTGATATATCTAGATGAGTTTCGCTGCTTAAATTTTAATGGAAAAATTGTAGGTCATTTGCAAATGCATTAAAACTGTAGATACATAAGTAAGATGGAAAAAAGTCGTTATTGTAGTATTTGTAATATTTTTTGTAATATATCTTATTTATTTAAATAAAAACAGTTCAAACTTAATAAAGTGCAAGTATAACTTATAAGAATATAACGCTAAATTTTCAAAAGAAAATTTTTGAAATTTTCAGGTTATTGTAGATTGAATATTTTCCAGAAAACAAGTAAACGCATAGCAACTCCAACAAAAATGGAGCAACGAAAATCAGTCGAATACCAATTAAAAATTTCTGATCTATGCAGCCAAAATAAATAAAGAAACGGCATTACAAGATAAAAGTGTTCAAACTTAGTGCAAAGCACGCACGAACAAAATCATGTATAATACATAAAGTCTATTTAGAGACTGAAAACACTCGAATTTAGACATAAGATTGATATGTGGCACAGTTAAATACTGAGTTTAAGTGCAGGCTCCAAACACATCACATTTAAAGACAAACAATACAAAATCCTACACATAATTATGACATGTGTAGTCAAATATATCCCTGTCAAATTATAATTATAAATAAATTTACTGTAGAAGTGTAAAATTAAAATATTTACCTTAAATAAAAGCTAATCATGGAACGAGTAATAAGATCAGATCCCGGCCAATTATATGTAATCGAATGATTTCACAATCGAGGTTCATATTATCTCGATAACAAACTGATTGTGTGTAATATATCTTATACTAAAGTTTTATATCGTGAAATGTGCGCAATTTCAGTTATGTCTGTCGTATGAATGAGGTACCATATATACAACTTAAGGATATATGACGTCACAAATAGGAAGGAATGAAGAAGCTACTTATATAAAGTCTCATCCTTTTCACTTTTTGACATATTTGGAATTCTAAGGCTTATTAAAGTCAATCTAATGTGATAAGAAATAGTCAATTTAGGTATATAAACATATTTTAAATTGATTGGGTTATCCTTTAAGTTTTATGGCTCATATTTAATCTACCAATCACAAAGACAACAATTTGGGGAGCAAACTTATAAAGTTGTAAAGGTTGGCTTTTTGTATCTTGGGCGAATGTAAATGGCCAACGGAAGCACAATACATGATGCCAACTGCTAAGAACAGCAAAGGGAGGCATACATCCCGCTAAGAAAGAAGCTAAAAAGGCAATTCAAAGTCGATCATGTTTATACCCTCTTTAAGATGAGAGCGGTAGTAAAGGGGAGTTATCAAAAAGCAGCTCGGGTTATCAAAAATCTCGGTTAGAGTGGACCCACGGGAAGATGGTCTCGCAGATTCTCGATCAGGCACGCTCTGATCTATATTAATTTCTGGCGGTTAGTCAATCTGGTATCAGTGTAAATATCTTTAATGGCGTGATTTTCTTCTGTTTGATGGACATAAGGTCAGAAACATTCTCATATAGTTGTCTTTATCACGATAAATAAACACATTACAAATCGAAGACACGACATTAGATTACAAACACATATCTGCATATTTTCATAATATATTCATATTAAAGTTAAATGTATTTAAACATTATTTTGACAAATTTCAATCGAATATTTTATATAAAAAGTTACCTTACAAAGTTATCAAATGATGACATGATTTAACCGCTAAAAGTCATTAAAATTTGATAGAATGTTCCTGTAGACTTTATGTCGCGATAAGTGTAAATTATAGAAATAAAAGATTAATTCCGAAAACTAGAAATACTAATGAATACTTTATTATGTAAAAAAATAAAACACACCTTTTACTGCAGAAAAAACAGTAGTCGACTACTTAATCATTGTCTCGGGTTTTTTTTTTTTTTTCAGGTTTTGAAAAATGATAATATCAATTAAATAATCAGATGAAATAATACGTTTTGTTTTTTATAGTAAAAGGTTCTAGGGATTTGTCGTTTGTGAAGAAAAACCTACATACGTTCTTTAATAATATCATCAATATAAAAAATAGGACATTATAAAATAAAAGAAATTAAAATAAAAAAGTTTAAAAAGAGAAGTATTTCGGTGTGAATGAATTTTTGTAATGTTGTAGATATATTTGTCGAATTCCAGACATATTTACAGAAACTTGACGTTAAAAACAGGTAGTTATAAGAAATTATAATACAGCATGTACTTGTCAAAAATAAGTTAACATTTTACTTGTAAAGTAAATAGTTTTTTACTTTTAATTTATGCTTTTCTTTTCCGCTTGCTTTAACAACAAATTTATGACTATCGGGAAACAATTACACTCAAAAAGAACGCACAAACTTCACCAAATGTAACAATAAAAATAGTATTAGTGATTTTCGTTTAAAACTAATTATTTTTAATGAAAAATGGCTGGAGTTTACTTCATCACGTGATCTTACCCAGCCAGAGAGGACAATAACAAATCATTGATTGCAGTTTTTGTAGAGAACCCACAATTTATTTTTAGACTAAATCAGAATTTTTTTTTTTTTTAAAAAGGTATATAAGTTATCTTTCGTTATTATGAATTTGTCTTTGCAATTTAAAAATGAAATATTGGTTGCATTGTAAATGCAGATTGCAGCGACACAACGAGGCTGTGATTATTTAAGTGCGCATTTGTGTATGTATTTGTGTGTTGTTTTAATAAGATTATAATTTGGTTGGCGATTATATCTTTTCTAAAAGAATCTTCGTCTTTAAATTTTTAGGATTAAAAAGCGATATGGAAAACTTAAAAAATTGTTTGCAAACATTAAAATATCATTGTGATAATTCTATGATTTTTCTAGCTGTAAACACAGAGTTTGATTTTATTCTTTTTATTTTAAGCCTTAATATAAGCGGTTTTTCACCGCCAATAGCTTAGCATACCGTTTGACACGGACTCGACGAACATAACCTAACCAATTGTTCAACTAATATGATTAACTCCGTCTGAAAATATGTCATTTTAGCGAGATTTAAGGGAGATTTTAAAATCCGAAAAAATATATATGTCATTGTAATTAGGAAATATCTTGATTTTTGACTAGGATGCATTAAAAGTCACAAGACATCGTTATTTTTCCAACTCTTACAAAGTTTCCAAAGCATAAAGATAGAATGTGTTCGATAAGCCTGCGTTTAAATTTTAAATATGCATCATATATGACGAAATTAAAAAAAAAACAAACGTAAAAGTGAAAATGGCATCATATATTATTTTACGGTTGCACATAGAACACATGTATTTTTGGTGTGAGAGCCATTCTACGGATGCACGGCTCTTTATGGCATTAGACAATTAAAACGTGTTTAAGAGGCATTTCATTGCTTTTCAAATTTATTATAAAGCATGCATAAGCGAACCAAAATAGCTGCAACGACTTTCATAGCAAAAATCATAATAAAAACAATAGGATTTTACATCAGGAAACATTATTTGTCGTGTTAAAGACAGAATGTTCCAGTTGATATATTTGACTAATTCGCACGTGACAGGTGAAGCTAACCTGATAAGATGTGCCAACACTTCCGGAGCCCTTGGCTCACTTTTTCAATGTTTTTACATTGCTTTTTGGGATAGTTACTTGGACAAGGGCCGGTATAATTGTGTTTGATTGAATAGTATATGAAAATCAAATTCAAAATAAAATTTGTAAAATATAAGAAAAAACATCTCACATATTAATACAAGTTTTATATGGATGGAGCATTTCGTAACAGTTGTCAAGTGCAGAATTTTTATTTTTACCAAAAGAAATATTTGAAATCAAGCAAATGATTTTTAAAAAATATTTTCTTTAAGCTTCAAAATTCTACACTTGACCCAGTCTATATTTCTCTATAGGTGAAAGTTTTTACGTTATTAAATGAAATATTAAAACATCTTGTGGTTAGATTAAATATACTTGACAATGACAACTACTAATTATAAACATGTTGCTCTACAACAGAACTTATAAACACTGGACACATTTTTATCAGTTTCAGAGTAGTTGTCTCAATTTAGGACCTCGTTTGCCAGTTGGTCTAAAGCCCGCACTAACAAATCACCGTGCCTCTAATCGCCTAGGTTCAAATCCCGTTTAGGCAAATCCTAGTGCAAGAATGTTCGTCAGTATGCTTGTTGAAGGTCGGGGTTTTTCTTTGAACCTTTCTGTTTCCTAGTCAGTTCTAGAACTGACTACTATCAATATAAGTGAAAAAACAAAATTGACCATAAAACACTAATACCCCAGTCCACTCAGAAAGCGTGTATACTATCTTGTCCTGTTCGTTCATTTCTGGAGGCCTCGGTGGCTGAGTGGTCTAAAGCGCGCGCTTACGGATCACAGTGTCTCTCCCCGCTTGGGTTCGAATCCCAAACGGGACAGATCCAAGTGTGAGAAAGTTTTCAGTTCGCTTGCCGAAGGTCGGTGGTATACTCCGGGCACTCCGGTTTCCTCCACCACCCCAGAACTGGCCGCCTCGACATAAGTGAAAGAATCTTGACAGGGGGCGTAAAACACCATTACTCGACTCGACTCGATTTGTTCATTTCTGTAGTTTGTAAAGTATTCTTTGTTACAAATGCTATTACCAAATAAATGCCTTTCAGCTAGATATGCGACCACTGCGGTAGCTCAGTTGGTAGAGTGCTCTCTCAGTAAGTGGGAGGTCGTGGGTTTAAACCCCGGCCGGGTCTGACCCAAGACTTGAAAGTGGATAGTGACTGTTCTTTCGCCAAGCACTCGGCATTACGAAATGAAAGTCACGGTTCTTTCGGATGGGAACTTAAAATAAACGAGGTACCGTGTCACGGCGTGGCACGATAAAGAACTCTGCTGTATAATGCCATCAGCGCAACGCACAGGCAAAATTTCTTCATTTTCGCCTATAGCTGGCGACGTCTCGATATAAGTGAAATATTCTTGACTTGGATGTTGAACACCATTACTTAACTCAACTCAGCTAGATATGCTTCCTTACATCATATGTTAATTTCGATTGCATTTTTTAAAGTAAAAGTTCTACAAGAGCACTTTATATTTTGAGCTACATGTTATTGACAATATCAATAGTGATCAACTTAACATTCCAAAAGGTTCAAACAACTAATTATTTGGCGGTTGACTTTTCAAATTCGTTTACTAACAATAAAGTCAAACATGCCTTACCTACAGTGATATAAGAAGCGTGTATGTTATAATTGGTATTTTTTATGCCGGTTCGTAATCAGAGCCTTAAATTCAGGCTATACATCAAACGGTTCACACGTCGGAAAACTATTGCTTATTATTTATTGTTAAAGTGTAAATGATTAGTTTAAAATCTAAATTAAATACTTTTCTGATAAAAAACAGGATTTAAGATTATGTAAAATCCAAGGCCTAAATATTGCTATATTTAATTATAACACGTACAAAGTACAGCATGCCTTGAATTGTTAATACAGGTATTCCTCCTTTTGAATAAAAACAGGGTAAAATTTCATCATACTGCTGCACGTTCGGAAGTTTAAAAGGTAATAATCATTGTCAAAATATTTTGATTGAGTTAAAAATTATCGGCAAATATTTAACTAATATAAACATCCTATTTGTTAACAGTGAATTGTTCTATTTATAGATTATATAACCATGTTTATGACGTTTACTGATATAAGTAAATAAAGTAAAACACACAAAGTCGGATGCTTGACGACTTCCGATATACTTGTATTTGAAGTAGTTTAATTATCTCCTTATTTGGTATCTTCAAAGAACTGTTTTTGACATGCCAATCTTTATCAGTAACTTAAGTCCTGTAAATATTTTCTTCTCAAGTTATAAACAATGTGTTCTCAAGCTTGTCAAAGTATTAATCAAAAAAGCTGAATTTTGTCAAAAATGATGAAAAAATGCTTTCAAAACAATCTTCTTTAACCCCTCCTTCTCCCACTTTACACTCGACACACATATTATTGACCATTCTTGCGAAATTTAATCACTTATACATACACATATACATACATAGTAGTAGTGATTTTATCCTTTCCAGGAAGTTTGATTATTGGGAAATGCCTTTTTCTATTCGAGTGGTCTAAAGCGCGCGCTTACGGATCACAGCGCCTCTCACCGCCTGGGTTCGAATCCCACTCGGGACAGATCCTAGTGTGAGAAAGTTTGTCATTTCGCTTGCCAAAGGTCGGTGGTTTTCTCCGGGCACTCCGGTTTCCTCCACCATTCCAGAACTGACCACCTCGAAACAAGTGAAAGATTCTTTACTGGGGCGTAAAACACCATTACTCCTCCTCCTCCTCCTTTTTCTATTTTTCTGCAGAAAGTAGACAGAGGCCAAACAGAAGGTGGTGCTAACACAGGACAAAACACAAATTTCATACATAATTAACTGAAGTTTACTAAGTACTAGTACTATCTTGAACTATTTTTAAAAATTTACATCTCGTTACAAGAAACAGATTTTTTTACTTAGCAAAGTAAGTCAAAATTTTCACATTGAGACTAATATATGGTACTTTAAAAATTATATTGGAATTAAATTGTGTAGCAAGATTAATTGATTAAAAAGCGATCTAAACAATTACATTTTCATCACCTGTATTTTAAACCATTTAATCAGGTAAATGGTACCTGGTGGAATTAAATTTGTGGCAGAGCAATAAAGAAAATCGTTCAAATGAGAGTCTTATTTATGACTTATAAATGGTGTGTTTAAACAGAGTTATAACAAATTGCCTAACCCACTTAAAACAATATGAAAGTTGTATCGTGTCAGCAAAACAGGTAATTTTTCACTAGAATAAAAGACAAGAAACTTATAAAATATAAGATAAATAATAATGTTTACTTTTTCTCAATGTCGTCTTTGAGATATTTGAATGAACATAAAAAAGTCTAGCAACCACTGTATGTCGCCTCGTGTCTCAATATATACACTACTTATTCAGCAGGAGTTAGCTGTCTTCAGAAAACAGCTGGTTCACATGGATGAAAAAACTACCTTCAAATATTTTCATTCAATATCTCACGAACTCGTAAGAGCTAAAACTTATTAATCCTTATCGCTCTATCCGGGTGGCAATCGATACGACTCAAAAAGCTCAATGAAATTAAAATCTAAATACTTTTTCACCAGCTATCGCTTATAAACTGTTATAAATGCTGCTACCTAGCACAATATCAATGAATGTGTATTATATTCTATTAGAAAAGGCATTTATAAGATCCCTTTGACACATATATGACCCAAAATGAACTTTTAAGGTGTCTCGAAATGGACTTGTTTTATCTAGTATTGCTGAGATCTAAGGCTATCAAGGTGACTGGCTTATCAGGTGTACAAATGTAGCTATTTGCACGGTAACATTTGTGAATGAAACTCTCTTTATAAATATTGTAATTTATGTTGAAGTACACATTCATAAATTTTAAAACAAAAGTTGGAATTCCAATCAATTATTAAGCACAATTATACAAACATACAGAAAGGCCAACTAATATATTTGATATATGCAGGATCAATATCAATCTTATTGATACTGATTACATTTTAAAATCAATTTAAACTTTGGCTTTATCATTGTCCTTGGCGGAAGTTTAATTATATACTGGGTTTTAGGAAGAGAAGTAGGGAAAAAGTTGGATATGTTGGGCATACTATCAGCCAGAATACAATACCTATATATCTCGTATCTTCTAAATCTTTAGTAATATTAACGTTTAAATAAAATGGATATTGAAAGGTGAAAAGGTTCTGAAAAAAATATGCTAGTTAACAAATAAATAAATAATTAAATAAATTTTTAAAAAATTTCTGAAACTTATATTTTACGTTTAACATGAAATCTAGGCTTTAAGTTAACTGATGGAAATTTTAACAATTCTCTAAAGACATTAGAATGTGTATTTAAAGTACATTATTGTTCTAGAGTTATGTTCTCACATATATTATCCAACACACTCTTGCCAAACGTCTTCTTACAATTTACTGACACACTGATATAACCAGTAAGGTATCACGGAAAGGTAAGAGTCATTTAATAACTCGGAACCTACACCATTGCCCATGAATATGAAAACAGAAACAATCTTATCGACTAATTAAGGGGCGCAAAACTAGGTGTTTCAATATGGAAACCGTTTTTCAAAGCATTGATTCCAGATTTGACAAGGTTTGAATAAACATTCAATAGTTGATATTAACAAGCATTTCCCAAAACTTTATGTTCAGCTGGTTACATCTAGATTAAAAATAATTTCATTTGATCATTCTCTTGCTTTTGAATGCATAGTTACACTCTAAGATCGTGCACCGTATATCAAAATCTAGTTGTTACAGCCGCCGTAACTCTGATTTCAAACATCTATCAATCATTCGTGTAACAAGAATACAATACTTTAAACTTGATATATATAACATTTTTTTAGTTTTCTACGTCAGTTATTTGTATGCTTACAATACCAAGATCATTATGTTTTACTACACTGGTTGTTATATTAGCCACCATTGTATTCTCAGAACCGCCATTTTTCTTAAAACTACTTTTTAAAAAAATTATTTATTTTATTTTTCTTACAGTTTTATGAAAAAAAACTATCTACTATTATGTTTTAAAATTTTTAACCAATTTCTATATAGCTAGTCATAATCAACAAGTGAATGAATATTCAAGGATAGGATAGAAAATAAAAAATATACAAACAAAAAAAAAAAAAACCAAAAAAAAAAAAAAAAAACAAAAAAAACAAAAAAAAAAAAACAAAACAAAACAAAAACAAATCATCTTTCCTTTACATGATAAAAAGCCAACTTACCTTTTACTTGCGACATGGCTTAAGCTGTAGATGTTCATACTGCACGTGTCACTTTTTAACAGAACAAGATTTATAAGGTCCGTATTACAGCTCATTAAATTATATCATTGGAAAAGGCACAAACATTTACCCTGGTAGATATTACATCATTGGAAATGGCACAAACCTTTGCCCTGGTAGATATTATATTTTATTTTGCAGCATGAGTAGAAAACGCGTTCGTTTTAATAACTCTATTATTGATTAATATAATATGTAATCACAGATTGTTAAAGACTATTTGTATTGTTACAACAGATTGATCAATTGGAATTCTCTTTAATGTTAAACGTTCTGTATCTGCTACAACTTCTCAAAGACAAATAATACTTAATTAAAAGATAGCGTTTTAATCAGACATCAATCTATATTGTTTTCACAGTTTAGCGATGACCTTAACCGGTACAAAAACAGCCCGGAATGCAAAAGCGCTAAAAACAAAAAGCTACTATTTATCTATAGAAGGTTGTAAACATTCAAACATATCGAAAAAAAAATAAAGATATAGCGGGGTTAAGAAGCTATTATGGTCAAAGTTCTAAACAAGTTGATGTTATTGTTATAACAGTAATAGTAAGAAAGTTCAAAATGAACATCGTCTCCCTAGGTCTCTCTGGTATAACAAGAATTCCAATATACAAAAATTAATCAAAAGTACGGTTAGAATTTAGTGGTTCATGAAAAGTTGTTTTCTTTACAGAACCAATTTCAATGATATTAGCAGCAAAATAATGTATAAGAATTTATTACGCTTACAGTGTTATAAATGTTACAGAGATGAAGAATAAATACAATATTTAAGAAAATTGGGGGACTAAAACTGCATCTATAACTTTCTATAATCAATACACTTTAATGTATTTCACAAATAGCAGTAAGACGATCCTTAGCCTAGATAACTAAACAGTTTTGAAAGCACAAAATAAAAAATCATAAAAACGTTAGGGTGGTTCGCAACCTAAGTAAAAGACATGTTTGTGAAACAGTAAGTAATCAAGCATTGTAATCTTTTTCAAAGATATTAACACGACCTGTTATTACCATTGATTGTTGCTGTTATTTCATATAATCTGTTATTACCATTGATCGTTGCTGTTGTTTCATATAATCTGTTATTACCATTGATCTTTGCTGTTGATTTATATAATCTGTAATTACCATTGATCGTTGCTGTTGTTTTATATAATCTGTTATTACCATTGATCGTAGCTGTTGTTTTATATAATCTGTAATTACCATTGATTGTTGCTGTTGTTTTATATAATCTGTTATTACCATTGATCGTTGCTGTTGTTTTATATAATCTGTTATTACCATTGATCTTTGCTGTTGTTTTATATAATTTGTTATTACCATTGATCGTTGCTGTTGTTTTATATAATCTGTTATTACCATTGATCGTTGCTGTTGTTTCATATAATCTGTTATTACCATTCATCGTTGTTGTTGTTTTATATAATCTGTAATTACCATTGATCTTTGCTGTTGTTTTATATAATCTGTTATTACCATTGATTGTTGTTTCATATAATCTGTTATTACCATTGACTGTTGCTGTTGTTTTATATAATCTGTTATTACCATTGGACGTTGCTGTTGTTTCATATAATCTGTTATTACCATTGATCGTTGCTGTTGTTTCATATAATCTGTTATTACCATTGACCGTTGCTGTTGTTTGATATAATCTGTTATTCCCATTGATTGTTGCTGTTGTTTTATATTATCTGTTATTACCATTGATCGTTGCTGTTGTTTTGTATTATCTGTCATTACCATTGATCGTTGCTGTTGTTTTATATAATCTGTTATTACCATTGATCGTTGCTAGTGTTTTATATAATCTGTTATTACCATTTATCGCTTCTGTCGCTTCATATAATCGTTGATCGTTGATCATTGATCGTTGTTTCATATAATGTGTTATTACCAATGATCGTTGCTGTTGTTTTATATAATCTGTTATTACCATTGATCGTTGTTTCATATAACCTGTTATTACCATTGTTTGTTGCTGTTGTTTTATATAATCGGTTTTTACCATTGATTCTTGCTGTTGTTTTATATAATCTGTCATTACTTCAATTTGATCGTTGCTATTGTTTTATATAGTCTATTATCATTATTGATCGTTGCTGTTGTTTTTTATAATCTGTAATTACCATTGATTGTTGTTTCATATAATCTGTTATTACCAATGATCGTTGCTGTTGTTTTATATAATCTGTTATTACCATTGATCGTTGTTTCATATAATCTGTTAATACCAATGATCGTTGTTTCATATAATCTGTTATTACCAATGATCGTTGCTGTTGTTTTATATCATCTGTAAGCATTATTGATCGTTGCTGTTGTTTTATATAATCTGTTATCACCATTCATCGTTGTTTCATATAATCTGTTATTACCATTGATCGTTGCTGTTGTTTTATATAATCGGTTTTTACCATTGATCGTTGTTTCATATAATCTGTTATTACCATTGATCGTTGCTGTTGTTTTATATAATCTGTTATTACCATTGATTGTTGCTGTTTTGTTGATATTATCTGTTATTACCATTGATCGTTGCTGTTGTTTCATATAATCTGTTATTACCATTGATCGTTGCTGTTGTTTCATATAATCTGTTATGACAATTGATCGTTTTTTTTTATATAATAATTGTTTTTCTCATTTTTCGTATTATCCGAGTAAGTTAACAATATAAAAAACACACAATGTTTTCATTTGAAATTTATATGCAAGATTATTATTATGGTCAAAATTTCATGAGTCAGTAAATTTTCAAGGAAATAACCGTACAAATGAACAAAATGCACCGTCAACTGCTTCTAAAGTTACCCATATTTATCTAAGCATAATAGTTACTAGAAGTATTCAGGTCAAGGCTTGTCTGTGACACACTTGTAACAAAAGATTCAACAATCCTCAGGTGTGATGCAAAGATTGGCTTTATTATTGTCAAACTAATAAATCACAATTCAATAAAAATCATTACAATCAGTTCGAAGACTTGTCATAGAATAAATTGTTCTATATATTTGTTGTGAGTGGAGTTTTAGAAAATAAATAAATGCAGTTCTCACATCTCTCTGAAATCGAAGCCGAATGAATTTTTTAACAAATACAAATTTAAGTTTTAGAACTGGCAAGCTTGACTATTAAGCTCGACATATACTATTAAAAAGACAAACGCAAAAATATGACCTTGACGTGTTCCTAATCGGTGATTTATTATCATTTTTTCTGAATTTGATTTAAAATTTTGTATAGAATATAGTTTTGAACAGATGGCCAAGAAGTTTGCAGCAGCATAATAGCTTGTGTTGCATAACTATTTTATTATCAATAAGGTAATCTAGACAATTCACAATTTGAACTCTTGTTTAAAGGCATGTCTATTTTTTCAAGGTAATCCAACTATAAGTAATTTCCATACAAGTGTTGTCTATAGATGCTCTCCCGGTTGTAAATTAAGTGAGAGCCCTCCAAAAGTACCTTTGACATGTTAATGGGAAAAAAAAAAAAAAAAAAAAAAAAAAAAAGGAAAAGAAAAATCCGTGAAATGTCTTAAATTAAGCACTCGCATATAAATTGGTATCCTTGGTTACACTAGCTTTTACCAAGGACATGAATTTCAGCTTCAGAGAATTTGGCTTCATTAGTTGGCTCGGTGTTACAAAGTTAATTCTCTGACAAAACAGTAAACATATGAATGGCTATCTCATGGGATAATTTCAGTAGGTGTTAAAATTGTGTTTAAGGTATGCGGCATCATAATGTCTTTTAATAAAGAAACAGGCAGGATTTAAATAAAATAACTATAAAGATTTTGTTTATTTAGAAATATGTAATGAACTGTTATTTGGCTTTATAATCAGGGTTTGTGGAATATAAAATCGCTGATATGACTATATGATCAATATGAAGATGATAAAACAGTTATTAAAATGGTCATTTGTAGGCGAACAGGGAATTAAAATGTCAACGACTTCATAGCCCAATAATGTTAGCTATAACAAGAGACCTCACATTGGGTTTTAAAGAGATTTCAATAAAGAATGACATTTAAGTAATTAAAGTGATAAATACCTAGCTGCTATAATACTTCATACTATAAAACATTAATTTACATCGTTGAAATTTAGTTTGCGCGCTGACTTATCACAAATCATCTATCTGACGTTAGAGTCTCGTTCCAGAACAAACTCATATACCAGAAAGTTTGTCGGTTCACTTGCTGATGGTCAATGAATTACCTAAACTGTTGGTCTTAATATTTGTCAAAGAATCTTGACTTTGGTGTAAGAAGCTAATGCACCACTCAACACTTCATTTATAAAAATTTGTATATTACATTAACCATGTGATGATTGTGAACTGTAAGCAGTCTAAAATTAAAATTATGTTTGTCAAATGTTATGGTTTTGTGAATATTTATTAAATGCAGCTGATCATATTGCCAAGTGCAAAATTTTGAATTTTTTACAATAAGAAATATTCTGCACGTGACAATGTTTAGGAAAATCGATTGTTAAAAAGTGCAATTATTTCAGAGAATAAAAGAACTTAAATGATGCCCTCTATTGAATTCAAATAGTCTTAATATGTGTTTGTTCGTTCTGCCACTCAAAGCTTTAATATATTTTCTCTATGTGACAACTATTGTTTAAAAATCATTTAGTAACACGTTCTTATAAAGACGACACTAGCATTTTTAAATGCGTAAAACTCGACTTAATGTTTGGCAACAAACATTTAAGATATTTTCCCGAATAAAACTATTGCTTTAATTTCTTGTAAGTTTTCTCTCATATGGTTTCATTTTATAACAGGTATATTTGCAAATAAATCGCAAGCATTTATATAAGCTAGCAAGCTACAATATATATATATATATATATATATATATATATATATATATATATATATATATATATATATATATATATATATATATATATATATATATAAAGAAAGACAGAGTAAAAACATTACCGCTAATTCTGGACATTGTCGAGACGCTTCATGCCAATAATTTAGAAACCCCACCGATACAAATTGTTCCCATTGACATTGTTTTAAAATAAATTTGTTAAGAATTGACTTTTGCATCTTAATTCTCTTCTGGTTATATCAAATTTTGACAACTAAAAGATTTTTATGATTGGCTAAAATAGTTATTTGTAACTTAGCTGACAGCAATATCAAATAAATAAAGAGATTTTAAAAACTTGCGATAAAGGTTATATTGAGAAAGCCCTCGACATAAAACCTGGACATTGTCTTCAGAGATACAGAGATAATTTGGGATTTTGATAATCTCCCTGTGTGGTCGCTTAAGGAGTTACAATACATAAGTTGTTTATATTTCAGGTAATTCTAAACAATAAAACACCTGCTTTAAAATAGACAATATCTAGGCGTTTCTAGGTAGCACTATTTACAAAACCTCCCGTAACCACAATGAAAATGGACTGAACACACAAAAACACACATCATTGAAATATTCGCAGCAGAATAAGAATTTACAAGGCTTTGTATTTAAGTGTATGAAATGTTTGCAAAATGTTAAGTTTTTAGTGTAGGACCTCTTTTGGTCAATCAAAGGGACGATAGCCGAGCATTAAAATACGAGTATATCACTTTACCTTGGCAACACCAAAGTGCTTCCTTAATGATGATATAAATTTCATTTCTAAAATCGCTGTAGAAGAATAATTCTTACTTTCAAACGATTAACTGTTACAAAAAAAAATAAAATAAGGATCGGGGTAATACTAAATTAGTCGTAAAGTCTAAGCTTCTCGAGTCTGTACCCCGGTTTCATGGCTTGGAAGAACCCTAAGTTGCAATTCCCTTTTGTTAATCTCGGACTCAGCTAATCGCGATATAAGAATCACGAGTTTTGACTGCTGCCTTGCCATAAAATATTTGCATACAAGACGCAGTAGAGAATAGTACATATACATTAGAATACATTACTTGTATTAGAATGAAAGATGATATTTGGAAATAAATGCAAAATCATTTTAAGATGAAAACATAAAGAACTTTGAAAGGATTCCAAACCAACACTTTCATAAACTAACAATTTTGTTGGTTTAATTAAAAATTGTTCCAAGTAATTACAGTAAAACTTTGATTCATTGCCGCCTTTAGATTTTGTTTAGTCAAATAATGACACTGTAAAGGAGTTTGGCGATAACTCGAGGTACACTTGTACAAGAAACATAAAAGAAATAGTAAATTGATTTAAATAACAAAAATATTGATGTTCCATTTGTGCACATTTCGGAAAATCATTCCTCATTAGTGACACTAGGGGCTGAAAAGTTTGATAGATAAAAACATAAGCCAAACAGTTGAAAATCAATGAATCTAAAGTTACAAAATTATATGAATCCAAATCCAGCTAAGGAATGTTTTGCATGAGGGAACAAACCTTAGTTTTAAATAAATTTCAAAAATTAAAAAAATTTGCTAAATGGTTCTTTTTTGACAGCACAAAGTGGCGAAAAGTGAGGTAACAAAGCGGTCAAGGGGCATTATAACGTTATTTTACTGTATAACTCCTTTTCAACAAGTGTTTAAAATCACCATTTCAAACATGTGGGAGACAAAATAATTGGCTTGCATTCGATTCGCCTCAGTCAAGTTTTTATTTCCACTAATATCAAGTCGGTCAATTCAGAGACGATGAGGAAAACAGAGTGCCCAGATACAACCAACGATTTTAGCACGCGAATTGACAAGATTTCAGGACCTGCTAAAGTGGGGCAAACTATGTGGTATCGGAACTTCGATCAGTAAGCGCGCTAATGAATATTTGGCAACCGGTATTTCGAGAAGAAATGACAATTTTCTAATTAATAACGTTGGAAATGCTTTTGAAGGTTATAAATATATTTAAAAAGTTTTATATAAGTAAGAAATGCCGTAAAAGCAAGCTTTACAAACAATAACTTTGAAATAATATGTTACATTATAGAAATTATGCTTGAACCAAGTTTAGCAAGCACGAGTGGTGCTTATATATGTCTCGTAACGATACAATAATTCTCTTCCTCGCGATTTTTAAACTATTGCTCTGCATATTCTATGATAAGGGTGTCATACTACGTTTCTTGATATATGTTTTTACTTGTTTGTGATGATTTAAATGTGATAATAAAAAACTATCTGTTAAGAATAATCTATTTTTCTGTCGAGTATTTAAAAATTGATATATAATGTTCTTAAGATTTGACATGTTTGTCACTATTTACCAGACAATTTGTATATAAAATGTACCTTATGTAATTTAGGGCTAATATATTTTTTTTATATTCTTACCTAATAAAACAGAATTTCAATATGTCGAAGAATATACAATACATGTTGTAATGTTTTAGTAACACATGCATGTATCATTTTTTATTACAAACTTATGGGCGTTAAAAGCAAACCCTTTCCTTAAATAGTCTTGAAATACGATATAACTTATTGCATGTAAGAATACTAAAATAATAATAGAAAAAAATTGAAATTCGTTTTTGTTTATTGTGTGTGGTTTTTTTTTATTTACGAACACATATTTTAAAGGTCACCTGGGCCGCTTTTGCATGGTTTTCATTTACAAACAAATTTGTTTGTTGTCATCCGTCCAGTTGTGGAGTTACATTTAATACATTATAGACAGACTTCTCCTCCAAAACCAGCGAATATCAAAGATATTTCTTGTCGACATCATTTCAATTTGCAAAACATGGATTATCTTATCCTTCATTAATTATTTTACCATCTTAAAACATCTCATTGTCACGAATAGAAGTTGGAATTTTAGATGAAGCACCAAGTGTAACAGATCTTTGACTTCAAACCTTCAAGCTTTTTAAAGCTGGTTTATCATGACATCATTTAAGTCACAGTTATATGCGAAATTAAAACCTGTTAACATCTTGTCATGAACCTCAAAGCTTCAATAAGAATAAATATTATCATTGTATTAAGGTCTTCGAAATTTGCAAAACTGATTGATCTGATCTTATTCTTATTCCCATACCTGGAAGAACGGTCTAACGATCGGTGGCATACGGATCACTGAGCCTCCAGGGATTGAATCCTAGTCAGACTGACCTTGGTGTGTAACTAGCATTAGTGTGAAAACAAAAGTGATATTTAATTTACGTTAACTTCTACAGTTACGTGAAGTCAAACCAAAACTGATCAAAAAGATATGAAACAAAAACAAAGTTAATCTCACACACAAAGTGAAATTAAATCAAAACGACGCTTACCTCGAGAGTATCGTTATGAAACTAGAGCGTTAATCTAGAACACGTTAATCTCGAGAGTACCGTGATTAAAGTTGCTGGTATGAAGAGAGTAAAAGATCAATTTTGTGTTTATACAATTAATCAGACCTTTTGTTGATATGCTTAATCACTACGTGTAAATGTGTAAGTGTCCAGGAAAATGATAAGAAGGTCGTATCTCAGTGTTTTGTAACCATTCATTTTTGATACGGTTTTAACAGTACATACATCAAACACGTGTGATTTATACGTTGTAAAACACACAACCATAACTTAAAGATTAAAAGTAATTAGGTTAAATACATGTGATAGTAACAGAATATTATAGTTTGTACTTTTATATATACAGAGAGGCCAAAGTAAAAAAAAAACCCTCCTAAAACACAAGATTACGGATAACAGCGCCTCGCAAAGCTTTGGCAGAACCAAGTGTAAGAAAAGGATGACAGGCTTCTTGTAAAATATATATGTTTTTTTTCTTATGAGCACACCGGTTTTTTCTATTACTTCTGAACTGCGTTTTTAGCAGTCGGTATCTCTACGAGTCGCGCTTGCTCGATATACGTAAGGGTACTTTGAAACTTGTAATCATGATATAATTTGGTTGGTTTTTTTTATATAAATTTTAGAAAGCTTGTGTCCTTGTCACACATTTGTTGTACTTGTTTAACGATGCAGTATGGTATCATTTTTGTTTGATACGAGTTATTATAACATTTGAAATAAAACTTATAAATTAGGGGCTTAATGCATGGCCTCTGTAATTAACAAAGTCACAAGTACTTTAGCAGAAAACACTAAATAACGTGGTCTTAGATATCTTGTCAAGGGATTCAGAAAGGGCGCTAGACATAATGAATTTATACCAAGCCATGTGGGTAAATGCTTTCGAAATGATTTTAGTCTTTAAAGTGTTAAGAGTACTTCCTAAACAAACACTTAAATTGATTAATTTTACCAGACAGTGATCCAGCTATATTTTTATGAGAAAAAAGTTTCATTTGAAATCACAGGCTTATGAAAGTGTAAAAGACGACTTCGTGTATCATGTTTTTGCTAAAAATTTTCTCTTAAATTATCCCAAATCTAATTTTTCAGTTACATCTAAAAGTGAAAGGTTACTGGGTAGTATCATTATGATTATGAGATATGTTGCTTAATACCATTGACTGTTGCCAAGTACAGCTATTATTCTATAAACATTCCGATGTAAATGTTTTATTTTTAATAGCATTTACAATACAAAAAAGCAACACGGACAATTACCTAGTACACTGTAGGTTTTACCTATAAAGACAGACAAACGAAATTTTCTAGACCAACGATGAAATACACAGTAAGTGAAAAAAATTCTTTAAAATTAAACCAACCGCATTTAAATAAATTTTAATGACTAAAATATTAACAACCGAACAGAAACAAGACGTATTAGTCATCAATAGAGAATAGAACAGGTGTTCAAATTTTTCAGCCTGCAAATAGAGGTCAGATTAAAAGATTGACAAAAATCCATTAGTTATGACAAGCAATATATTTCTATTCTTTTCCCATTAAACAAACACAATAATATGAATGGGAAAAGACAATAAGTAAATATCAAAACTACACATTTTCCAAATATCTCTTACATTCATTATGTTAAATATTTCACGAAGTACTATGGTAAGTCAAGGTTCCACTTTTAAAGGTGTTTTGTTTATTAATTATTCCTTGCACGCAAATCTGTCGATACTTTTGTGAAAATATCACCTATTATTCCATAGTTATTCTGTAGATGAAATGATAGTGAAATACACATTCAATTGCTCGTAAATGTACTGGAGTATAATGTAAATTCTATTTTACCTTATTAAGAATACAAGCATGCCTAAGTTATATTCTATAATATGAAAATATTCACGATCTAATTTAAATTTGTTGTTACGCTTTTAGTATTACACTTAGCACCTGCATAATTTGTTTTTAAATTTTCTGTCTCAATTGTAATCAATTAAGAATGTTTTTCTTTCTTTTCTTTTAAAAAATTGGCATTCTCATATATACTAGAATTTTACATATTACTCGATATTGAAATTTAAATTTACCTTTCATGTGCGTTAATCGTCAAATATGGTCTATTTATTATATAATTTTTTTCTAGTGTAATTTTCATGACTTACAAACCAACGTTAAAGAATGATCAAAAACATTGCACAACAAAAGATTTTAAACAATCCTAACAAAATAAAATAAAATAAGAAAACAATTTGTAGCCGAGAAATTTTAGTAAATGTTTTTAAGAACACAAAATAATAATTATATATTATACATATATTTATATAATATATTGGGACCTTGTAACATTATACATGTTAAAAATTTTGGTGAACATTTATATATGGATTAAAAAAAAATTCTAATTTTGATCAAAACGCATACCTCGTTCCGTCTCTAAAACCATATTACTTGCAATGTTAGCTTATGCCTTATTTCGAATAACTTGGTTTTAAGGTTCAATTCTTTCACCGTTTAGCATTTGACAAGTTTATGACAATCTCACAAGATGAAACAGAAGGTTTATGTTACAAAGTCTTATTTAATGCATTGAAAGAAGGTAAGTTTTGCATGAAATCAGCATTAATTTGTTATTTTCGGTTGCAAGTCACATGGTTAGAAATCGTGTCAAATGACGTCATAATTTTGCTCTGAAGAATTGTGGCCAAAATGCTTTACTCACGTTCAACTGTTTTATCGAATACTGTCACTTACAGAATGAAGAGATAAGCTATTTTTTCCAGAAACTATACTCCGCTATAGTAAATCATTAGGCTACACACTCTAGTGTGGTTGACCACACAGTTGCTGTAATCTCAAGCAGACCTTGGCCAGCTTACTGATACAGTTACTTTATCATTACCACTGGCCATCGGGAAAGATCATAACAATTATGTGTAACTGGGTCAGTCTGATTATTTAAAACAAAATAAATAAATAAATAAATAAATAAATAAATAAATAAATAAATAAACCATTCAAATGACATTTACACAGCACTCCAGGTCAAAAGGTCAAAAAGTTCGTTTTTTTCTCGATATTGTCTTGAAAATTAACCTAATACGCTGACATGAGGGTTTGAGATTGTTTGTTCATTTCACATTAACACACAATCTGAAGACTTTATGATTGTTTTAAATCGTAATTAACGGATCGATAAGAACAAAAATCAATCATGGAAGGCCGGCTAGACAAAATACAATTAAGTGATAAGGTAAAAGTACGCTGAAATGTTTGGCTGTTTCACGGGTCATTAATTTTACAACTACTACAATACTGATAAGAAACGAGAAAACACGGGCAAAAAACCCGGATAATTAATTCTACCACATCTTCAAGGACATTTGTAGTAGTTACTTAAACCAAAACGTAAAAGAAATCTAAAATTTTAGTCAATAAATGGTCGTAAACCTCATAACTCTTGTCACTGTTCATAATGTGAAAAATATATTTCTTAACTTAAAGATTGATTAATATATGGTCATAAAACTGAACTTTGATTAATAAATGGTATAATATAAACATATTTATTTTATGGAATAATAAAGACAAGTTACGCCATAAATAGTTGTATATGAGTAAATAGATCGATTAGTAATACCTTTAATACACATTACATAACTTGATGGGATAATAATACCCCATTGTATGGTAACAGTGTAAAGGTGTAAATACTGATCACTGTTGCTAAGTTCTATCTACTAGTTAATTGAAAAACTTACAAGATTTATTGCATTCGTCGCCTTGATTGTTTATTTTAAGTAGACAATAGTATCGTATTTTCCCTTTAAAGTACATAAAAAATCTCAAAAAACATTTTTAAAAAATCTGAAAGATTTGCTAAAAGTTCATAAGAAGTAATTGGTGTTTGAAGTGTTGTACACGAATGGGACTTTTTAGGTGAAAATTTAGTGTTTTGAAGTTTGTTTTCAATTTTTTGTTTGTTCATTTTTTCATTAGACTTAAAGGTTTACTTTGTATAGCATTGTATCATACCGGGCGTCCTGTCTGTTTGATACATAAAATGTAATAACGGTCCGGTTGTATTTTTTATCTTAGTTATAAATGTCACAATGGTAACTTACTAACTACTCTAACTTCTAATCACTTTTGTATGAAAATTCTAAATATAAGTCAAAGATCTAGGAAAGAGGTGAGAAAAAAATTCATGGCGATGCTGTGATGAAAAAGTATATTTAAATCCGCTTACACGAAATAAATAGAATGAGAAAGTATTGCACCAGCACTGAAACTAATGGTCAAAAAGCAGAAAATTAACACTTTTATGCGTGACAAGAAACGAGGAAATACTCTTTTTGTATCTCTACTATTTAATTTTGACTGAAATGGCCTTAAAATGATGAAATCAAGCTATTTGAGCATATATGTGGAAAATATTTTTTCAATTTTTTTTACATAGAATTTAATAGGGTAGGGGGTTAAAAAGAAAGATTAACCGGAATCGAATGTATGAATTATGCACACTTGATTGAAGTAAATGGTAAAAAATGAAATGAAAGTGTAAAAACGGTTGATTTTCGTGAAAATAAAATATGGATAATACTAAGTTCTGTGACGAGAGCAGCTGCTGAACTCTTGTCATACCTATTGTCAGTATCTATGATGTATCTCTCATCTAAATGATTGGTAAAGAAATGAGTAACAATTAACTCATAAAACCAGATAACTTATCTTAAAACGTGTAACTACTGATAGTCCGCCAATCTTACATGCATGTTTAAATGACGCTAATGTAAGACTTATAACGTCATCACCGTGCTTAGGTTCAGGACATTCTAACCTCACTGAAACAACAGACATTTTGGAATGTAAGAAAAGTTAAGCAAGCATCTGTTACATAAACAAAACATACACGTGTGACTTAATAAGCAGTTTTGTTAATTTGTTAAAATCTGGAATTCGTTGCCAAAGTCGTGATTTTTTTTTTTACAAAAAAAAAAAAAAAACAATAATCAGGACGAACTTTGCCTTGAAAGATAATAATAATAATTATAATAATAATAATTATTATTATTATTATAAAATACATGTTTAACACAAATGCGATAGCAAATTTTCTCAATAACTGATTCGTATATTACGAGTAAAAATATAATATGTTAATATATAAGATTTTAAAAAATAATTATGTCAATTGACAGTTCACATAATTCGTAATAGATTGGGATGATACGAATATTCTTACTCAGTTAGAAATACTTGAGTGATATTAGTATTGTAACACCTCGTAACAGGAAAGTCTCGAAAATATTAACGTTAATATTTACATGTCATAAACAAACATTTGTTTAAAACATATGGCATATGGAAGTGGAACATTTAACATTTAATTCGACTTTAAGTAATCAATGTCAGATTTGTTGGAAGTGATCAATTTCAAATATTACCTTTAATATTCAAAATCTTGCTTTTTTAAAACTCAGAAGTAAATTTAAGGGTATAATTGTACCAGTTTATACCTCGAGTACTATTTTATTATCAGGAGTCAAATTTCAAGACACTTTATTCAATTTGAATCATTTTAAAATAGGAATCACCTCATGATAATAGAATATCAATATATTAGTAGAACAGATGAATTTTTCATTTGAGAAAATGTAAACGGAAATTTAAATAATCCGAAAAGATAGTTCCGGTTAAAGCATTTGCATCATAGAATAACAAACACAAAATCAACAAATGAGAGAAGCAAGAATGATAACACGATGAAACAAGTAAACCAGGAAATGTACTATTGACTGTTCTATGAGAAAATCATTCTATATTTTCAAAATTACTAGAAACGCCAAATGAACTGAAAAACAAATCGGAAAAAAAAACATATATGAAGTGTTTGACTTCAGAATGACCTTTCCACATGTTAAATGTTGTACAATATGGTTTTTGGAAGGAAGTAAATAATATCCTACAAATAAAAGTGTTAATGTTTGGTTCTTGGGCTTCTATGAAAAAATAACTAGGTAGGAACAATGTGGCTCGGACCATCGGTGTATTGTTAGCAGCATTAAATATGCTGAAAATTTCTTACAAGAAAAAGGCGTTATAATATGAAACATCAGTTAAAAATAGAAAATATCTGCTATGATATTAATAACACATTAAAAGGAAATAAAGAACATTAGTCCTTGTAATAGTCAAGGTAGTGTAGAGCATGTCACAAAAAAACGGACGGAATTAAGAACACGTTAGAGAGGCCACATATAACATAGCTCTCGACTGTCAACCTGTTTCAAATATGATTGCAAAATGGCATCTATTGGTGTGGTTAAACAAAAATTCACTTACTCAACCATCCTAAAATCTACCACATTTATTAAACCTTGATAAAAACATTAGATAACCTAAAAGAATGCTATTTAGAAGAAATAAAAACCAGTAACAACAATTTTGAAAATAAAAAATTAAGAAGTACATTTGTTAAATACGATCAAGAAAATCCAATTTGAATCATATCATATTTCTGTTTCTATGAATTGCTTTTGACTGAAGATTTGAATGAATTTATTCCATAATTTATGTAATTTCATGTACAAAACTGACAAATTGCCACTATCACATTGTATTACACAATCCGACTATAGTGACTGAATATTCGGTACAACTCACTTTAGAACCAAAGTTATGTATAAAAATAATAATCATAATAAAAATGATAAACAGGTTAACAAATGGCCACCATTGATAAACAGTTTTCATATTTTCAAGTTCTGCAACTGAATCTGTTATAACAAATGTTGTGTATCAGAACAAGAGTAAATACACGACTTTAAACTATCAAGTCAAAAGGAATCTTCGAAACTTTTGAAACTTAAGTGGAATCTTGGAGTTTAACAGAACCTGTATAAAACAGACGGTGACATTTGACGTCATGAAGACTGATTTAGTCTTACACTTGTTCCAGAAATTACACATTTATGTAATGTCACGTGCTATTTTTGAATTGTATTATTTTATAAAAATTCAAAAGTAGCACATGACAGTAATGTTAATTGTTTGGATGTACGATTATTTATTGAAATAAATACTTTTTAACTAAAAACAGCCACCATACATTTCAAAAGGTTTGATAAAGTCTATTTTATTTTGTAGTAAACTATGCTGCATACATATGTATAATAAAAATTTTATATAGAGCATCTAGATAAATTACAACACTATCGATAAATAGTAAGCTCACTACATGAATAAATTTCAGAACTTTTTTCTCAATATTTTCACAAAAAATGTATTCAAACTGATTTTGCAGCTTAACGAGAAAAGTTTGATGCACAGCATAACATAGGGAAAAAAATTAAAAAATGTCGATTGATACCATATCGCTTGATAATATACATATATAAAATTAAATTTTACCGGTAGCCAGGGCGCCACATGTAGACAGCATATAGAGAGATATTTACATTATTGTTAGATATAAAAAGACTGGCTATTCATAAAATTATATGTAGTAAACAATGTGATATCTGAATCACTGTTTATGTCGGGATAGAGTGCAAGCCATCATTTAGATCAAAGGAACACATCAAGACCTTAAGATAACGCGGTAGCTTAGTCTTTCTACATTTATCTACTTCATAACGCAAATTATCTTACTTTCTAAACAGGCCTCCCCATTGTCTGAAGGATAAACCCAAAACCGTACTATTAAAGGTGTATTTCATAGCATATCAAGCTTCAACTGATTTAATTTGAATTCATGAATTTTAATTTTGTTTGAAATGAGAACATCGGTATTACGCAAAGATATTAAACTAATGAAAAATAAAATAGTTTATACGGTAGTAATTACACTGATCTCGTATTGAAAAATGTCGATTGAGCTTGTACTACATTCATTTTTAAATTCATCTTTTTGTAGAATTTTTTACTCAAGATTTTATATCATTTTTAAGAAATGTTCCACTTGTATTATCTAGTGAAGTAATTTTAGACTTCAGTTTGTTATAGGTTTTTTTTTTTGGTTTTAGTGTAACGAAACATGTTGTTTGAACACCTTCTGTTTGCTATTATTTTATTATATAATATAAATTTTAAGCATATATTTAATTCAATCATAATTGAAATATAGAATGTTCGATATTTTCTCATATATATTCATAGAACTGGTTTATAAAAAAAATCGGGTCAAGTCAGATCCTAGGAGCATCGGGATTTTGACAGATGAGTGACCTTTACCGATGTCTTCAAGGTCATAGGGACATTTACCTATTTATTTATACTTTGTCACGGTATGCATGGTATCTAAATACCTCAAATATTTATTTTTATAAGTGGTGGTATAAAATTCTGCTACTTTACCTTAATAGTAAAACCATCGACGTTTCTCAGTGTACAATCTTGGTTTCACGTAAAATCTAATCTAAAGTAATTTGAAATTGCAATAATTAAGCAACATGTTCGCCATTTATGAACTTATCAGCAATGAGAACTCCAAAAAAACAGAAACATAAAATAAACGCCTTTGAAAGAAATTCTTGCTTTTACGTACGGTTTTTCCCTATATTTCTACTGTTATTCAACCGTGGAAGTAAATTGATACTGAACTAGGAATCACTTGTATTGAAACTTAACAAAGACAGTTTACATGTAAACTACAGACTGTAAGAGCCGGAAGCGCGTATATAAATCCTGAAAAACTACTCGGTGAACCACGCATTTTCAGATGCAGAATTTAAAAATATCGTTTAAATACATCAATCTTGAAAAATCTAACAAAGAACAATTAAATAAATTTGGATTTCTGGCAAACATTTTTACGCAGAATAGTCTTATGTGTATGTTGTACTGAAAATGCTAATTCCACCATAACTACGAAGGCCTGAAGCATAAAAAACAGGTAGGTTGGTGGTAAGTTAAACGCAATTTTATTTTTGTATCCACAATTTTTCAGCTATTGGAGATCTAAACAGCTCTAAATCCAAGATTCGATGCAACAGACTTTAACCTCAAAAATTAATATTCTTTAACCACTAACAATTCCTCCAAAAAATAAACTTGTTCGGTAGAATTGTCTAATTTCCAGTGTTTTATATATAGGTTGTCTGTGATATTGTTATTTTTATCAGTGGACCTTTGGACCTTTTAATTCATTATTTTCAACTGTTTGGCTTATGTTTTTTTATCTATCAAACTTTTCGGTCTTAGTGTCACTGATGAGGAATGAATTTCCGAAATGTGCACATCTGGCACATCAAAATTTAACTGGTATTTGTATTATATATTTACTACCCCTGAGCGGGTACCGCTGCTGGTGGAGTAAAACTCCCCGAGGGTATCGATAACTCGGTATGCAGTACTTTGTGCTGTCAGAAAATGTATCATTTAACAAAATTTTCAGCCATCTAAAATTTGAAATTTATTTAAAACTAAGGTTTGTTCCCTCATGCAAAGCATTCCTTAGCTGGATTTGGATTTAAATAACTTTGGACCTTTTAATTAATTATTTTCAACTGTTTGGCTTATGTTTTTTATCTATCAAACTTTTCGGTCTTAGTGTCACTGATGAGGAATGAATTTCCGAAATGTGCACATCTGGCACATCAAAATTTAACTGGTACTTGTATTATATATTTACTTTATTTTCATAATTTTATAATAATTAATTTTACATTTATGATACTTTTCCATCTTTTACAATTTTCTAGCCCCGAGAAGCTGCAAAATTGCTGATGCAGCTTAAACAGCAACTCACTTTACCTAGAATGCTTACCTAGAAGTATGTATGTGCGTTGATGATTAGAATCAAATATCGTAGCACTGTCCTGTAAAGGACCAAAATGTGCATTTACGTTTTGATAAAACATACACATATTTCATGGCAACGCACACTTTGATGCTGTGTTAGTGCACGCATCATAAGTTCTCCGTGTGAAAGAACTTAAAACAAGTCTTTTGTAGATCAAACAATAATAAAATATAAGAATATTAATGTCGCCAATATGATTAATGTCAATTCAAACTCCTTCATAATGTTACTTATAAATAAAGTAGTATACATTTCTGATTATTTTGTTTTTTTTTCTTTTTTGTTGCATTGACTTGTTGACTTGTATCAGCGCTTTTTTTATATTTTTTGTGTTTAGATCAATGACATTTGATTTATTTAGGTTTCGATATTTAACAGTTTGTATACTGCAACATAATATTTTTATTTATTCATTTTATATTATGTGTTTCAATCTATTATTTGTTGGTGTTTCATTTTTTCTGTTAATGTATCGTCTATTATATTTGTCCGGATAAACAAAAGGCAATACATGTATAACCTTTATATTAAAAAATACCCTTGAAGATCAAAGTTTAATGATAAAACACCACGAATATCATTATAGATTCAGATAAAAATGTCAAAGAAAAATAAGAGACGTAGAAAAGATTCTTACAAAGACAAAGATGCCTTATTTCACATTTATTTTCCTTCAGTTTCAAAATATCTTTGACTTTTGATAAATCTCAGAATACAATTAAGGACCAGAATTATGACTTCTTACACAAAAATTAGAAACAGTAAAGCAACACGATTTTCAATATTTTTTAATCTTGCTGTCAGCCAATGAAATAACACGTGATTCACACATGACGTCATTACCTATAGAGCACTTCTACGAACATGACTTTTTCCGAGAGGTATTGTCGATGTAGACATAAAAAAGAAAATCACATTTTTGAACTTCATTTTTAAGACGATATATTATTTATAGAAGTTTTAATTTTATGCAGTTTGGACATACATTCGAAATTCAAATATGCATTGAAAATAAAAAACACTTTAACCGCATCCCTGGTTTTTATTTTGTGATTATATTTACACCGTATTCAGCTTCCGTACAAATTCGTGAGTTAATAATTCAAAATGTGTTTATCGTGTTTTATATTTTATTCCTACATTGTATGATGATCTGATCCGACTTGACATAATTTTTCTACTATTGGCAAGCATTACTTATATCATATTTAGTCTTATGTTGTTGACTTAAGTCTAGCATCTTGAGCTTTCATGTTAATGCATATAACAAAGAATGGAAATATGGCTCTCACAACCTCACTTTTTAATTCAGCATTAGGGTTGAGTCTGAAGATTTCTCCTTTTTTACTTAATAATGTACGTGTAAAGTGACGCGAATGTAAAGGCCATTGTTTTAAATATGGAAGGAAAACGTGTCACCAAAAAAGTCAAAGAAGGCAAGGTTATCGCAATATGGCGGAAATGGGTATTGTGTTTAAATACTGTTATCAATCTATTGTTACAAATTAGGCTTCATTATGTAAAGCTTCGTGTGTGACGATAAGATACAAGTAGACAGATAAGCGACGTAAGAGGGCGCTGATATGAAGTGTCATTGTTTTCTATTGTATGTTTTATCCCCCACTTTGTCCATTTTAAAAACTATCTTGATAAGAATTTCGGTCAAAAAATATTGTTGTTACTGAAGAACAAAAATTTTTGCACAGACTCAAGATGACTCCGTAAGTCCATTCACGTGCTTTTCAATATTTATCAATAACGGATTGTGCAAAAAAGAAAATACAAAAGTTTTAGAAGAAGCGTAAACCCCACCCCCCTCTCTCTCTCTCTCAGCAAAAACATAAAAGATTTTAATAACTTGAAACAGGGAAATTAAAATAAAATTACGTGTGCTTGGCACCTGGGTATTGAGTTTCATTTTTCCCTTGATTTAAGACTAAAGGAATGTATCGGAATTTTTATTTTTGACAAAAATACATTTTGATTTTTAAATTCTGTACCGCAAAAAGGTTAAGTATATGTGAAACAATTAAAATCATTTTTGTTCCCCCGCTGTGGTTATATTTACTGCAATGCATGATGAGATCTACACGAATGGATTAGCTAACTGTAACTTGTTTATTTCTTAAACGTTATATCAGTCACTCAAACCAACAACAAAGAACAAGAATGGTATCTTGTTTATTAAGTATACTATACAAAAACTTCACAAGGTTCAAACTACCAAAATTAATTTATAAAAATATATGACAAAAAAAAACGTACAAAGGTAACAAATATCAAGTTATTATTAAAAACTCAATGGAAAGAACAAAGTGCTATTGATTAGTTATCCATAAAAAGTAATTAATAAATAAATAAATAAATAAATAAATAAATAAATAAATAAATAGAAGGTTTCTGTTCTCTCACTGTTAAGATAGTAACAGCTTAGGAAGATATGGTGTATTTTATTATTTTTGACTGTCTCATGATTAACGTAGTTTTCTTTTTTTCTCTTTTTCATGTTTCTACATACAATTATCATAATGGTTTGATCTAATGGATAATGGTGTCCTTTCACAGTGTGTGTTTGTGTGTGTGTGTAAAGTTTAACTCACACGCACAGTTGTTTAGCTACGTATTAATGTAGGTTACAGCGATATTTTTTTAACACACAATTTTATCCAACCAAAGACACAATATTATATCGTCATTGCGTCAGTTAATTAAACACTTGCATTTAACTTTGCATTAGCTAATACAAAAAGAAAAAAAAACTCGAAAGAGAATGCCTATTAAAACAACTGTGACAAGAACTAGATACCAAATTAATCACAGAATCGCGTGTTTTTATATATCTATTTATTGTAATTCTGTTGTACACTTTGCATTTTTCCTTGCATTTGTTTGCAATAAGTGGTTTATATACAAATGAAATTAATTAATAAGCTTTTTTTACACAAAAAAAAAAGAAATAATAATTTTGATTCTGAAATTAAAGATTTATGTTATGTTTTTTTTCTGTGCTCTAATACTCTAAAAGAATTATAAATTAAAGAAATCATACAAGGTCACTTATCCTTTAAAATTATCTAATATTGATAAAGTTTGTACTCAACAACAACAGTGTGTAAATTCAAAAGGGGATTCCCCATTGACAACACTTCCTAGTTATCAGGTGTTGAAGATATTTTTTCCTAGGAATTTTCGAGGAGTGGAAGAAAATCATATTAATATCTACCGCAATATTTGTTTTCATGCATACAGTGTACCACGCATTATGACGAAAATGTTGATTAAAACACTCTTCTCTGTTAATAGCATATTTTATATGAAAATCATTTGATACGTGATATGTACACAGGTAACAGCACAACATACATGTATAATAATACCGGAAACTAAATATTTTGTTCAATGTGAATAAGAATGTTTAACTTCGAGACAGGATTTTTATCCATTTTCATGCTACCTGTCAATAGACTAAATCTCGCATTGTGTTGTCATGATCTCGAGATAATCGTAAACCATTTCTATATTCCTACAGAAAGTAGTCTAAAACCCAACAGGAAGTGACGTTTACATAGAAATTAACATAAATAACAAATATGTTTATAAGGAACTAATTTAACGTTACTTTTGTCTTTACTCTACAACACCGTTTTTCAATGATGTAACAATGATTAATAATTATTTGAGCTTAGAAGGGAAAGCTAACTTGAAATTTATCTTACATGCAGTAAGGACCTGTCATGTATGTAAGGCTTCGTGACGTCATAGTGGTAAAATGAATACCGTTAACATACTTTCCCTTTCAATGTACGTGAAGTGCTTTCCCTTTCAACGTATAGTAAAATGTGAAACTGTCATTTTCCGTCAATGGTTTATTAAAGTATAAAGACCTATAGTTACAAAGCTTCTGGGCGTGTCATATAAATTTTTTGTGAAATAAAATATCCAATTAGCACATGGATTAAGTTTTGAAAATTTTATTTTATAATGCCAAAAAGTAACTCTTATCAGACAAATAATGTATATGAAAGTGATAAAAAATTTCTCGGTAAGGCTCAAGTCATCAGTAACTCGTTAGTTTTGCCAGGAAACGCTTAGGGTGGACAATTGTCAAAGTCACTTCACAAATTGCAAACAATCTTTATGTTACTTACGAAAAACATCATGTGATATCGCAAACAATGCATTGACTGTGTTTTCATACATACTTATCTACGTCTCTAAAATTGGTACAAATACGTAAAAGGTGAGGCGCTGTAGGCGTTGATATATACTACAGTTGCAGTTAGATTGTTGATACTTCTTCTTAAACATGATTTTATACTATAGGTCACAGATTGTTTCTTCATTTAATCAAATAAGCAAATTTAAAAGGTGAGTTTTATTAAAATACTTGCACAAAAAGAAGAGAATATTTTATTACCATTCTGAATCAAGCGTTACTTTCACACCATATATCATAGTAAACACTATCACACACACACACACACACACACACACACACACACACACACATATATATATATATATATATATATATATATATAATCGATACCTTTGTAATGTATAATAAGACAGATACACGTATATCAAACCAGGTTATTATATGAATTACCCCTTTTATTGATATTTTCTATTTGTCAGATTTAGTTTCTGTCGCATTTGTTAACAGCACAGGAATTACATTTACCGTTGGCACTTAGCAAGTTGATTATTTCTAAACCTTTGCTACTAGTCCTTATTAATCAAAACAAACAAATAACTTAATGTAAAATTAATTACTCTAAATGTGCAGTAAGTACAACAGATTTAACAAAAAATTCTTTATCTTTCATCACGTGATCAGGATTGTCTGTGAGAACAGATATATTTCATTTCTAATTAGCAATGTCAGGTAATACTTTCCAATGATTTATTATTTTAGTAGATTATGACACTAATCCTATCGTAACTGAAAGTAGTTTCTTTTTTCACCAGACACCGTTTTTCTTTTTCTAGATCAAAGTGTGAGAAAGTTTGTCAATTCGCATCTCAAAGCTCGCCAGTTTTGTCAAGGTACTTCTGCCTACAATACATCCTGGAGTAGCAGCCTCGGTGTAAGTGACAGAATCCTGACTGAGACATTAAAACCTTTGTTCCACTCCACTTTTTTCTCAAGAAATCCATACAATAATTATAAGTAGTTAGTAGTTTTTAGCTCACCTGACCGAAAGGTCATGTGAGCTAATGGTATGGCGCGGTGTGTGTATGTGCGTGCTTGTGTGTGTGCGTCGCTAATCCCTATTTTCAACTCCTCCTCCAAAACTGCTGGAAAAATTTCAATGATACTTGGTCAGAAGCATATATGAGCCGGTGCAATTCAGATTTGTTCATGACATTGCCATGGCTACCAAAACTAGGTCAAGGTAACCTAGGGGTTCAAAAATCTTCAAAATTCTTCTTCTCCAAAACCGATGATGGGAGACAAAATCTGATGTGCGATATGGCTTTTCTAAAGTCTTAAGCCTTTGGTTTGTTCGTTTCGTGAAATTTGGTCGAAAAATGGGTTACGCTTTTTTGCGTTTAATTAAAATTTTTTTTCGTATAAATGGTTTCAAATTGTTATAACTTGACCATTTGAACAGATATTGACATGGGGTTTTCAGTTTTGACTTTTTCTTGAAATGACCTTTAAATTAGGGTCAATGTCACAAATCAAGGCCATGACCTAATTTGTGATTTATGCAGTTCAAGGCAATTTTCTTGCAAATATTAAGAGATATATGATTTCAAAACATTGTTAAAACGTTCTCCATGAAAAATTTAAAAAGGTACCAAGTTTCGTAACTATATGATAATCCATGTAGGAGTTGTTGCCCCTGAAATGTTATTTTTGGCTTATAAATACTAAAATTGTGCATTAGCTTGTAAACTATAAGCTTTTTGTATTGGCATGTATATAAGAATATTGTAGGTATTGATATGACAATCATTTTGATATATGGTTCAAGGTCATATGTTGAAAGGTCAAGGTCATAGCTGCATACGTGTACTGAAATTGTTAATTATCTTGAAAACTGTTAACTTTTTGTATAGGCATGTATATTAGAATATTGTAAGTATTGATATGACGATCATTTTGATATATGGTTCAAGGTCAAGGTCATAGCTGCATAAGTGTTCTGAAATTGTTAAATATCTTGAAGACCATTAACGTTTTGTATAGGCATGGATATTACGACCATTTTGATATAAGGTTCAAGTTCATATGTTCAAAGTTCAAAATCATTATTTGGAAATTATTAATTGTACTATTTAAATCATGCATAAAAGCTATTTATAGATAAAATGTGACTAGATATTTCTGATTAATTATTGCCGGCTTTCCAAACTTGAGGAATTTTGTAAAGTTTTTGTAATTAAGTTCTTTGTAAGTTTTTGGACATCTCCTCAGGTGAGCGTTAAGCAATGGCCTCTTGTTGCCTATTTATGACAGTGCATGCACTTTACGGTATTTTTAAGTACAGCTCATGCATTACGTCATTAGATTCAGTTATTTGTATCGGTCATTACAAAGGTTAAAATGAAGAACTCACCTGCGTCATTCGCTAGTAAATTTGAAAATGCAAAATTAGAGAAGTCACGTATTTTAGATTAACATTTCATTTTTTGACATGGACTGGTATGTTCGTGTTTTATTATTTAGTTTGGATCAAAACTTCCATTATGTAATATCTGTATAAAACAGATTTAAAATCGTTTCTAAATGTTTGTATGGTGAAGTTCTAAAAGAATTTGATTTCGACCAAATAACTGGACTGAACTATAAAGTTGACATTTCATATCAGGGATTTCATTTTTGTCGCTTTATAATATGTATGTACCTTTTTTGTATTTCCTTAGTCAATCAAACGTAATTTTGTGTATGCCATCTCTCTGTTAAACATCTAATGTTTGTTCCTGGTTTATCAAACATAATTATGTTTTCTGTTCCTGATCTTTCAAACATAATAACGTATTCTTTCCTTGGTCTAGAAAACATAATTATGTGTTCTGTCCTTTGCCTGTCAAACATTATCATGGGTCTGCCCTGATCTGTCATACACAAAATTATGTGTTCTGTCCTTGGTCTATCAAACATGATAATGTTTTCTTCCACTGGTCTAGCAAACATAATTATGTGTCTGTTCCTAGTCTATCAAACATAACCATGTGTTCTGTCCCTGGTGTATCAAACATAATCATATATTCTGTCCTTGGTCTAGCAAAAATTATTATGTGTCTGTCCCTGATCTGTCATACATAAATATATGTTCTGATTTTGTTCTTTCAAACATAATTATGTGTTCTGTTTTTGGTCTATCAAACATTACTATGTATTCTGTTTTTGAAGCATAATAATGTGTTCTGTCCCTATTCTATCAAACATAATAATGTGTTCTGTTCCCGGTGTATTAAACACTTTAATGTGTTCTGTTTTTGGTCTATAAAACACAATAATGTGTTCTGTCCCTGCTGTATTAAACACAGTAATGTGTTCTGTCCCTGGTGAATTAAACACAAAAATGTGTTCTGTTTTTGGTATATAAAACACAATAATGTGTTCTGTCCCTGGTCTATGAAAAACAATAATGTGTTCTGTCCCTGGTCTATCAAACATATTTATGTGTTCTTTCCCAGGTCTATTAAACATAGTAATTGGATTTCCTCGCTTAATGTCTTATTAAGGTGTCTAAAGCCTGTCTATATATGACAATATTTAGAGTAAATAGCTTATAATGTTTGACAGATTATCCAGTACCATCCGGAACCCTATTTTATCCAAACGAAATTTACAGTCCTGAAAGTGTTGTGTTTTTATACATGCCTGTTTATCACCCCCTTACTGCAGAGTCGAGGTTACTGTGCTTGTGACAGTAAATAATGCAAATTTCATAGGTAATCTAATAAACTTAGATATCGTTTGATTTTGTTGACCCACTTGAGCAAAGTCGCAATTACAAACGCACTATAAAAAGAATAGGAGAACACAATCAAACATCACACTTAGACTTACTCTAGCATGTTTCTAAACTAGATGATGAGAGGCATTGTGATCCGTTAATTGACGATTCAGATCACTTTTTGGAGCTTCTGTGTCAAAACCAAAAAAGGAAAACCAATTTATAAATTAAATTTATTTGAAAAACATTTGGAGAAAAATGGCAAAATATACAAAGTAAGACCATTGAAACAAGATTACCTATACAGGAATGAAAAAAAAAAGCTTTTGTTAAAAATATATTGCATATTCTTACAGGATTAGCATTGACTACAAAAATAACATAAATATAAATTGTGTCATTTGACTTGATTGTTTTACTCGCAAGACAGATTGATTGAGTAAAGGTTAATCAATAATTTTGCACTGCGTAATAGAGAAAACATATCATTTATATAATCCATAAGTGACACCAGATCATAGAATCGATGACAATTTCAACTAATAATCAAACAATCGTGTCAATAAAAACTTACTATAGTTTTGCGCAATCTTATGTTACGGAGCAAAAACTGGGTCAATGCACCCGTCTAGTTTCCTGATAAACCGGATCAATACTCTCGATATCAAAGGTACTTAATCAATTATAAAACATGATACACGAGAGAATGTTTAATAACAAACCATTAAAATGTGATTATAAAACTTAAGTAAATTGTTAATCAATAAAAGATATTTGTTGTTAAACAGTGTGAAATCTATGAGCATTCAAACGTTTTAATCCGGAGTTTTCATATGAACAACTCGTGAACAACAGTCCCTGGGAAAGTGCTCTTAGTTGACCTTTATGTGGATTTTATATATCTATGTCAAACAAGATGAAGGCCAGTTATGATGGATGAGGTCACTGATTATAGATAACCTTTGTGGCCTAACTTATGACAATCTATATTTTAATAATAAATGTAATAAAAATAAAAGTATAGTGTGATAAGACAACTAATCCGACAAACACTTTGTTTTATAATGTTTATCTGAATTTAATAATAATGTGTGTTTATATCGGAGAGACAGGTGTCTCGTCTCGTCTCGTCTCGCTTGTCGTTCACCAAAATCTGCGTCTTAATTATCGTAGAGTGCTATAAGACAAGGCACTGACAAAATATTTTATAGAATAAATAGACGTTGTCTAGTCTTTAGGATAAATGAATGAAGCTCAGTTCTCTTATGGTTTTATTAATATAACTTACGGTTTGTTGTTTAACGTCGCTTCAGCAATTGTTCAGCTATTCGCGACGCGAAGTTATTGATCTCTATGGATTAATCTAAGAACAAGTTCATGTATGCGTGTGATGTGCAAGTGTGTTATTGTCAGTCTTTTACCAGGGCTTTTACTTTTTTGGTAAGGTGCCACACACACCGAGTCAGTACACCATAGGCAAGCAAATTACTTCCCCAGTCTATGTATCCTGGCATCGGGTGAACCCAACGATACCTTGTCCCCCTAATGCCGATCGAGGGCCAAACAAAGACGTAATTCCTGATAACTCACGGCATTGTCAGTTTCATCATACATCGATTTTGGTTGTTGGATGGTATCTTTGCTTGGTTTTCAAAAAACTTGAGGAAATATTAAATAAAACAAGAATAAAGCAGAGAGTTCTTCTATATTTGTACTCATATTGTAAGTCATAAAGTAAATGACTTTTATATGGCTATAAGCTCCATCGCCGTGTAAAACAAACCAAACAAAACGTGTTTGTACAATTTATTTAGTTTTTATTACACGGCCGGCAATCGTATTAACAGCCACATAGACACTTTTTCTAGAAAGTTTAAGGGTTAGGTAAAAACGTTGTTAGTGGTTTCGATATATAATTTGTGTGATTTACTAACTTTTTACTTGTCTTGTGACATTTTTAGGTTTTAAAAACTGAGGTATTAAAAAAATCGCTTTTGTTTCTGAAAAGCCATCATACACAAAAATGTAGTTTTTCTTTCTATTCCAGCAAAGATATATAGAGAAGGGTATTGTTTAAGTAATATGTATTTCAAGAACGTGTATTGGATTTTAAAACGTGTCTTGTAAGTCTTTTTGACTGTATGGCATGAAAGTTTTAAGATTATATTTATCTTTTATGTTTGTTTAATTGAGATTTATGTCATGTGACACTAAAATACCTTACTTCATTACTTTTTCCACTTACTTGCTTACTTTCTATTTACTTACTTACTTACTTACTTACTTACAAGTGATTTTTTATCCTTAACTCTTTACCCATCCCCAAAAGCAGCAGTTATTACAAATGTCACATAATTTTCTCATTTTAAAGTGATAAATGAAGATACATAAAATATTTAGAAGGAAATGCTTGTAATACCGAACTGGATACATTATTTGCTTGTTTTAAATAAACATTATGAGACTGGAATCCGGATCTAAGATAAAAACGAGCTTACTTCTTTCGAAACATCCTGTCTTTATTTTTTTTATAAAAAAATTGTTATCAAACATTTTTCAATTGCTAAGTTCACAATTACAAAAACTTAAAACAAAACGAAAACAAAATTATTAGGGCCTATCACGTGCTGTGCTCATTTGGCTATTTTTATTACTAACTGGCTTTATAAAAACACGTTCAAACTTTTTAAAATGTTTGCTTTGATTTGGCTCTAGATAAACAACATAATTCGAGAAGTCATACTTTGTCGGCCGTTGCTTTAAAATAAGTTTTTCAAAGAAAAATAGTAAAATAAAGTAAATTTTGACTAATTTGCACATTCCGCTCGAAAAATCCTGTAGAGACACTGAAAAAAAATGATAAAGTGTGTGTGTGTGTGTGTGTGTGTGTGTGTGTGTGTGTGTGTGTGTGTGTGTGTGTGTGTGTTCAAAATAAATCGGGTGATAAGTCAAACATTATCGGCCATTTAGTAACTACTATCTTTGGGTGCTCTAGATTAAGCAGCTAAATATAATAACTTGATACCCAAAAATGACGAGCAGATGAAAACAGTTTGGAAAAAACTTCCACATGTGTAAAAAGAATACGATTTTTTCTCATTTATTTTCAAATGTTAACATAACAACTGATGAATAAAGTGATTGAAGCACAGACTTGCACTTCGCCATGTTGTTTGTTTTGCTTAAGTTAAAAGTTAGGGGGAAAGCATAAAAAAAGAAAACAATCAAGAAAATACGTATAATTAATTGTTTTGAAAAGCATAGTTGTCAACCAAATTGCAGCAATCACATACACAAAAAAATGCGTGTATGTTAAAAACTTTCTATTTCAATATCTGAATTACTTTCAGTTTCAAAGTCCATTGACTATATAGAATTTTTAAAGTAATAATCGTAACTGTGCACCTTGTAGCAGTTACATTAATATGTACTTTAACTCCGTCTGTAGTGCATACCATTATTACATCGACTGATAAACAAAAGTACCCAACATTATATTAACTCGCTGTTCATCAGAGGCATGTTAAGAGATGTGCAAACAGATAGAAAACAGACTTGAGCTGTTTACCTTATGTCACTTTCCTCATCCTTCAAGTTGTTATGTGAATTATAACATGGAAAAATGCATTAAATACCTTATAAGTCAAATAATTCTTACCTACCAAATAAGTAGGATTGACCTCAAACATTAATTTAAAATAATACGCTATTAATTTGGTTATTTTTTGTTTCGATGTCACTATTTTGTAATCATGATGGTGAAACTCGTTATTGACATTGCCGTATATCTGTACAAACTTCCGTTATAACTTCCGTTATATATATATATTCTACAGAGGTTCGCTCATTTTTGTTCTGCTGAGGTTGTTGTACATATCTCATATTTTTACAGTATTTCTGCGTTTAATCATTAATTGCTGTTCACTGGCAATCAACAATTCTATCTATCTATCTATCTATCTATCTATCTATCTATCTATCTATCTATCTATCTATCTATCTATCTGTCTGTCTGTCTGTCTGTCTGTCTTTCGTCTGTCTGTCTGATAAATCACTAACAGAAACATGAAACAAGCCAGAAGTTCTAACACTACCAAGTCCATTCGTCTCGGATTAGTACATTTTGTTTGTTTCATTTCATTTCTGTAAAGGGAATTTTATAAATATCTTTGAAAATTTTGTTGGTGAGCTACTTTGTATTATTATCTAGATAAGTGATGACAAGTAAAGCCGGACTTTTGGGCAAGTGACATTTTATATATCTTGGAGGAATTTAAACAAGGACATTGAATACACGTCAAAAGAATTTGACTTTAGTAGTTAAGTATTACCACAGTGAATAATGCCAATCTCAGACCAGACAAATTCTTTTGCAAACAAGGACAAAACATTTATATAACACTAATAAGATGTTGAAACAAAAGATAGGGAAGGAACGCAAAGTATTTCAACAATCGTGAAGTAGTCTCAACTCGATAGCTATAATCCTATCGGAATGTATTTGGTGCCCGTATCGTCCTCCAGGTTGCCATTTAGACTGAACCAAGATCATTCTTGCATTGCATAAGCTAATGCCGGTCTATAAACAAGACGTTTTACAGATAACCTACAACCCAGGTCTTAGGATGAACATGCTTTTATATTCTTATTATCAATATTATCGGATCAAACATGACAGTTATAAGTTTATAATATCTTAATGGCTAATTCTCATGTATTGTAGATATTTCGATTGTTAAGTTGTACATATTTGTCTGTTCCAATTATGTCCAAACCTGGCATACTTTCGTATTTCTTTAACGACTTTTGATTTTTAAAATTAAACAAATATTTGAATATAAATTTAAATTCTTATCCTACTATGTGGAGTTGTCCATAAAAAATATTAGAATCCATTCCAAAAGTCTTTCAGTATCCGGTCGTCTGCATGATGACAAAGATGACAAGCATTTCAGACAGGTTGAATATCCATCCATTAACATTTGTTTGTGGCTAAACATATATGAAATTAATAACTAGTACTTGAATCTGAAATTAACACGTCTAAAATAGCAGCGACTCGTATCGAAAAATAGAAGAGAAAAATCTTGGTATGGGCTACCTTTTAGAATTTAAAAACGTTAATCACTTTACGTAAGAGAAGTATCCTCAAATTACATTGCATTAAATTACACAGTAACAATACCCTCGATAGACCTGTTGTTTGTTTTATGTGCAGAATTTTGAATATTTGTATGTAAAAATTCTTAATTCTGAATATGGCACTAAAACTAGTGAGAACGTTGCAGAAATTTTCATGCTTTAGATGGAAAAATAATTGCAAATTTATATATAAAATATCAATATATATAATAACTCGCTAAATAACTATACAGCAGCATTTAAGAGTGTAATACCGCTTCAGAAATCGTCAACGAACAATCTATACGTAAATGTATGCCTATATTCTTTAAATTAGATACCGTATGCATGTCACCAACCTAGACAACCAGTCGCATCATCAGTAGTTGTCGGTGTACTACATTAATACTACTTGTATCTGTAAATCACAAGTGATTGTCCCGCATTGATTGAAAATATTAAAAATTGTGAGAAATGTAAATCCTTATAATAAGTGATTGTTTCATAGTACTGTATTACACATGTATGTCCAAACAAGTATACATGTAGTTGAAGTAAAATAATGAAATTTTTGATATTTGTTTTAGAAATAAAACCCCGAGTAAAATCATATCCTCGATATACGTATAAATGCCCTATATAATAACAAAGTTCTGGAGGAAAAATGCAAGATTAGTAATACAGACAAAACATGGCCCTTTATCTAAAGGGTTAAATGTCAGAAACAAAAACTGAAACCAAACATATTTACTTGGCATTAGCCAACACAGAAACACAACACAATATAATGTAAATGATAAAACAGTCAAAACAATATAAAGATAAGTCAGTCAACACAACACGACACAATACAATGTATATGGTAAAAACAGTCAAACAATAAAAAGATAAGTCAGTCAACACAGGAACACAACACAATACAATGTATATAGTAAAAACAGTCAAACAATATAAAGATAAGTCAGTCAACGCAAGAACACAACACAATACAATGTATATTGTAAAAACCGTCAAACAATATAAAGATAAGTCAGTCAACACAGGAACACAACACAATACAATGTATAGGGTTAAAACAGTCAAACAATATAAAGATAAGTCAGTCAATGCGGGAACACAACACAATACAATGTATATGGTTAAAACAGTCAAACAATATAAAGATAAGTCAGTCAACGCAGGAACACAACACAATACAATGTATATGGTTAAAACAGTCAAACGATATAAAGATAAGTCAGTCAACGCAAGAACACAACACAATACAATGTATATGGTTAAAACAGTCAAACAATAAAAAGATAAGTCAGTCAACGCAGGAACACAACACAATACAATGTATATGGTTAAAACAGTCAAACAATATAAAGATAAGTCAGTCAACGCAGGAACACAAGACAATACAATGTATATGGTTAAAACAGTCAAACAATGTAAAAATAAGTCTGTCAACGCAGGAACACAAAATAATACAATACAATGTATATGGTAAAAACAGTCAAACAATATAAAGATAAGTCAGTCAACGCAGGAACACAACACAATACAATGTATATTGTAAAAACAGTCAAACAATATAAAAATAAGTCATGCCAGTCAACGCAGAAACACAACACAATACAATGTATATGATATAAACACTCAAACAATTTAAAAATAAGTCATGCCAGTCAACGCAGGAACACAACACAATACAATGTATATGATAAAAACAGTGAAACAAAATAAAAATAAGTCAGTCAACGCAGGAACACAACACAACACAATACAATGTATATGGTAAAAACAGTCAAACAATATAAAGATAAGTCAGTCAATGCAGGAACACAACACAATACAATGTATATAGTAAAAACAGTCAAAAAAATATATAAAAATAAGTCAGTCAACGCAGGAACACAACACAACACAATACAATGTATATGATAAAAACAGTGAAACAAAATAAAAATAAGTCAGTCAACGCAGGAACACAACACAACACAATACAATGTATATGGTAAAAACAGTTAAACAATATAAAGATAAGTCAGTCAACGCAGGAACACAAAACAAAACAACACAAAGAATGTATATGGTAGAAATAATAAAAAAAAATGTAAAAATAAGACAGTTAACGCAGAAACACAACACAATACAATGTATATGGTAAAACAGTCAAACAATATAAAGATAAGTCAGTCAACACAGGAACACAACACAATACAATGTATATGGTAAAAACCGTCAAACAATAAAAAGATAATTGAGTTAATGCGGGAACACAACACAACACAATGTATATTGTTAAAACAGTCAAACAATATAAAAATAAGTCAGCCAACGCAGGAACATAACACAATACAATGTATATTGTAAAAACAGTCAAACAATATAAAACTAAGTCAGTCAACGCAGGAACATAACACAACACAATGTATATTGTAAAATCAGTCAAACAATATAAAAATAAGTCAGTCAATGCTGGAACACAACACAACACAATACTATGTAAATGGTAAAACAGTCAAACAAAATAAAAATAAGTCAGTCAACGCAGGAACACAACACAATTCAATACAATGTATATGGTAAAAACAGTCAAACAATATAAAGATATGTCAGTCAACGCAGGAACACAACACAACACAAAGAATGTATATGGTAAAACAGTCAAACAATATAAAGATTAGTCAGTCAACACAGGAACACAACACAATACAATGTATATGTTAAAAACAGTCAAACAAAATAAAGATTAGTCAGTCAACACAGGAACACAACACAATACAATGTATATGTTAAAAACAGTCAAACAAAATAAAGATAAGTCAATCAAAGCAGGAACACAACAGAACAGAATACAATGTAAATAGTAAAAACAGTCAAACAATATAAAGATTAGTCAGCCAACGCAGGAACACAATACAATACAACGTATATGTTAAAAACAGTCAAACAATATAAAGATAAGTCAATCAACGCAGGATCACAACACAATACAATGTATATGGTTAAAAACAGTCAAACAAAATAAAGATAAGTCAGCCGAAATAAATAAATAATTGACCAAATAAGAAAAATTGACTGATTGAAATTGATTATAGCATACAGAAATAAAACGGAAATAAATTTACAATAGAATTAATAAAAAAAAATAGTATTTCAAACGAAACAATATAAAAAAAAAAGACAGTCAATGCAGGAACACAACAAAACACAATACAATGTATATGGTAAAAACAGTCAAACAATATAAAGATAAGTCAGTCAACGCAGGAACACAAAACAAAACAACACAATGTATATAGTAAAAACAATCAAAAAATATAAAAATAAGTCAGTCAACGCAGGAACACAACACAACACAATACAATGTATATGGTAAAAACAGTCAAACAATATAAAATTCAATCAGTCAACGCATGAACACAACACATTACATTTATATGTTAAAAACAGTCAAAGAATATAAAGATAAGTCAGTCAACACAGGAACACAACACAATACAATACAATGTATATGGTAAAAAACAGTTAAACAATATAAAGATAAGTCAGTCAACGCAGGAACACAACACAACACAACACAATGTATATGGTAAAAACAATAAAAAAAAAATGTAAAAATAAGAGATTTAACGCAGAAACACAACACAACACAATACAATGTATATGGTAAAACAGTCAAACAATATAAAGATAAGTCAGTCAACACAGGAACACAACACAATACAATGTATATGGTAAAAACCGTCAAACAATAAAAAGATAATTGAGTTAATGCGGGAACACAACACAACACAATGTATATTGTTAAAACAGTCAAACAATATAAAAATAAGTCAGCCAACGCAGGAACATAACACAATACAATGTATATTGTAAAAACAGTCAAACAATATAAAACTAAGTCAGTCAACGCAGGAACATAACACAACACAATGTATATTGTAAAATCAGTCAAACAATATAAAAATAAGTCAGTCAATGCTGGAACACAACACAACACAATACAATGTAAATGGTAAAACAGTCAAACAAAATAAAAATAAGTCAGTCAACGCAGGAACACAACACAATTCAATACAATGTATATGGTAAAAACAGTCAAACAATATAAAGATATGTCAGTCAACGCAGGAACACAACACAACACAATACAATGTAAATGGTAAAACAGTCAAACAAAATAAAGATAAGTCAGTCAACGCAGGAACACAACACAATACAATACAATGTATATGGTAAAAACAGTCAAAATAATATAAAATAAGTCAGTCAACGCAGGAAAACAACCGACCAGAATACAATGTATATTGTATAAACAGTCAAACAATATAAAAATAAGTCAGTCAACGCAGGAACACAACACAATACAATGTATATTGTAAAAACAGTCAAACAATATAAAGATAAATCAGTCAACGCAGGAACACAAAACAATACAATGTATATTGTAAAAACAGTCAAACAATATAAAGATAAGTCAGTCAACGCAGGAACACAACACAACACAAAGAATGTATATGGTAAAACAGTCAAACAATATAAAGATTAGTCAGTCAACACAGGAACACAACACAATACAATGTATATGTTAAAAACAGTCAAACAAAATAAAGATTAGTCAGTCAACACAGGAACACAACACAATACAATGTATATGTTAAAAACAGTCAAACAAAATAAAGATAAGTCAATCAAAGCAGGAACACAACAGAACAGAATACAATGTAAATAGTAAAAACAGTCAAACAATATAAAGATTAGTCAGCCAACGCAGGAACACAATACAATACAACGTATATGTTAAAAACAGTCAAACAATATAAAGATAAGTCAATCAACGCAGGATCACAACACAATACAATGTATATGGTTTAAAACAGTCAAACAAAATAAAGATAAGTCAGCCGAAATAAATAAATAATTGACCAAATAAGAAAAAATGACTGATTGAAATTGATTATAGCATACAGAAATAAAACGGAAATAAATTTACAATAGAATTAATAAAAAAAAATAGTATTTCAAACGAAACAATATAAAAAAAAAGACAGTCAATGCAGGAACACAACAAAACACAATACAATGTATATGGTAAAAACAGTCAAACAATATAAAGATAAGTCAGTCAACGCAGGAACACAAAACAAAACAACACAATGTATATAGTAAAAACAATCAAAAAATATAAAAATAAGTCAGTCAACGCAGGAACACAACACAACACAATACAATGTATATGGTAAAAACAGTCAAACAATATAAAATTCAATCAGTCAACGCATGAACACAACACATTACATTTATATGTTAAAAACAGTCAAAGAATATAAAGATAAGTCAGTCAACACAGGAACACAACACAATACAATACAATGTATATGGTAAAAACAGTCAAACAATATAAAGATAAGTCAGTCAACGCAGGAACACAACACAACACAACACAATGTATATGGTAAAAACAATAAAAAAAAATGTAAAAATAAGAGATTTAACGCAGAAACACAACACAACACAATACAATGTATATGGTAAAACAGTCAAACAATATAAAGATAAGTCAGTCAACACAGGAACACAACACAATACAATGTATATGGTAAAAACCGTCAAACAATAAAAAGATAATTGAGTTAATGCGGGAACACAACACAACACAATGTATATTGTTAAAACAGTCAAACAATATAAAAATAAGTCAGCCAACGCAGGAACATAACACAATACAATGTATATTGTAAAAACAGTCAAACAATATAAAACTAAGTCAGTCAACGCAGGAACATAACACAACACAATGTATATTGTAAAATCAGTCAAACAATATAAAAATAAGTCAGTCAATGCTGGAACACAACACAACACAATACAATGTAAATGGTAAAACAGTCAAACAAAATAAAAATAAGTCAGTCAACGCAGGAACACAACACAATTCAATACAATGTATATGGTAAAAACAGTCAAACAATATAAAGATATGTCAGTCAACGCAGGAACACAACACAACACAATACAATGTAAATGGTAAAACAGTCAAACAAAATAAAGATAAGTCAGTCAACGCAGGAACACAACACAATACAATACAATGTATATGGTAAAAACAGTCAAAATAATATAAAATAAGTCAGTCAACGCAGGAAAACAACCGACCAGAATACAATGTATATTGTATAAACAGTCAAACAATATAAAAATAAGTCAGTCAACGCAGGAACACAACACAATACAATGTATATTGTAAAAACAGTCAAACAATATAAAGATAAATCAGTCAACGCAGGAACACAAAACAATACAATGTATATTGTAAAAACAGTCAAACAATATAAAGATAAGTCTGTCAACGCAGGAACACAAAACAATACAATACAATGTATATGGTAAAACAGTTAAACAATATAAAGATAAGTCAGTCAACGCAGAAACACAACACAACACAAAGAATGTATATTGTAAAACAGTCAAACAATATAAAGATAAGTCAGTCAACACAGGAACACAACACAATACAATGTATATGTTAAAAACAGTCAAACAAAATAAAGATAAGTCAATCAAAGCAGGAACACAACAGAACAGAATACAATGTAAATAGTAAAAACAGTCAAACAATATAAAGATTAGTCAGCCAACGCAGGAACACAATACAATACAACGTATATGTTAAAAACAGTCAAACAATATAAAGATAAGTCAATCAACGCAGGAACACAACACAATACAATGTAAATGGTAAAACAGTCAAACAAAATAAAGATAAGTCAGCCGAAATAAATAAATAATTGACCAAATAAGAAAAATTGACTGATTGAAATTGATTATAGCATACAGAAATAAAACGGAAATAAATTTACAATAGAATTAATAAAAAAATAGTATTTCAAACGAAACAATATAAAAAAAAGACAGTCAATGCAGGAACACAACAAAACACAATACAATGTATATGGTAAAAACAGTCAAACAATATAAAGATAAGTCAGTCAACGCAGGAACACAAAACAAAACAACACAATGTATATAGTAAAAACAATCAAAAAATATAAAAATAAGTCAGTCAACGCAGGAACACAACACAACACAATACAATGTATATGGTAAAAACAGTCAAACAATACAAAATTCAATCAGTCAACGCATGAACACAACACATTACATTTATATGTAAAAAACAGTCAAAGAATATAAAGATAAGTCAGTCAACACAGGAACACAACACAATACAATACAATGTATATGGTAAAAACAGTCAAACAATATAAAGATATGTCAGTCAACGCTGGAACACAACACAACACAATCCAATGTAAATGGAAAAACAGTCAAACAATATAAAGATAAGTCAGTCAACGCAGGAACACAACACAATACAATGTATATGGTAAAAACAGTCAAACAATATAAAGATAAGTCAGTCAACACAGGAACACAACACAACACAATGTGTATTGTAAAAACAGTCAAACAATATAAAACTAAGTCAGTCAACGCAAGAACACAACACAATACAATGTATATTGTAAAAACCGTCAAACAATGTAAAGATAAGTCAGTCAACACAGGAACACAACACAACACAATGTATATTGTAAAAACAGTCAAACAATATACAGATAAGATAAGACGGGCTATTATTTAGACAGTTTATTTTAAAACGGTTATTTTAAGAAAGATATAAAATAAAAGTTTCTCGGTTAAAAAAATATAAGATGGCTTACGCAGACAACTATCTAGGTTAAAACTCTTTATTGTTTTGAAAATAAACTATTTTGGATATCATAGAAATAATGTTATTTTAAAAATATGTTATACATAAAAACATCCTGCAAAATAAAAGGGGTGGACGTTAAACCTACATGGATATGAGAAAATTACAAAAAAATATAGCTCTGTAAATGAGATAAACAGGCAGATGGACGGGCAGTGGTAATACTGTATGCCTAATAACGTCGGAGCCATTTAAGATTTTCCATGTAGTTTCACACAGTTGAGCGATACAAGTCCTATTTAGTTGGGAAAACCTTTTGGTGGATGAAATTCAAGTTTATTCCTAATTATTCGCCACAGGGGCATGAAAAGCAATACAAAGCTGAAAAAATGTAGTTGACAATAGCCATCACTACTGAGGAACAGAAACTACCAATGAATGAAACTAAAATAAGTACTGTGTATTCATTTAACTAAATATTGCTTTGTATTGATTTAAGGAAGTTTTATTCATTACAGAGACCGGACACAAGGTTTAGATATCAATGTTACACAACGTTATCGTCGTGCACTCCTTATAGAAATGACACCAATTTACTTACAGGGGTAAACAAAGGGTAAAATTAGTTAATATACGACTTCTGTAAAGGAAAAAATAGTTAAACTTTTATACAAGATCAACAAAGGTCACACAGCAAAAAAAAGTTTTCAAGATACCTTGAATTCTTTATTTCTACTAATGGAAGTGTCTATACATCGTGTCACATGAGTTATTTCTAAGTTTCTAGACCTATTTCACTAAGAATTGTCTTCTTTCATTCGAGATATATCTTAAATGGTATAACATATTGAAAAAATGAAAAGACCTAGGATATAGATGTCATAAGTTTGAAGTGATTATTAAAATGACACTTTTAACAGCATAAAACGGAAAATCTGAATGTTTCCACAATACAGTAGAACTTCTATAACTCAAACTTCGATATCTCAAATACCACGGATAACTCAAAGTCTTTATTTTGTCCCGACCGGTTTTCTATATAAACTATATTAGAAAAACTTCGATAACTCAAACTTCTATAATTCGAATATCCCCGATAACTCGAAGTAAGAAGTAAAAATTCGGTCTGTAGCTTAAATTTATTAAAATAAACTTCAAAAACTCGAATTCTTTCTAACAATGTATGATCAATGGCCCGTTTAATAAAACGATCAGAGAAATCACATATCGGTACTTAGGCTACCGTTATAGTAGAGAAATGAACCGAGTAGTTCTTGTTATCTACCATATTAATTAGTATCAATTAACAGATTAATATTCAGTATCGTCACAGACAATTAAGCCTAATAGATACGCTAATCCTCTACTCTAATAAAAGAAGCCGAATAATATGCGGTCATCGATAACTTTTGACTTGAGTTCTCCAAGCTTAATAAAAACGACTAACCCCGTTGTACTCACGACAGCATTAAAATCTTAAATGACTTATTGCACTGCTTTATAATTTCAAAAACTTTCTGTTAGTATTTTCTAACGATGTAAAAAATAAGCATTTTGATAAACATGTACATATATCTGATTTCTGATTTCGTTGTTCATATATATCGTGATTTTAAAATAAAATAACACGTTTCGCACGTTTTTATCGTCAATACCAATTCTTTAATGAATTCTTTATTATATTTTCTTTAAAAAGTATCTTTTACATTTTTTACATTCGAATAGAGGTAACTGTTTAAAACATCAAGATTTCTGTAGTGGAAAAAATTTATTATGGTGACACCATTCTTAGAAATCATCCTTCAACTTCGATAACTCGAACACCCCGATAACTCGAAGTCCCCAGTGAAGTCCCGAGCACTTCGAGTTATCGAAGTTTTACTGTATACTGATTGTAACTTGTGCTAAAAACGTCCAATACTAATCATGAAAAATTCCAATAAAACTCTTAATACTGAAACCGGATATCAGGTGTTGGAATGAACTGTAACCAGATATTAATTCAGCTGGTTACTTCCTGTATATCGACAAAAACTGGTATAAAAACTACCTGACAGTTTTTAAGCTTGTTTTCAATATATTTTCATTTTGATAAGAAAAATCGATGCCTTTATGAAGATAATGTTATGTTTATGTGTTACGTTATACAACATGAACTAGTTTCGTGAAGTATAGCTAGCGGGTTTTCTAATACGAAAACTATTGTACATGTATTTTCTTCCTTATTGCAATTCATATAACAGGATACCTTTTTCCAATGTGGAAAGAAAATAACTTGCTACATACTTGAAGTTTTACAAATGGAGATTTATAGGACGAATATTTTTTTCCAACTTTTGTTATATCACATTGGGTCTTTTTCGTGTGTCTTTACTAACTCTTTTTATCTTCTTTTTTTCTCAGAAAAAAAAAAAACGCGACGCCATCAGCCAAAAGTGATGCGTGTACATGTATTTAAGCTTGTTGCACTATGATAATTATGTATATATATTAATTTGTTTTGCTTTAGATATTTCTTGTTCCTTTTTGTTTTAAAAATCCCGACCATCTAACAATCACCTTTAAGGCAAGAAAAGATTTTTTATAAAGTCAAAATAAACAGACTGTGTACCATATAACAATTCATAAATCTTTGTAATCTATAAACTTTATTTTTCAAAATATTCTTATTTTATTTTGTAGGCCGTGGATTTTTAGAAAAAAAAAACGAAATCTGCCTTTGAATTCCTGCTTTAAACATTATTTCTTCTAAAACTGATTTCAATTTATTTTGGTACTCTATGTTAATTTTTAAAAAACGCCCATCTGCCTGTGTATCCCTGCTATACAATTTATAAACAGTTTAGTTTAATTTCTCGTTAATTTTGATTTTTTAAGTACCTTTTACAATAGCAGTTAAACCTAAAACACCCCTACAGCAGATTTAAATTGTGTTGCAATAACGTTAAGTGTCTAGATCATTGATTATAGTAAAATCAGAGATAAAAACTAATAAAAGTCTGTTGACCTACCTTCTACAGGTAAAATAAAGCATTCAAGTTGAAGTAAGAGTGTCCTTAAATGTTGACAGCTTAATAAAAACTGTTCAAAACAAAACACAGTCTGCACACAGCATATAACATCAAACCATGAACTAAGTTTTAAGTTGGGAACCGTTCCTTCTATCTCCATCCAAGATAAAGCCAGTTCTTTTAAATATATATTCTCCAGATAACATCGTCTTAAAGAAAACAACAATAGAAAATTGATAAAAATTATTCGAAATGAGTATATTCAATTGTCTATGAGAATTGATATCCAACTTTAAGTTCATTTACACGTCATAAATGTTCGCAGCATTTACAAAAACGCGGTAATTGTTTAACTGCGAAGCATGCTTTCTCTATCTCACCGTGAATTCAGAAGTAACACACGTGTATATTGAGTTGTTTTAATATTCACATCCTTATATTTAAGTATGTGGTTTGAATTGCCTTCTTATGACATGTCCAAGTGTTTTGCACTTTATACCTATATTGGGGCATTTATATTTTTAAACAGTGTCCCCGATAAAGAATTAAAAATCTGCATCTTTTATCGTGAGAGAAACACTAGCGTATGAATTTTAAGCAGAGCAATGTTTAATTATGACTATTTAAGTATATGATAAACATATGATAAGAAGTAAGGAGTTACTTGTACACTTTAATTTAAAATATAATGATATATATATTTGTATTAACACCCTAATTCCTTGATCAAGGCTTTTCAAATACATTGTGTAAACTTCAGAATCATAAATTTTACTGCTTTTAAGTATGATTCTGATTAGTGCCTAAGAACCTAGGGACAACTTTCAACTTCTATGAGTACTTTTGATCTTCAGTTGATTTATATCCTCTGAAACAATACTGTGTGTGTGTGTGTGTGTGTGTGTGTGTGTGTGTGTGTGTGTGTGTGTGACCTAGATCTGGCATCTCCATCATATACTTAGTAGTGAATTGATTAAAGTAGGTCTAGTAATAAGATTTTTTAAATAGACACTTATCGCCTTCAAGCACATAAGTCAGTTGCCTTAGCAGTCAGAAATTGAGCTATTTAGAGCAAATTTTTATTTTTGCTCTTTAAAACTTAGCACTAACAAAAAGTCATTGAATATAATATTTGTTGGAAAGTTTTTTAGATGCTTCTAAAACAATAACGAAAAGGATATTTTTCGATTTTTATAATAAAACATTTTACCAATCCGTGTCAACATTGTTCTCATAACAACCTACATACGAGGAAAATGTCAATCCAATAAAAAAAAACTAAAATTTGACATAAAAGTGCATATTAAAACAAATTTGTTGTACAACATTTTCATATATAAACTAAAAAACATATGTACTGCAAAGAATCCCGAATTAAACCGGATATACTGAAAGATGTAATTTGAAATGAACCATCAGTTATATTTGTTAAAAGGACATGTACATTTCAAAGATTAAAAATTCCTGACACCTAGTCTATAGCTAGTGGCGATTTTATTAACTGTCTTCCGCATAATATCTAAAAAAAAAAAAAGGAAAAAAAAACAGGTGTGTGATATATTGGTAAAAGAAGGCACCCTTAACAATTTAATTGGCGAAGAAACAAGTACTCCAGACGTAAGGACTCATAATTAGAGTGTTATACGCCCTTACAATTTTCTGATTATCTTTGATTGCAAAAATAAATAAATAAAGAACGTTTTAAGGTATCACAAGGTTCTTTTTTTTTTTTTTGCTTAAGTAGACGTAGTTACCAAGAGCACACACATACAAAATCAAACAAAAGCCCTGGAAAGAAAAAAATACAGCACAAGACCCCTTGATGGCAAACACATGTTGGGATTGTTGATTGAAGAGATGTAAAAAAAAAAGAAAGAAGATAGTTGTATTTATACGTGTATAACGATCAACAAACGCATGAAAATAATAAGAGAAAAGAAAAACAAATACAATTTATATCCATAGGTAGGTAGACTATGTAATGTTGACGGTTAAACATTTTAAAAATTACAATACCATACCACCTGAATTCGTATTATCAGTAAATCCAGTGTTCGCTATGCAATGTGGACGGTTAAACATCTTAAAAATCACAATACCATACCACCTGGATTCGTATTATCAGTAAATCCAGTGTTTGCTATGCAATGTGGACGGTTAAACTTTTTAAAATCACAATACCATACCACCTGGATTCGTATTATCATAAGATCCAATGTTCTTCCAAAGAAGGAAGTTATATTAAGACGATTTAGATTTCTAATTATAATTTATCAATAATCAGCAGTCTAGTAGAAAGGTCCTAAAATGTGCATTGAGGAAAATTTTCAACTTCAGTTAAGTATTTCATTACACATAATTAAACATCACGTGCAGGTTAAAAACTCACATTGTGTTATAGACTCGAGGTTATAAAAAGTTCAAATGAGTAACATTTTAGCTACTAACGATGGGAGTTTATCCTTGAGAAATCATCGAAACGTTATATAACGGAACAAATATAGCAGCGTAAACAATTAAAATGATTAAGTGAATAACTAAGGGAGGTAATTATATTTCCTGAATTATATTGGGTATTGTAAGTGATAGCCTGTCATTTCTGCAGTGTGACACATATTTAGTTTAAATACGGTTAAGACTACATGAAGTAGTTTTTGTTGAGTCAGAAGAGGGGAAGTAAATGTCACCACAATTGGTTTTAATTGTTTTCAAATAAATATCCTGAAATTTGACTTCATATTTTCGATCAGTCATAGTGGGCGATTTGGTCCTGTCTCTAATTTCGGGATGCAGGAAGTTTTAATATAAGCTCACGAAAAGTATAAAACCCACCTAAATGTAATTAGGGGATGTGTGTTTTTAAAAGACTTTAAGTTTAAAATTTGTCATATGTTCATCATTTATTGTTTCGACAGGTACCTAATTGTTAAATATCGCCGACTGTAATCACCTTCTATGGCAGACAAACGCTTTATTTTACTTGACGGGATTTCTTCTTTTTATGCATGAACTAAGTAAAATGTCTGTTTCATACTAATATCGATGAAAGTTGCACACACACACACACACACACACACACCTCAAGAGAAAAATCAAGCTTGGTGTTGCTAATCTAGTTTGAGAGTAAGTATTCTCTGCCATATTATTAGCTTTGTTTTCTGACTCTGACCAAAGTATTATTCGAAATAAAAAACATTTTCATATTTTTTAAAAAATAAAGTATATTATCTTACGAGAAAAATAGAATTATATAGCCAATATTACTGACGATTCGAAACATTACGAATTAAAATTTTTAAACAATGTTAAAAAATCATTTTATAGAAAAAGCCACTTGTTCTCCTACAACAAAATGCATGTCATAGATAAACTGACATAGTTACTAAGAACATAAAAAAACAGTGTTACTTTTATCTTGTAAAAAATTAAACATTTACTTTTTTGGAGTAGCATGACAGAGAGGTCGATCCTACGGCTATCTGTAACTTGAGAGGACACTGTCTAAACAAGCGTATGTAACTCGTAGTTATCGGTACTCAACATGTTGTATATAGAGATTCGTGTGTGTGTGTGTGTGTGTGTTACAAAAGTTCAATCAATGGAAATTAATCAATTAATTTTAAGATTAATGTTGGTATTTTAGACCCCGCCAGGGTGTATTTTAAACGACCAAGTTCAAGTGTTATAGATTTTAAAATTGGTGGGTTTGGTTTGGTGTATTGCTTGTCTGAAGTTATTTTTTCAAGCCTCGCCTGATCTTCAGCTAGTCAATATTATAGGGTTTGGTTATAAGTGAGTGGCTAAATATATCATCGAAAAATTTTAATCACTGAATAATAATCAGGCTAAAATATGTCGCGTGCTTCCATCATTAATAAGGTCAAAACAGTGATATTAGAGTTCTAACACCAATTACTATTTCCCGATAAAAAATAAAAATACTTCCACGCCCATGTAATTACTGTAAATTCTAGACATTTGATTGATAAAATAAATTTATGAAGTTAAATATAAAAGCGTTAAATAATGTCTACATACTTGGATGAAAAGTGAAAACGAAGCGTTTTATTAAAATTATCTTTGCGCAATAAAATGGATGCCCCATGCGGACTACTTTTATTAATCGGCCAAATATCTTCTTAATCCTTGTTCGACAACTGATCGACACTGTAACAAATACGATTATATCAACGAATTTCATATCAAACCTCGAATTTAAATTAGTGACGAGGATTAATTCGTGTTGAACGCACGAAATATATGAAATGGAACACACAATTTAAAAAATATATATAAGATTTAAAATACTTATTAATCTCAAATGTGCAAATTTTTAAATATTTTATTACGTAAATGTTAAAGAAGGTGCACATGACACTCTAAAGAAAATTTGCTCGTCAAGAATAATGAATAAAGATGGACTTCAGAATCATAAGATTTACCCGCGATTACCAAACTGTTAATCTGAATAATCAGTATGTATTTTATATTTAAATAAAAAATTCCGATAGAATTTGCCTTTTTAATAGTTTTTTTTCAGAAACGACAGGCTTTCCCATTTTTACATCAGGGAATGTATTTTATTGATGAAGATATCAAAATGACACCATTATACTGCAAATTGAATTCAAGTTGGAAAAGTTTTAAGATCGCCTAAGTCAGATATAATAATAATAATAATAATAATAATAATAATAATAATAATAATAATAATAATAATAATAATAATAATAAAAACAAAATAATAATAATAATAATAAATATTATTATTGTTTTTGTTGTTGTTATTATTATTATTATTATTAATATTATTATTATTATTATAGTTGGAGAAGCTAGGTATATGAAAGTTTAGAGAGATGATAGAATATAGGTTTAAAGCATTAGTGTCATTCAAAAATTTAGCATGTGTTTAGAAAAAAACTACAGTAACAAAATAAAAAAGAGGGAGAAGAAGTTCTGATTATCTTCAGATAAGAATACAGACTTGTTAAATTGGTCTCGATAAACAGGTTAAAATTGTTCTTAAATTGAAACCAGTAACAACCGGGAAAAATATAAAAAAAGTTGTAAGTAGCATATATGGATTAATGTTCAAAACATTACAATTAACACAGGCATTAATTATTTATAATTGTTTCAGTACTTAGATTGATTTAGTGACATATATTTTTCGTGGACCCAGTGTAAAATTCGGGCTCTCTAAATACTTTTCACACTACAAAAAAAATCAAAATGAAACAAAAGTAAATTCAATTTGATGTCAATTATACTTGTGTTAGCCTATATTGTTAGTTGTATGAGGTGTTTTACATGCTTTAAGAGAGCCATATTTCAACCAGAAGTAATTGTTTTTGGTAATATCAAATGGAAACATGTCATCTCAAGGTAAAAAAGACACATTTTTATTTCAACACGAAAATTCACATCGCAGCACTTTTTTCTCAAAATAAAATATTCAATTAAAATCAACGATGCGCGTTTACGACTAAACACTAGAAAATAAATGACAAAATTCACCGTCACAAACACAGTTATATAGTGTACTATAGACGATAGTTACAACAAATCATTGTAACGATAAAACGTTTCCATTAAGTCTGCATAAAATGAAATAAATATATTATTTAAATCTTTAGAAATATTTCGTGTTTATCAACTATTAACTACACAGTTCTCTAAAACTTCAAAGATCAAAATGTAACAGTGAGACAGACAATTTTATAGACTTTAAAAAGTGAAAAATAAAATCAATTACAGAAACGGCGATTTTTAAAATCCACCAACAAACTTTATTAACAATAAATCGTCTACACAATGTAGTTTTAATAAGAACCGGCTGATGAAAAGCCAAATTCCTGGATGATTTAATGTTGCCTATCTCTTTTTACTAGACCATGTGGAAACAGTTAATAGGAAACAGTCAATAAAAATAACTAACCGCTGCGATCAGAATGTCCATTAAATTTATACAAAGATAAGAAAAGTAGTCAGAAAATTGTATCCGGAAAAATGTACCCAAGTTCATTTAAAATTCAATTTGTTTTCAAACAGTACCGCCCTCTAGATAACCGATACATCTTTACTATACCCCCGAAACAAACAGAAATAACACCCACACCGTTGACTCCCAGCAAGGTATTATTGAAACGAAATAGTTAAAATAATAGGATAACTCACGAATTTGCTCCAAATACTTATATTTCTGAAGTTCGTGCTTGCAGGTGTGCGTGTAGAAAAATGGTCAATTTACTGTTCTCAAAAATGTTATTCATAACGCTCTGTATGGTTATTTTTCAGTTAGAACAATAAGAAGGTATAGAGTCGTATAACACCTGAAGAGATACTACATACGGAGAATACCTTATCCCGGCTTATCTAGTCTTTAGGGATTTACATCAATATTCGTTACCATCAATTCCCTAAAAGGTTAAATTGGTGCAAATATCAAAACATATAGAAAATATGACCATGTGTTTGTGGTGCGTTCAATGACCGTAAATAGTTTATTTAATCAAAACTAATGCAGTAACAACCGCTATATTTGTCTACTTTTGACAGATTATGCAAAAATCCCCAATTGGCCTGAAATCTTGGGCTAAATAAAAGGATCGGTTACTGACTTAATAATCTGAACACTGTGATAAAATTATAAGGTCGGATTGAAATGTCTTTTTGATATGAATTTGTAATGTGTGAAGTTATCCCGAATCAATAGGTCAAATGACGTTAAAACTTTAAAACCAGATTGAAAAAATCTCTATCAGAAGGTTATTTTGCGTCATAAAAATTAATACGAATTTTCGATTTAATGAAAAAAAGCGTTTCCGAACTGATCATTTATAATATTCAAAATAATTTTTAATAGTCCCTAATATTAGATAAAACAACGGTTTTTACAAGCAAAGCAAACTTGAACATAAATTATACATGGCTTAAAGCTGCATTAAGTTTACTTATTATCGGAAAAAATTTTTATTAATAGAAATTGGTTGTCATTACGATCTGTGTGGTTCATTTTCTAAAGTTTACTCTTATTATTGATGATAATTAGAAATCCTAAAAGCTTGGGACAACTCGAAAATGTGTTAATTATCAGCTTGAAGCATGCGCAGAAGTCTTGCATGTATGTAAAAATGACGTAGAAGAGAAGCAAACGCATTGTGCGAGAACGACAACAGATTTTCCAAAGCATAGAGCAAGGACCAGTTTGGATAAACTGAATTCAAGGTTTCCAAAAGACCAGATACAGATGGAAAATTTGCTGCAAATAAAACAGCAATCTGGCTTTGATATGCACGACAAAGTGGCCGAACTGCTCATAAACTCATGTTTCTTTGCTGTTTGTTGACGTTACCTGGTTTTCACATGATCAGCGTTCTGAAAAAATGTTTGGTAGATCAAACTAGCAGTGGGTTCCCCCGTGAATTTTAATGTAAGTAAAGGTTTTATCATGGAATCAAGCTAAGAAAATGCGCCATTTATATATTATGCATAGGAAAACTTAACGCAGCTTTAATAAGATTCTAAAAACTGTTTAATGGATATAGCTGCAATTAAAATTGCTTAACGACCTGATTTTATTGGAACTGTTCATCTTACAGTTTATGTCCTTATTTAGTGAGAATACAAAATTAATGTGAATTCTTTCTAGTGATGTAAAACAGTCCTTGCTTTCACTTGTTTTGCTCCATTATTACAACGTTACTAACTTAATCATGCAGGGATAAAAGTGCTTGGAATCACAAAGTTAATTTTTAGATTTTGCTTATCTAAAATTTAAACAAATTTTGTTCAAGATATACAGAACGTTTAATGTGTCATTTTGAAGTACACTTATTGCTTACGGCATCAGTATTTTATTTTTGTGACTTTTCGATCGAAAAAATTAGCCAGTCTAGTTAAGGAAATCTTAACTTAAAGAATGACTGCAAAATAGTAACATAATATCGTTTTTCTTAGATGTGTAATCTAAATTCAAAATTGCAAGTTGTCCATTTTTAAACCTCATAACTTAAAAAATAAAGGTTTAACATTTAAAATTTGCACCTAGCCAAACCCTGAATTAATCCAGTCAACAAAATAAAATTTTTGTTTTCGGGCGGTTCACAGTGAAAAAAAGGTTACATAAATGACTAAAAATAAGCAATTTAGGTTTTTAACCTCCAAATTTGACAATGTTTGCGTCTATGCTACATATAAATGTGTTTTAATTCAAATTGAAGCCCTTTGAACCAACTTGGAAAAGAAAACGATATTAAAAGTTTAATAATTCTAACAGCCAACCCACTAAATTTCCTCTATTTAATATATACGTATATATGGATCCAAAACTTTTAATTTTGTCTGTTGAGTTTGACCTTATTTGTTAACTAATGCGGTGTTTTAACGCCTTTTTACTACAAGATTTAATTGTGCGTGTAGTAGTAATATCAAACCTTAATTTGATTATGTTTGTGCGAGTACATTTAATTTTGATTTACAAGCCAACACCCAAGATGTTCTATTCGCAATGAAATGAATGAAAAACATATTCGGATTTACTTGATTGGATAAAATACCATGTTGTTTTGTCATTATTTAAAGAAATTTATCAATTTGGGCCGACTTCTACCCCTTCCATTACATCTGAGGTTTTGTATTGGATCTTAACTGAGATTTTCTTTTGTACATGGTGACATCAATTTAATCCATTCGTGTCTGTTCACATAAAAATGTCTTTACAACTTCTGCCTCAGCGAGTCACCTTTCCTTATCCCAGCATGAACAATTATTTATTCTATCAATATTATTATGCCACATTCTGGGTGGTAATTCAATTTTAATGCCAGCCAATAACTTCGTATTTACTCTACTAACACAAAAAAATCTATATTTTCATGATTGGAATTACGATACAGAAAATCTCCTAAATTAAGACATTTTTTATTCCTTCAATTCATTAATTAATTTTTTTGAGCTTTCAATGCAATGCAGAATATTTTTGAATAAAAAGAAATCTTCTTTTTGTTCACTATATATCCAATGATGGAGAGGTGTAAAGTTCTTTGAAAGCCAAGCATATTACGAGATGGTAATTACATTTTTATTTGTGTAATGTTTTTTTCTACAATAAAAAGGGGGCGAAATAAAAATCGGCAGCTTATCTCAACCCTTCGATATCTCAGTCCCTCGTTAGCTATGTCTCTACAGCTCCTTGGCAACAGCTATCCATCTTTCAGTAGCATTTTGGGCCATTCGACTGCTCGGCCCCTCGTTGGCTTCTCGACTCCTCGGTAGCTTTTCGAACACTCGGCCCCTCGTTAGCTTTTTGACCACTTTAGCTCATGAAATGAAATGGTTTATATCCGTAATTTAGAAGAGATTAAACTGGAAGAATTATTCATGGGACATGATTAATAATAATTATTATAATATATCGTTGATAATATTGTTTATTTAAAAGACGAATGAAAAAAACGAATGTTTTCAAAAATATAATAATAATTTATTCTTCATTCATTAACTCAGCGACATTTAAAATCTGGTGTCAAATGTCGCTGATTGATTTTTTTTCTGATTTATTAACAACGGCACTCTAACCCGGCGCTTGGCCACTAGGTAACGAATAATCAAATTCAGATGCACGATCACTCGTTAGCTTCTAGACCACTTGTTAGCTGCTAGTCCCCTCTTTATATGAAGGCCAAATGAGCTGCCGAGCGGCCGAATATGCTGCCGAGCCGTTAACAGCCTTCGCTGTCGAGAAGAAATATAAATGGCTTCTAGGCCACTAGCTATTTATGACTCAACAACCTTTTATGCTTTTTTGTTAGGTAAGTGTTTAACTTACAATAGGTCTGCACTCTAAACCATTAACATCAATTGCAACATTTTCCTAACATTTCTGTCTGGTTTTGTATAATAGAGACGTAAGTAAAGTGTCACGTCTTTATATAAATTACACCAGCCATAAAATGATAACTTGATGACTTCATTCAATATCCAAAACTTGACTTTACAGTGTACCCTGAAACCTTCTAGATATTTCTCAGCGTAAGAAAAATCTCTTTGATGCTTAAAACTACCGCCTTCCTGATATCAGTTTCATATTGTAACAAATATGCCTTAGATATAATTTAATGCTTGCATTTAGCTCCTTCCAGATATTTCTCATTGTAACAAACATGCCTTTATTATTAAGTGCTTGTATCTAGGTCCTTCTAGAAATTTCTCTTCATGCTTGTATCAAGCTTTTTCCAGATATTTCTCATTGTCACAAATATGTCTTTGATTCTATTCAAGGATTGTATCTCACACCATCCTAATATTTCTCTTCATGCATGTATCAAGCTTCTTCAAGATATTTCTCATTGTCACAAATATGTCTTTGATTCTATTCAAGGATTGTATCTCACACCATCCTTATATTTCTCTTCATGCATGTATCAAGCTCCTTCCAGATATTTCTCATTGTAACAAACATGCCTTTATTATTAAGTGCTTGTATCTAGGTCCTTCTAGAAATTTCTCTTCATGCTTGTATCAAGCTTCTTCCAGATATTTCTCATTGTTACAAATATGTCTTTGATTCTATTTAAGGATTGTATCTCACACCATCCTAATATTTCTCTTCATGCATGTATCAAGCTTCTTCCAGATATTTCTCATTGTCACAAATATGTCTTTGATTCTATTCAAGGATTGTATCTCACACTCTCCAGGTATTTCTCTTCACGTTTGTATTAAGCTTCTTCCGGATATTTCTTATTTTAACACATATGCCTTTGATATAATTTAATGCTTGCATTTAGCTCATAGCATATTTTTTATTGGAACAAATATGCCTGAAAAAATTTGATATTATTCAAGAATTGTATCTTATACCTTTCAGTTATTTTTCATTGGGACAGATATGGCTTTAGTTGTATATCTCCCACCTTCCAGATATTTCTCATTGTAACATACTATGCCTTTGATATTTGACGTTTGTATCTAGCTCCTTTCTTGTTCTAACAAATATGCTTTTGTTTCTTAATGCTTATACCTTACAACCTTCAGATATATCTGTGTGTTAATGTACATGTATGCTTTTGATATTTAAAATTAATTATACATTTTCTTTCTAATTATAAAAAATATGTTAATTATCAGCTTGTAGCATGCGGAGAAGTCTTACGTTTATGTAAACAATGACATCGACAGGAAGAAAACGTGTTCGTGCGAGTTTTTTTTTTCCTCCAAAATTTACATTTTATTTCAGTTGCATCAATTACGGAAATAGTATAGTTAATGATAGATATTCTGAAATGTTTATTTGTATGTCCTAAAGATTCACTTTTGTTAATCAATTCCATCACTTTTAAAAAAAAAAAAAAAAAAAAACAACAAGTATTAAAACAGGTGTGTGTGTGTGTGTGTGTGTGTGTGTGTGGCACACCCAATATCTTAAACATAATTTTATCCATCGTTGTTCCAGCATCTTGATTATAGTTTAAGTTTGTTCAGGTGTGCGAAATCTGAATATAAAGGCTTATTGATTCACATATAACACAGAAACTTTATTAAAAAGAAGTTGACATTTTATTTATTGTAAAAAGATTAAAGATTTTTATTGTGAATGAGAGGGTATGACCTAACGTGACATTTAAAGACGATTTAATTTTATTTTAGAGATAATTTAAATAACAACATTTTTGAATTAAATTTTGAATTGATGTAATGAGACGATCTAAAACTGTTAATACTTTAAACTCTGCTTTATGTAAAACTATACATAAAAGATCAAATTCGTAACAAGTAATTTCAGAAGTCCATATAAACAGTAATTGTTCTAGAGTATAAAGACACCTGTGAGGGTTTATATTCAAAGGTAGATAACTCGTGTATAGTTACAATATAAAGCGCTGGAATTGATGAATTCTGTTTATTTTTCACAACTGGAGAAACAGTGTCAACATTTAGATAAGGATTAATGAGAAAATAACGTGTTTGATTATTCTCACGTCAGCTATATATTTCACAAAAAATGAATAATAATAATAATAATTATGCTGGTCTTGTTCAGCAGTAGTAATATTAACAAGATATATACATGTATACTAAAGTATATCATTTTCTTTTACTATCAGGACTTGTCTGTTTTGTTAATGTCGCATATATATACAATTTAGTCGAAAATCTTCCTATTTTGTAATCATCATTGGTTAAATTATCTCGCAAGTGGTAAAAACTACTAAACAAACAAAAAAAAAACCAAAAAAAACCAACAACAATAACAACAACAACACAAAAAAAACCCAAAAACAAAACGATTGTTTACAATAGATGTTATTGTGTTTTTTTTCGGGATAAAGTTTTGCATCGTTCCCTTTAGTTAGTTTAGCGACGTGAAAACGAAGCTCAATTAAATAAAATACTTAACATCATTCAAGCAAATTTGTAATAACAATGAAAATTTTTCATACTTATATTGCTGTTCACCTAAAACAGTAATACCAACAGTGCATTAAAATATTCTTAAAATATTGAAACATCAACTCTAAAATCATAAATAACTATGTATTTAGCATAAAAAGGTTACATATGACTAGAAGTTCGAAGCCAATGGGAAAGAAAGCTTTTAAGGTCATTATTAATTTGATTTCATAACATTTGTATTTGTTGTAATCGTGATTAAAAGATTTTCGTTTATATGGACAAAAATGTGAAAAAAAATTACATGTTGTTATCGCTGCGCTCCTTTACAAACTCCATACACAATATGTATAGTTTTGGAAATATTTCTTATGTAATTGAAATATATATTATTTCACTTTGTTTATGATGGCGAATTAAAATGATTATCTCAAAGGATATAACATTTTTAATAATTAAATTGTTTGTATAAATTCATTTTTGCCAGGTTATCTCATCAATAGCGGTGATTTTTGTATATATGGCTTTACTTTGTTAGTCAATGATACCGCGGAATTATGATAATATATAGCAAGTATAGATTTAAATGCAAATTAGTGAACGATACCTAATCAAATATATAGGTTTCTTGGATTTTCTACCAAAAAAAATTTACAAAAGTAGTAGCCACTAAGATGGTCTCAACAGACAATAAACAGAACATAAAAAAAAGAAAAAGTATCAATGACAAATATAACCTAAATACTGGATGGCTGTTTATGTAGTTAGCGGCGTCATTCAACCCAACTACACAACTTCGATTAAAAAGATAACAAACTAACATTATTTATATTTTAAAAACAACCAACAAAAACTTACAGTCAATCATGAAACTTGCGAAGACTAAAATAATCCCTCTTAATGTGAAATTGCTTAGCTTTAGCTGAACATAAGAGTGAAAAATGTCATCGTAAGCGAACCTTGACTCTCTTGGGATGACATTTTTTCATAGGTAATGGAACTCGAATTTTTAGTTTATGTTTAAAAATCAGAAAGTTTATATAGTTTGGGATACAAATATATTATAAAATTCCACAAAATATATTCATCCGCCACATTATATTTGTATCCCAAACTCGGTAATACTTTCTGATTAAAAAAAATAAAACAACCGTAACCATCTAGTAAACATCAAGCTTGACCAAAAGCTTAAAGGAAGACAATTCATTTATGAGGTTTAGAGTTCCCTCCCTTGAAAAAAGTAGTTTCGAATCTTATTTGCATATCAATATAGCTATACCCCTCTATAGGCTAACTGTGTTTTGTTTATGAAATGAACGCTTGGACTAAATTGAAACCAAAACTATTATGTTAAGGCGTTACGTTAAGATGACTTTACATTCCATAAGACCGAATGTTGTTTTCTTGAATACAATAAGACCAGCAGTCTGAGGAATAAGTAAATATTTTGTTATGGCACTTATTCTGGGAACTTGCACGTGTAATATGTCTTATGTTAGGGTAAAAAGAAGAAATTCTGGTTAGGGACCATGCCAGAAATCTTTGTCTGTGTCGTGAGAAAACTTCATCGTTGATATGAGTGTTACATTTTAACATTTCCTTTTCTCTTTTTTCTTTCTTTCTTTTCCTTTTCTTTCTTTCTTGCTTTATTTATTTATTTATTCATTTATTTATTTCTCGGTGATAAAATGTTTGAATTAAAAGGAAAGTCATATTTCAATAATAGTTGCGAAAAAGAAATTAAGTTTCACTATGGTTTATTACGCCCAATAAAGATTCCTTAACTTTTATAAAGGCGCTTTAGTTGAGAAAACCAATAACTTTTGGAGAAAAATCACAAACACTTCGCTAGCAAAACGAAAGACCTTAGTTAAATAGGATCTGCCCGAGTGGAATGAGAAGTTAAAACCTCTTTCTAGACTACTTTATTCACATTTCGTAAAGTATATATATTTAATAATATTCAACAGTATTTGCGAAATCAGCAAAAAAAAAAAAAAAAAAAAAAAAAAAAAAAAAAAAAAAAAAAAAAAAAAAACAGAAAACATTCATTATGTAAACGACTTTTTGCCTTAGCAACGATCGTCTGCGTAATTAAAAACACATTCCATTGATCGTCTGTTTCATTCAAAAAATAAACAGACGTTAAATTTCAAACAAAAATAGTGACATGGTTAGTTTGTACTGATACTTGTGACACTAAAGGCGACAGTACCAGGGTTAGTAATACTGTGATATAGGGTACTAAATCACAAAACACTTGTAGCAATAGATAACATTATCTTCACCTTTCCCTGTTTGTTATCATTATATTTATGTTTTCATTCATCTAATTGCAAGTTCACCTAAGTTATTTATTCTGTATCTCAAAAAGTTAAAATATGTTCGCTGTTCCAATTTATGTCACTGCTATTGACTAAGGTTAAAATACAAATTAAACAATGGTGCTATTGCGGCGTCAGATCATTTACGGTGAAGGTCACTTGGAAACATATTCAATACTTCAGTCAACAGGCAATATGAACCTTTTCAGACAGGCTAGAGATGATTAAAATTTTGAACGAACAAGCTTATTTTTTAGAACTCTCGCTTTAAGTTTTGTTTTGTGACAAAGACGACTTTTTATGTCAAGCTGGCTGGGTAATTAATGATAATTAAGACTATGTAGGTTCGAGACCGGTTAACAAAATAAAAGAATGGGGGTGGCTTGTCGTTGACCTCATTGCTTTAACTCAATAACATTTAAGTGATATGGTAATCTGCAACATTATGAGCCATGGAACTATTCTATGTTGATGTAGCTAGATTATTGCCAATGCGACATTAACGTTAAACAATATGCTGCAATACTGCAATACACACCGGACAGTTCGGTTCGTAAACAGTTGGTTCTTATAATATTATGTCTATATTGTAATGAGTTGGAATTCATTACCTGCTTGTCCACAGCATTATTAACAGTAGCTGTTTTTAGGCAGTGACAAATGCTCTCCAAAAGTCTGTCGAAAATTCAATTTGACCGCACGACCTTGACTTTTGAGCTATATAACTAGATATAGTGTATACATTGTAATAAATAGAATCTATGTATATGACACAGAACGGAAATAGCAGAGACGGACAAACGGGTCAAAACTAAAAATTAATATCCCGAAAAAATATGGGGTTTAAAATAAAGATATCATATAACTTACCTGTTCATGAAACAACAACTGAAGAAAGCGAGAAGACAAAAAATGGAGGCCGACAAATCAGTGTCAAAGTAGTCTAAATGTTTTAAATTGCGTCATCTTGAAAATAGCCTAATTTAAAACATCACATTGTCATTTATTCCATGATAATCCTTATTTTATGAAACAATGTAAATCTTTACAGTACTTTGACATAATTAAGAAATATGATGAATTTTTCGAATTCATTCATAAAAATGTAAAATGTTAGAATTTCCAAAAGATAAGTGTCATACACAATATCTTAAATGTCTTACGATTTTACTTATCTTTATTATGTATATTGTGGGACGTAATTTTGGGGCAACTGTAGGGGTTATCTTATTGTTATCTGGCCGTACTTCTGACCTCCCGATACAATGCAATGGTACCTTATCGACAACTTTGCTGCTATCAATAAATATTCAACTTAAAACAGGTGTAAGTTAAAAAAACAAATCAGCATTTTTTTAATTACGTGTGCTGATTAAATAAATTGGTAAAGTACCGTCAGACGCCTAGTTAAATGATTATCGCAGTAAATGATAATTAGGACAAATTGACCTCATTGTTACCTACTGTTTGTAAATTTTATTTTTGCAATTTAAGATGTTAAAATTAAAAAAGTGTATATTTAGATATTAAGATATACAAGACTAGAGTAGTATGAAATGCGCAAAAAAAAAAAAAAAAAAAAAAAAAACAACTGTCAGAACTTTGATGTTTATTATTACTGACACAAAGATATAGAAAAGCGTGTTGTGTTTGCATCTAGAGTCATCTGAAAGATTTTGAACAAATGGTGTAAAATTTTAAAACCTCTAGAGATTTTACTCATTTAAATTTTATCATCTAGACACCGTTTAAAGAGTCTGAAAAAGTAAAAATAAAATGGGGTTCATAAGTGCAACCCTTTTTACCCAAGTTTTTTAGTATCTTTAAAAATAATACCATTTATATAATAACATTGTTTCTTCCATGTTATATGCCAAAATATTTCCCAAGGTTAGATGGCATAATGCACGACCCGAAAGGAGAGTGCATTATGCCATCTAACCTTGGGAAATATTTTGGCATATAACATGGAAGAAACAATGTTATTATTATTATAACTATGAATGTCTTTGTTTAAATTGAAATTTTGTAAACAAATTACAAACCGGTTCCAAATAAATTATATTTTTTTGTGTGTTTGAGTGTTGTCGGGAGATTGTCTTTTTCAGTTGAATCACGGACTGCTTGGTTGTATAAAGTGCCGTGGTCAATGCTTAAGAAAGTTTGTTTTACAATCTATGTTTGTCAAAGTTTGTTTACCGTGAATCTATGTTTGTCTTTTTCAGTTGAATCACGGACCGCTTGGTTGTGTAAACTGCCGTGGTCAAGTTTGTTTACAATCTATGTTATTTACAGGCATTCCTTGAACGTTCGAATATACTTACAATTCAAACGCAGTAACGATTGTGAATTATGTGTCCCAAATATGGTTGTGACTCCACCCATATTTCATCACGTGACAATAGGAAGCTCCGCATCCTTACTCACGTGCGTGTAATATGCCATGTTATATGCGATGGCATAATACACGCTCCCATTGATTTCAATATAAAATATATGCCAAAATAGTATTGATGCAATTATTATTAAATAAATTTACATGAATAGTAATAATTGAAGATATAGTATATATTTTTAATGGAAATTTGTATTCATTTCAATAGTAAAACCATCGTTTGTATATGTTTTCAACGCGACTTTGTTTTTGTGTATTATTATCTATCCTTTTTATCTTTTTTTCTAAATTTTATATATATATTTTTTGTTATTATTTATTATTATTGATGTTTTTGTGATCAAACTTTGTGTTTATGTAAGGTAGTTAAAACAACGCTTTATGATGTAGCTTTCATTTTTGTACTTTCGATTTAACAGTCTTTTTAAAGGTGTTCAGTATTGTGTAATTTGTAATTCTGTTTTCAGTATCAGGATTTTAAGGTTTATTTCCTTTTTCTTCGTTAATACAACCTTTTGTAGATGTTTTGTATCACGTGATTGACAAAAACAACCCCCTTCGAGATGTATAATTTCACGAAACTTTATAGTTACGTATCATTGAAAACACAACACTCCGACGTGTTTTATTTCATGTGATTTTGTATTTATGTATCTTCGATGAGAAATCTTTTTGTAGATGTATTATATACGTGAATTTTTAGAATTTATTAACGTCAATCAGAAGCAGGATGTATTTATTTTTATGAATTTTTAGTATATTTGTACTTCTATATTTATATGTTTTTTTGAAAAAAAACAACACTTGGTAAATGTTTTATATCTTTACATTGGGTTTGTCAGTATTGTAATATTTATCTTTGTATTTTTATGTATATCATTTTTTACATCGGTGACAGCTGATATATTCTAGGTTAAGCAACAATTTACAAAATTAACGAGTGCTATCACAGAATACTCGAAGTAACATAAAAAATTACACAATTAACCAGTAGTTATATTTTCACAAATTTAACCAACAGGGCTTAGCCAAACATATTTTCATATATATATATATTATTATTATTATTATTATTATTATATAAATATTACATTTCTGACAGGGTGCCAGTACATATTGTCACCTCGAGGAAGCATTGTTTGCCGAGGCGATAGCCGAAACTGACAATGCTTTTCGAGAGGTGACAATATGTACTGTCACCCTGTCAGAAATGTAATATTTATTTTATTACACCGAATGTTTGTTTTAATTTACCAATATATATGTTGTGCATCCGATTAATATTTTACTGTAAGTTTTTATAGCATACTGAAGACATACAACTATACAACATTATTCTTCTTCTAAATTTTATATATTAAACATAACTGTAACATTGACATTGCGGAAATATTTTAAATGTAAACAATATCAATAACAATAAGACGCTTGCGTAGTTACAATTAAAAGATGGTTCATTCAAAGCGCTGACGTGATCCAGTGAAGGGAGGCGACTCAAACAAAAATACTGTCACATAGTCACGCGCATCGCTATGTGACATTATAAATTTTATGAGACAGTACAAATTGTTACATAGCTCTTATCCAATGAAAATGCTAGATTTTTACATAAGGTGTAATAATATAATATACCAGATATGTACTAGCATTGAAAGAAACACAATCACAAATTAAGACAACAAATCAGTAATTATTTACTAAGACCCAAGTCTCCAATTTGGTCAATTCCCATTTGTAAACGTTTATTAGAACAAATTAACTTAAAAAAAAGTATGGAAACGATATTTTGTTGTATTCAGCATAACTACCTCGATAAGCTAGCGCCTTCACAAAAAGTCGTCCTTAGTGCGCAATTATGCAAGATAGACCATAATACACACTCGCACTTCTCACGCATACACAAACTTGCTTTTTGAATAATCCTAAGAAATAAAATTGCTCTTGTAGGTAATAGCTAAAATGCTATTGTAATGTTAAACAACATTCACTAGCTGAAATCTTTAAAGAGGTACCTTCGAATTCCGCCGAGATAAATAGGTAAAGAGAAATAACTCGTGATAGAATTGAATTACAATGACGCGATGGAATTTTTCTTTGTTTCTGAACGTACAAATGTTTACAGATGTTGTGTGCACAGCAGTCCAATACATATTCCAAACAAGACAAAACACATTTATATGTTGATTATATCTTTGCTTTCCTGTTCAATTTATTTATATCCTACCTAAAACAATTTCTTTTTTTAAATCAACAATGCAAAAACTTTTTTCAAGTAAGCAATAAATCGTAACTTGATTTGCAAATTGGAGATTCGTGAGTATTGTTGCACAGTATGCTGTGATCTTTGTCAGTTAAATTCGTTGATTGATCTGTTAAGAAATCTAAGATCTACTTTTTAATAGTGAAACATAATTGTAGCTTATCAATTAAAGATCTGGCCTATGTCTCAGTTTCTCTGCTTGAAAACACTGGTAGTAATCGTCCAAGTAATCTGAAATTATAACAGAAAATCAAAGGATTTAATCTAAAAAAAACTGTATTTAATTGAAGATTAAAGCTTAAAAAGTCAATTATCATTGGCGAGTCCTAACAAAGAATCAGTATTTGGCAATGCTGTTGTGGCATTGTCAGTAGGTGAGTTTAAATACATTTGTTCGATCTTGAGTATCTGTAAAATTTAACTATTAAAATATTAGTATAAAAATACTTATTTTCATCTATGAATGTATTAGCGTTAAAATTTATAAATACTTTGTCTTAGCGTTGATATATTTAATAAAAAGGAAAAAATGCAGTAATAAAGGTAGTAATTATTTAATATCGAATCATCAAATGTAATGATCAAGATGAACCAGCTTCGCAAATTTGATAGACTTTTATGCCACCTATAATCTCCGATTATTGACAAAATATTTACGATTGACTTTATAGCGCAACTGTGGCCCTAAATGAGGGTCAAGGTCGACAAGCGTAAATACCATAAAAGAGCTTAGGACTGACACATTCTGCTAAGGTTGTACTGACCTTACTTCAAATTCTGGTTTCCATAGTTTCATAATTTCGCCATCTACATTTACATATATTTCCTGTTGATCTGTTTCTTCATGATTTTTTATTTTAATCTTTGCTCCAGTTACTCTCTCATTTCTTATATAGTCCTTAACAAACTGTAGCATACAACATTATTAAAGTGATCGATAGATTTAGGCATCAGTTTATACAAATAAGTAACTCTAGATATCTCAGTTAAGTATGTTTGTAGAACATACAAGAATCTGAGCAGTATCCATTCGTTTCTATGTTTATTTATTTATTTTGTTTTTGTACAACAGTAGTATGACAGGTTTTAAGTACATTCAGTACATTAAATTCATTTTTAGACCTTTCATAACAACTAGTGGTCCCTAGACCCGTTAAAACACCTTTACGTTACTAATTCACATACATTGCACTGTTGATTATGAAATTTTAAAACTCTACCGAAAATGTTTTGCCTGTCTAAAGTTGTGTCTTTTCTAAAATTGCAGGAGAGTTTATCTACATAAATATATAATTTTGCATCATATCTAATTCATTTCATGATCAAATTTATATAAATGCATTTTTAAAACTTACAATAATTGACAATGACACTTAACCATTTAAAAAAAATTGCAAAGCTTTACCGATGAACCTTTACCGTATGTCAACTTATTTTGAAGATAATTTTCACAGAAATTTAAAACAGCTGTATTACCACATCGTCACTTAGTTGGAAAATGGCTTGGAAGAACTGCTTAACGATATCAAGTCGTCTACATGACGACTTATACAAGCATAAAATCGTTCTGTTGTAATTTGCTGATCTAGACCGTTGTCTGTTGAACCGGAAATCGTCTGTAAAATGATCTGATGTCAACATCAGTAGATTAATTACGTCTTCGTGTATAACATCTATAATACAAAAAACAGATACTTCTGGTACAACAAATCTTACGAGGGCTGATTAATATGTTGTGAGTTTCATATGTAAGGATTTTGATTTTGACAGATATATTTTATTGTTTTTCTTCAAGATATCTATTTATACACTTTTGCCAGTGATATTAAAGGGAATCAATGCCACTTTTAAAGAAACGCTTTTGTGACCTTTCACAAACTCCACTTTTGAAAGTACATTGTATCACGTTATCATCTGACTGAAAGTGGGTACCGGAAAACGGTTTCAGATTTGAAAATAGATGACGGCGCGAGATTAGGCGAATAAAGGCAGATGCTTTATCAATTTTATTCTTTTATAACAATTTCTGATTTCTGATTTATTTTATTATCTACTTTGTCATATAGACATGTAAAAACATTTCATTCTAACAACTGGACATCCTTCAGTCATGTAAACATTTGCAAATTGTTAATAAAAGTAAACATACGTGTATTTATTCTTGGTATTGTAGAGGTTTTTATAGATAGTAATGAAATAAAAACTAACGACAACATGGTTTTTCATATTGCAATATATTTCGAATACTCAGTATTCCTTATCAAGCTTACATTTTAACTAACTGATAAACTGTACTACAAGATATATATAAACATTCGATTGTTAAACAGATCATACAATATAATTACATATATAGTACAATTATAGGTAGATTACAATTATATATTAAAAAAAATAAAAAACCAATCAAGTTTATAGCCTAAGGGTTATTGGGACACATTCAGTAAGAAAGTTGTCCCATCTCCTGCTAATTTTTTGTTTAAAGTTGGCTTTTCAAGTTTAATATGTAAAGCCTCCAGGATCACCATATCAAAGTCTGTCTTACCTTTATTAAGGGTTTTAAATGCATTGGTAATCCTGTAATTGTAGTCTACCTATAATTGTACTATGTAATTATATTGTATGATCTGTTTAACAATCGAATGTTTATGTATATCTTGTCATATAGTTTATCAGTTAGTTAAAATGTAAGCTTGATAAGGAATACTGAGTATTCGAAATATATTGCAATATGAATTATTAATACGTGTATTTACTTTACATAGATATTAACTTAAAGTAAGACAGATATGATTTATGAAGCATTAAACATAAGACGGATACACAGGACCACACTAGTTCAAAATTTTTGAACTGCATATACGGTGTAAATCTTGATAAGTGATTCCAGTGAATTGTTCATGTTTAAATAACAATCACAAAAACCAAGTTACGTTTAACATGTGAACTTTCACCAGAGAAATAAGGCCGGTGCTTCGCTCCCTACGAAAGAGTAAGCACCTACTGTCCAGATATCTCTACCTACAACATGTCAAATCAAAATTGAGAATGAAAGGAACATGGAACGATGCATTTTCAAGTATATCCAGGACAATTTAAGATACAGCAACATCATACTTATCATCAATGTTGTGATAAAGTTATTTGAGGGTTACAATTTGCTTCAGCTTTCACTTTCTCTGGGTCAACCATGAAATTGTGTCCCGATGTCAACATTTTATTTGTAAGCAGCTTGCTTCATTGTATAAAGTCCTATAGTGGGAACAGTCATACCATACCTTGGAAAGTGACAAATTGCCAACCAGTAAGATACTGTACCTATATTATCACATGCTGATGTTGTCGAAATTTCTGAAACACCTTCTCTGAAATACGAAATTTACACATTTGGTTTTAGCACACATGTTAGTCAAATGGTTTTACTTACAGCTGTCATGTGCTGATTTTGAATGCATTATTTTGATAGAAATTCAAAATCAGCAAATGACATAGCTTTAGCTGCAAATAAATTACAAGTTTGTAAAGCAAACCAAAAATCATTTAAATAGGAACGCGGCATTTGTCGTGACTAAGATTGCTTGAACAGAAAAATTAAATATCATTTGAAAAATAAGATAGATCGATGTTGTTTATTTTCATATGTCAGAGATTTTGACAAATATTGTCTGAAGACAAAATTAACACAAAGGCGACGAAGCTTTTATCCGCAACACAACAAAAGTGGTCTTAGAATAAATATACATTTAAAAAAAAAACAAATTGGGACAATTAAAATCCGCGTTTTCACTGTATCATCGTGTAATTTTTTTAATTTAAAATGTTTTAATTAATTTCACTTGCAGTTTTCTTATGAAAAAGTGTTCTACTTCCCGACTTTGCACCAATATATACAACATATCACTTGTTTTTACGGCAAACAACCAGACTGCGATTTATTTTTAACTTGAAATTTGGTTTCGGTTTAACATGCATAAAACATGTCAAAGATAATAAAACCTCTATATTTTTGGGTGTTAAATGATTGTTTTTAATGAAAATGAACAATAATGTAGTTTATATTGTAGAATAGCATATTTCTTTTGAAAATTCTGATTAACACTAAAAATTCTTTGCTGTGCAATCTCCGGTTTGTAAATTTTCATTTTACATCATTTACGTCCACAAACATCCCCCATAGAAAATACTGTGGATTGCCTGTCTGTCTCTAGGTAATTAGGTGTAAAAGGCGAATTAACGGCTTTATCTCCATTGACACGTGAGTAATATAAAGGCTAAAAGGTCCTACTTTCACAATAATTTCTTTAATTTTATTAATTGTTAAGATATTTTTAGGTGTCATTTTAAAAATCACTTGACACTCTTAACATCAGTTCATTTTTTAAAATGTTTATTCTTAGTTTCAAAAGACAATTGCCGAAAATTGTTGAATTCAAGTTCAGGAAAATCTTGGGTAAGAAATGATGATGAAACTGGAACCAGACATCCTAGTACAAAATCACGCTTATTTCGAAACCATATCACTTTCAAAACATGACTATTCTATTCAAAAAAACGGTAAAAACTTACATCTTCGGTCGATATAGAGTTATCTCTGTTTTGTACACCGGATGTTGTCGACAAAACAAGTGAATCATCGGAAGAACTGCAATGTTAAATAAAATTATTCACTTCAACATTTAAATTAAATAAACTTTCTAAAGGCTAAATTCACCAAAATCAATATCAATGTAAATCGAAATAAGAAAACTAGTCACAATTGTACACAATAGGAGGCCTATCGCGCAAATACTAGTATGTACTTAGCACAGTCACGAGATGGGAAATTTGCTGCAATCATAATTATTGTCGAGATTATTTCAAATATCATAAAGATGAACAAGGGAGAATCAAAGAGGCGGACAAGGAAGGAGCTATTGTCATTATTGACTCGGATTATTATTAGCAGTTGAGGAACAACTGCAAAATAGTTTCTTCTATCGGGAAATGAATACTTATATTAATCATACATCAATTAGAGAATTCAACAAATTGATCAAGAAGTTCCCGTCGTTTCTTGCAGATAAGTTGAGTTGAGTAATAGTGTTTAACGTCCAAGTCAAGAATATTTGACCTATATCGAGACGTCGCCAGCTATAGGCGAAAGTGCAGAAATTTTGCCTGTGCGTTGCGCTGATGGCATTTTACAGCAGGGTTCTTTATCGTGCCACGCCTACTGTGACACGGTACCTCGATTATTTTAAGTTCCCAACTGAAAGAACCGTGACTTTCATTTCGTAATGCCGAGTGCTTGGCGAAAGAACATTCACTGCCCACTTTCAAATCTTAGGTCAGACCCGGTCGGGGCTCGAACCCACGGCCACCCACTTACCGAGCCAGCACTCTACCAACTGAGCTACCGCAGTGGTTTTGCAGATAAGGAAATTTGAGTTTTAATTAAATTCGATGTAAGAACCAGCAATTTTTATGGACTTACCAAGGTTCATAAATCGAAAACAATTCAGGAGGAAATAAAAAAAAAACCAGAATTCTACGTATGTTGAAAGAAAACAACCAGAAGATGTAAAAGTAAGACCAATTATAGCGGGACCAAGTTCTCCGACACATAGAATAAACAACTTAACTGATCTAATTCTTTTACCATTATGTCCGCTAGTTCATAGTTATATCAGAGACGATTTAGAATTTCCAATTGACATACCAGACACAGTAAATAAAATTTCAAAATTATTTACTTTCGATGTGACTAGTTTATATAGTTTATATAATCACACCCGTAAGTACTGAATAATAATACTGAAAGTATTATCTTCCCTACCAAATTGTGACGTCATATTAACATTACTGAGGCAACTATTTCATTACTGAGGTAACTATTTCATTTCGCCTGAAGATTGCTTCAAAAGCATGAAAGTACTAGTGACATATAATGTTTGAACTGTTTCTGCCATTATGTTATATATATAAATTTGAAAATTTTAAATCAGATATTTGATTATTGTAACAGTCATGACATGAGAAGTTTGCTGCGATCATGGTTATCGTCAAGGTTATTTCATACTTTTTACTTTTTTTGTGAAAAAATCATTAAACCATACTCACAAAAATACCTGGTTCTTCCCAGCCATCTATGTTTATCCATAAAATCTATCATATCGGCCCATATACCAAACATAAAGAGGATGGAGTAACAGGATATCCATTTATTATCCGAATACACTCCAAGTATGTTAAAATGTTTTACAGCACCTTGTTTAAGACAAAAAAATGTATTAAAAATAATAATGGGAATGCACAGCTTTTCAGGAAAAAATATGATAATGTTTAAAAAAAAACTGTTAAAAGGTATTTATTTTATAAGTAAAATGGGAAATAGTACATATGTATACCCGTTACATAAAATACAAGATATAAAACTTTTGTATGAAAAAACACTTGAAGTTTTTTTCCGTTTCAAATTAAGCTCATCTTTTCAAGCAAACCAATGAAAAATAATTCAAAATTATGATCATTCATTTTAAATTAAAATTCTTTTGACATTAGCATTTTCACCAAAACATCATTTCATTAAAAATGTGCCTTCATTTCATTTTTTAATTATTTATAATCGATTTTTTGCTGCAAAAGCGGACTCAAACAAATTAGAAAATAATAATTACACATTTCCATAATTCCTCTATTATCCCTTTTTTAATTATTTTTTATAACGAATAACTTTAAAAACACAACATTCAGGATTAAAAACTTGAGAGAGAGAGAGAGAGAGAGAGAGAGAGAGAGAGAGAGAGAGAGAGAGAGAGAGAGAGAGAGAGTACCTTTAATAATATGAAGTGTAGATGTTGTAATGTCTGCTACCCCTGTACTCATCTTGGTTAAGCCATTTCCAGTACCTACAGATATATAATATTGTATACTTTGTTAAAGCATACGCTCATGCTGAAGACTACAGAGAGAGAGAGAGAGAGAGAGAGAGAGAGAGAGAGAGAGAGAGAGAGAGAGAGAGAGAGAGAGCGAGAGAGAGAGAGAGAGAGAGAGAGAGAGAGAGAGAGAGATAGAGAGAGAGAGAGAGACCAACCTGTTGGTATCTGTGTAATTGGAAAAGGCAGTGCCTTTAATTTTGCATTTGTATCGTTTATATCTATCCCGGCATCTTGTTGAACCCGTGACATTAAAGTCCTCATACATTCATTTACGGTCCCATCTCCACCACAAAGTACTATCCTGAAATATAAAGTCTTCCATATTTAAATAAAAGCTGTATTACATCGGCATATCAATGTACTAAAACACAGATTTCTGGCCAATAACAACCTCTGAATTAAACATATATTTATGAAGAATTAAGCTTTCGCACATCTCACACATGCACAAACTTGTTCTTACTTTAATCTACAGATGTTAATGAGCCAGCTCTAGTAGCGAAGGATCCACAGATGTTAATAAGCCAGCTCTAGTAGCGAAGGATCCACAGATGTTAATAAGCCAGCTCTAGCAGCGAAAAATCCACAAATGTTAATAAGCCAGCTCTAGTAACGAACAATCCACAGATGTTAATAAGTCAGCTCTAGTAGCGAAGAATCCACAGATGTTAATAAACCAGCTCTAGTAGCGAAGAATCCACAGATGTTAATAAGTCAGCTCTAGTAGCGAAGAATCCACAGATGTTAATAAACCAGCTCTAGTAGCGAAGAATCCACAGATGTTAATAAGTCAGCTCTAGTAGCGAAGAATCCACAGATGTTAATAAACCAGCTCTAGTAGCGAAGAATCCACAGATGTTAATAAGCCAGCTCTGGTAGCGAAGAATCCACAGATGTTCATAAGCCAGCTCTAGTAGCGAAGAATCCACAGATGTTAATAAGCCAGCTCTGGTAGCGAAGAATCCACAGATGTTCATAAGCCAGCTCTAGTAGCGAAGAATCCACAGATATTAATAAGCCAGCTCTAGTAGCGAAGAGCTGAAAATTTGTTGATGCGAAGTTAAATAACATTACACAACACACAATAATGAAACCCTTGTGATATACTTTACAATAAAGACATATTTAAATTCTCATAGAATTTAACATTTTATTTTATTCTTAAAAAAGCTTAAATTTAAAGAGGGCGAAATAAAAAAAGCGTTCATGTAACTCTACTTGTGTCGTTGGTACGTTGCAGTTTTAAAAACACTTAAGATTGCATTAACGTAGATATAAGTTATCATCCATACTTACCCATCCAAGTGGCTTATATCATATCCTTCCATTACTTCAACAAAATGTTTAGGTCTTTCTGAAACTGCATTGTACACGTTTATTATATATTGTATTGTTTAATGTATATAGTTATTAGAAGGATTGGGCCGAATAATTGTAGAATTTATATCTTGCAAAGCATCAGCGTAGTATTACTCAACCTTCTGGCTTCATTTAAAAAAAATTAGATAATATTAATGATAATGTAAATTTCTCGTCAAATACAGAAATATAATTACAAATAAAGAAAAGAGGAGGCAGGTAAACAAAACTTGTATAATATATATATTATTAGTTATCTGGTTTTTAGGCAGGTGATATGGAATTTTACAACCTTTCTGATTATCTTATTTCCTGAGGCGCAGCCGAAGGAAATAAGATAATCAGAAAGGTTGTAAAATTCCATATCACCTGCCTAAAAACCAGATAACGAATTTATCATTTTATTCAGACTTAATATTTCAATATGTTGCAAATCTTTTTGCCATTTTTTTTAGAATGCAGACGACAAAATTAAAATAGTCGGCAATACACTTATATTTACATATCACCAAGTAAACAAAAACAAAAACAAATCAAGCAGGGTTTCGAGCAGGGGACCAGGTCGGACTCAAATTAGAATGTAAACATTGTGAGAGTTACTTCCCTTTTGCCGTGTATCGGTCACCTGGAGTAAGCGATGTTGAGTTTAATTTATTAATAATATCGGAAATCGAGCTTAAAATTTAACTAGAATTTTAAGATAATACACAATAAAATATGCATCATGTGTCAAATTGATTGATACTTACAAATTAAGCGTAAATTTTACTCTGTTTATTGCCCAATTGAACTGTATGGTGGCGGCCATTACCGCTCTATTCACTCTTTCTTATTACCTGTGTAATTTTTATTTATTACCCGAGTGAATTATTTATCACCCGTGTAAAATTGTAACATGGGTATTTACAAGGACCTTATTATCCAATCAGATCGTAAAGAAATTATCTGAATAATGATAAATATATATATATATATATATATATATATATATATATATATATATATATATATATATATATATATATAATAATAATAATAATAATAACTGTCATATTATAAATTTTTGAATTTTCTGAATGAAATATTCAAAAATTTATAGTATGACATAACATATAAAATAATATTAATAATAATTATTATTATTATTACTATTTTTATTATTATTTGTGTATCAATTAAAGCATTCAAAGTCGATCCCAATAGTCTGTCGTTGGTTAAAATTTTGGGTTTGGATGCAACTTCAATTTTAATAATAAATTCTTCAACTTATGTATAACAAATCAAATACGCACCAATGACATCTGTGTTTATCCCAGCTAATTTAAATAAAGGAGCAACCAATGTTTGATACTGCTTTTCCCCGTCCTTCGACCCACCGACGGCATTTATCAAAACAAAAAGAGATTTTGGTCGCTTTGATACTGTAAAATTAATAATTTGTACCTTAGACGAATTGACAACATAAATAGTGTTTAAAAATAAATATAAGAACAATGTAACCTTATATTATTTATCTAATGTCGCTTTTAACATTTCTATACTTTTGTCATATTTTCCGTTTCATTATAAAAGTAATTTTTTTTCATTAAAATTTAAGCGTATCAGGTTATGATGTACGAATCTGTATATCATAAGTTATATAAGAATTGTTTTCATAATCATGTAAAAGATTGGAATAATGCAGCTTTGCAATCAAGATTTACTTTAGATTAAATAGTCAATTTTTGGGAATGCGGAGGAAACTGGGGGCTCGGGATTTTTTTTTTTTTTTTTTTTTTTTTTTTTTACTACCTCCACAATTCAAGCATCCTTGACAAAAATTTATAGCTGTCATGTTAAATTAGCATTGTATACTTTACCACATAAAGGCCTACCTGCTTTAAGAACAGACGAAAACGGTGTACTTGTCACTTGCCTTTTTAACCTAATTTAATGACTAGCATCCGTGACAAGAATATATCGGTTTCATCAGAATTTATTTATCATTCAATCCTCACAGCACATAACCTAGCCGTTGATATCACAATCGATATTTTTGTCGCCTCAATTGTATACCTAGCCTTTGTGATTAGAAAATATTGTTTCTTAAATGTTGGTTTATAATGATGTTTTATTCCATCATAGCCCCCGATACTACAGACAGTTGTCAATTTTTATCCCAAACCAAACAAAAGACCCCACCAAAACTTCCTTCTTCAAGAATACAAATTATGTGAGCATCACATTTTTGTCATTACATCTACCCCATGTACTTTTAATCGCTATAAGGCTACAAAATATGAGCGATAACGTTATATTACTAGTCCTCACGACACGCTTACCTCTTCTCTTAGTTTGAAATCCAACTTCCAACCCGCCTGGACATATTCATATTTGTGACACCCTTAGCCAAACACTAATTTGGCAACCCACTTTTGACATTCTGTCTGTCTAGACATAAACTAGCCCGTGACAGTCTCACGCTTATGACAACACGTATTATGCACTCAATTCCGATGCTCCTATAGCTAGAATTGTACTTATCTATGTAAGCATCACGCTTACTCCTACCCTAACGACAAATTCCTAACAGTCGACTCTCAAGGATGTGAAAGTCATTGTCACGCCAACTCATACTCTTAGCATGTGTATCGCCTTTCGACACGCCTAATTTTAATGTGTGATTACCTTTACTTATATTTGTATTTAGATATGACTTTAACAGTTTAAAATCAGTGTACGTAGCGTCAAATCTCATTATTCTGTCCCGCCATTTCTCATTTTCCAGTTTCTGTATGGTATGAATGGAAATAGTGCAAAGCAGTTCGTGTATTTGAGATTCATCTGCCTCTACACCAATGATATCCTCTATTAAAACAGATTCTGAAAAACAAAACAAAATTTACAAAAATAAAAAACCAAAAATGTCCTCCGAATAAAATACACATAATTTTTAGATCACAGTAACCGTAATTAATAGGTTAGACTGGTTACTTGTGTTAATGCGTTAATATGTTAGACGGGTTTATTGGTTCTAGTTCTACATGGTTGTATAATGATTCAAAAATTACGTACCGCCAGCATATAGTTATTTTGAGCCACTGCGGTAGCTCAGTTGGTAGAGTGCTCGCTCCGTAAGTGGAAGGTCGTGGGTTCGAACCCCGGCCGGGTCTGACCCAAGACTTGAAAGTGGGTAGTGACTGTTCTTTTGCCAAGTACTCGGCATTACGAAATGAAAGTCACGGTTCTTTCGGACGGGAACTTAAAATAAACGAGGTCCCGTGTCATGGCAGGCATGGCACGATAAAGAACCCTGCTGTATAATGCCATCAGCGCAACGCACAGGCAAAATTTCTGCACTTTCTCCTAGCTGGCGACGTCTCGATATAAGTGAAATATTCTTGACTGGGACGTTCAACACCATTACTCAACTCAACTCATATAATTATTTAAATAAGTTATAAAGTATATAGTTATTTAAATGTATCCTACCTTCATTATTCTCGGAGATGAAACATAATTGATGATCTTTAACGACACAATCAGTCCTGACACCATTACTGTAAAATATGTAGTTATTAACGTTATCAGACGCCATACTTTGATTGTCTGTATGTATCCCAATTTTTGACCAGCCTTTGCATAATACAGACGATAATTTGAATGAACGTGTCTATGTGTACATTACCTATCATTGCGCCCGAATTACAAATTTTAAATGTTAAAGAAGCTGTCTCTCATAGTATAACAACGTCAGATAAGGCAAGGGACATAAACCATAAACATTATACTGACCCTGATCTGCACGCAGAATCACGCCTAAATCATGTAAGCTGTTCTTAAACTGATGGATTCAAATGCTATCTGGTATCCTGTAAAACATTCAACATGGAGAGTCCTTCAGACGAGACCTTTAAAAATCGAGGCCCCGTATACATGTCACGATTATATATTGAAATGATATTGTGAGATATTTCCCAAGTTGACTCAACAGCGGGTGCAAATGTCGAGTCAACGAGGAACAGTGGCAATATCAGTTCAATAACCCTATATAATAGTGACATGTATACGGGGCCTCGATCTTTAAAGCTTTATAAAGTTTATTATGTTATTATGAAATATAATTAATTTGCTTCCCAATGGTATTACATCTAAAAATACTATTTTGTCTCAAAATACACACATATTGCACTACTATCGGTCCATAATTGTTTATCATATACATATTTGAGAACAAAATTCCATATTTAAACAAAATTATTCAAAAATATCTAAATTCCATGTAAAATTTATTTACCTAATGAGAAAAAACCAGACTTATTAAAAAAGTTTCTTTAAATTTGTGCATATAACAATTTTTAATGTTTTTAACAAGATAACAAATTCACCCTTATGTACCATATAAGATATGTTGTCATGATTTAAATATTCATGATAATCACCCCTTGAAAAATCCGAACAACAATAAACACCCAATTATTAACTTATGGCTTACATTTTTCTAATTGAAAAAAATCTAAATATATATATTACATCTTTGGACATAAATTCATATCTCTTTTAAATTCAAGACCATGTAGTGAGGAAATGGGATTTGCATATTAATTCATTTTGCCTTTATTAACCCTAGAATACCCTGGTGTAATCTTGGGTGAGGCCCAATTAGATCATTGAAGTTATTAAATTACTGTTTTTCACAAATCTGCTCTTTGTACAGAAGAATTCAGAGCAGAATTTTTTATTTAAAAATAGAATATAGTGAGCTCAATGAATTTAATTCAATCTTCCTGTTATTTTTATGAGGACAGTTTTGAATAAAAGTAATGTATAGTAAAAAACAAACATGTAACAAACAATTTTAGACCAAAAGTAGTTCTAATATATTGGTATAAGACCTAGTGCAATATCATTTTGGAAAAAAAGTTCCTCTTTCGTCATGATTCAGACGACAGTGTCAAGTGACAAAGTGTGCAATATGAAAATGGATTCGGGAGACCTTCTTATTAAAACAACTTTCAAAATCGTTTTGATTTAAAAAAAAACTTTTGTATATTTTTTGTAAATTTTTTTTTATCACCAAATGAACATACATGTTAATTTTCATATTAAAATTTCAAGCAGAGGCGCAATATTCCGAATTTAAAAAAACAGTAAATAAATAAATAATTTAAAATAATAAATAAATAAATAAATAAAACTAAAATTTACAAAAGAAATGTTTACAACGATGACGGCGACGACTATGACTATTTTTGCAGTTTTAAGGCAGGGCAAAACAGTTACAAATGACTGGAATACAACGATAGAAGAATCATAGATGGCTCTATGAAAATGGTTTATGGTTTTAAAAACACGTTTCATAGCATTTTGTGTTGTAGTTCGTCAATACACACGATATCTTGAAACAGGCTTATATGTATGCCCAAAATATGGCATGTGTACAATAGATGAAATGTGTACAAAATAGATGTTTACATAACAAACATGTCTATACCAAAAATTAAATAAATTACAGGTGTACACATGATATGTTTCTACAAGGAATGACTTGTTATACAGAAAATGAAATGTGTACACAACATTTACTGATACACGAATGTGAACAAAAATATTATACATGTTTGTGAACACAACATTTGAGATATGTTTACAACCTTTCACAATGACAAGCGTACACAGCAAATGATACATGTATGCGTACACGGTAAATGATACATGTATGCGTACACAACAAATGATACATGTATGCGTATACAGCAAATGATACATGTATGTGTACACAACAGATGATACATGTATGCGTACACAACAAATAATACATGTATGCGTACACAGCAAATGAAACATGTATATGTATATGTGTACACAACAGATTATACACGTATGCGTACACAGCAAATGATACATGTACATGTATATGTGTACACAACAGATGATACATGTATGCGTACACAGCAAATAATACATGTATGCGTACACAGCAAATGATACATGTACATGTATATGTGTACAGAACAGATGATACATGTATGCGTACACAGCAAATAATACATGTATGCGTACACAGCAAATGATACATGTACATGTATATGTGTACACAACAGATGATACATGCATGCGTACACAGCAAATAATACATGTAAGCGTACACAGCAAATAATACATGTATATGTGTACACGGCAAATGATACATGTATCTGTACACAGCAGATGATACATGTATGTGTACACAGCAGATGATACAGACGACATGTGTATATAATGAATAATACATGTATGTGCACACAACAAATGATACAGACGACATGTGTACACAATGAATAATAATTGTATGTGCACACAACAGATGATATGTATACACAACAGATGTACAATACTAATAATAATTTTGCTTTTCGTTCTGCAGCCTAATGTGAGGCAAAATAAAAGCGCTTGCAATATTTTGTGACACGTGTCTTTTGATCTCAGCTGTGCAGGTATTCATGGCGGAAAGCACTCAAATTCGATAGCCTTTGTAGGGCCATTTTGTAAAGAGTTAATGTGAGTAATAACAATTATTACCGAGTTATAAAGTGCTACCGTTTTTATGATCGTTACAAAGATCAAGTCATTATATTATTATTTTATATTTAAGCATTAAATACAAATTGTATGTTTTCATATTTAATGTGTATTATGTTTAACAACGTATTTAATGAAATACCACATAATAGATTGTGAGATCATTTTGCATTAAACGACATCATGTCGTCTAAATAATTTTTTTTGGGGGGGGTGTACAATTTGTTCCTGACATTTTGTTAAACTACAGTTAGAGTTTGACAATTTATTTTTGTTTATGCCTTGGTGTTGCGTGTTAAATTCTTGCAAGATTAATACTACTGTTGTTGCTGTTGCTGCTGCTACTGCTTTGTTGTCATTTTCTTGTCGCTGTGATTACTGTTGATTTTGTTGTTGTAAAGAAGCAAAGCAATATTGATTTGTTTTATTTGATCATTGTTGTCATTTTTTTTTTTTGTGTTGTTCTTTTGTCATCTTTTTTTCAATGTATTTGTTGTACTGTATTATCGTATTTTGGTACGACAAGTTGTTGACATATGTTTGTTTGAATGTGTTCTTATGATACCGGCGTTGATGTCGCTGTTGTGTCATCAATTATGTGTTATATTATGTTGTTGATAATGTTGACATTATCAGATACCGGCGTTGATGTCGCTCTTGTATCATCAATTATGTGTTGCTTTATGTTGTTGATAATGTTGACATTATCAGATACCGGCGTTGATGTCGCTGTTGTGTCATCAATTATGTGTTATATTATGTTGTTGATAATGTTGACATTATCAGATACCGGCGTTAATGTCGCTCTTGTATCATCAATTATGTGTTGTTTTATGTTGTTGATAATGTTGACATTATCAGATACCGGCGTTGATGTCGCTGTTGTATCATCAATTAGGTGTTGTTTTATGTTGTTGATAATGTTGACATTATCAGATACCGGCGTTGATGTCGCTCTAGTATCATCAATTATGTGTTGCTTTATGTTGTTGATAATGTTGACATTATCAGATACCGGCGTTGATGTCGCTCTTGTATCATAGATTATGCGTTGTTTTATGTTGTTGATAATGTTGACATTATCAGATACCGGCGTTGATGTCGCTGTTGTATCATCAATTATGTGTTGTTTTATGTTGTTGATAATGTTGACATTATCAGATACCGGCGTTGATGTCGCTGTTGTATCATCAATTATGTGTTATTTTATGTTGTTGATTATGTTGCTACGCAGTTTTACACAATTTGTAATAATTTTCACGTTGTTACAGCCCGATAACAACGTTAAAAATGAAATTCAATTCTTATAATTACAAACCCGAAATTTTACAGTTTATTAAGCTGACATACATTTCTGCAGTGATGAGCTGATTTTCCGAAAATCGATTTTACAACGTCGCGGCGTAATAATACATTAAATGTCACCTTTAAAACACTAATAAAATGTCTCGTAAAAACTTGAAAAAGATTTTTGATTGATACCTTTTTATTCATTTTCTTGTTATTTCAGTCAACATATGAATGATATTACAATTAAATCCTTTGAAAAAAAGGTACTATATTATGTCTCGTGACAACACATTTACATTTACAACAAAAACGTACGGCTATCAGACGTTTGTAGGACACGCGTATCAACTTACATGTTGACGTTTCCCACAACAAAAGAAAACTGAATGAACAGAGTTTAAATAAACCGTGGAACCAAATAATGAAATGGAATTAATGTTTTCTTGGTTGAAACCGATGTTTTTGCCAACTATGAGCAGGGAGTGAGACGAAGGGATTACGATTAATGATGACACCGGTGGTAGCTGTAATGGCTGATCAGACATGTGCAGGTAAAGCAAGGGGTAAGGGGTGCATCTGGATTACAAGGAGATAAAAATATTTTAGAAATAATCTTGAATATTTTAGTGTAAAAATATCGGAACAAGTTTGAACAATTTTTTTGCAAAACTAATCGGAAAAATTTAAGTATTTTAATGTTTCTAGGTGGAATATTTGCCGATCTCGAGACATTCCCACTTGTTTACGATTTTAAAACAACTTCTATTGATAGAACTCAGAGATGGGTAATCCGGAAAGGGGAAAGTAGTTCCGGTAGAAAACGTTGTTATTGGAAAATGACCAATAAAATTGCTCTAAATAGTGTAACAACGTGAAGTTTGTTATTATTATCAGATACTGGCGTTGATGTCGCTGTTGTATCATCAATTCTGTGTTGTTTTTTTTTTTGTGTTAATGTTGTTAATATCAGTTACTGGTTTTGTTGTCGCACTATCATTAATAGTGTGTTGTATTCAATTAAGTTATCTTCTTTTTTTCGAAAAATCCTATAAATCCTATAAATATAGCTGTCATAATGTTTGTTGTATGGTGGGTTTAGTTGAATTGTAGTTTCTGTAATTTTGACTTTAGAGAAAGTTAACCAAGAAACAGTTAACTTTCTGATACAAAAACTGATTCTTAATTTAAAAACTACCATTAACAATCTGGATTTCATAAAAATGCAGACTATTTGAGTTGAGTTGAGTAATGGTGTTTAACGTCCTAGTCAAGTATATTTCACTTGTATCGCCATCTATAGGCAAAAGTGCAGAAATTTTACCTGCCGCGTTGCGCTGATGGTAAAATGTAGCATGGCTCTATATAGTGACACGAAACCTCGTTTATTTTAAGTCCCCGTTCGAAAGAACGTGAGTTTCATTTCGTATGGCCAAGTGCTTAAGAACAGTCAATGCCGCCCACTTTCAAGTCTTGGGTCAGACCCGGTCGGGATTCGAACCCATGACCTGCCACTTATGGCTCGAGCACTCTACCACCTGAACAGACTATTTGACACGGCTCGAGCACTCTACCATCTGAACAGACTATTTGACACAGAATCGATATATATATACATGTACATTAATTGTCTGCTTTCAACCATATTCAGTCATATACAAATTTTATTCTATATCGACCCAATCGTTTGCAAGGTATAATAAATCCTGAATACAAACAATATATGTTCCGTATCCTGTCCGTTACATATGGTTGCCAAATCCAGGATACCGGATATTTTGTCTCTTTTAATTGGTTTAATAATACAAATGTTGATAAAATTAATCCGGCGAATAAATAAGCATATCAAGTATAGTTACGTACATCGTTTATTTGTATATTTACAATAATCTTTGGCTTGATTTCCAAAATGGTCGCCATTAATGTCATTGAATGATTTTGAAGACCGCTGATTATAAAATTCAAAACTTATACGGTTTTCATAGTAAAGCAAAATCCTACATGTGTGGTCCGTTTGGAAAAGACTTGGGAATTCACATACACAACATATACCAAAAAAATCCCATACACAGAAGTGTTTCAAACATGGAATTTTATTACTCGTCACATTGTGAAGAAACTTAGCAAATAATAAACAACGTCCTAGTTTTAACAAATTGTAATCAAAAACCATACACCAATAAAGATGCTGTATACTTATTGTCCACGTACATATGCTCGCATTGTATGTAAACCTCTGTTCAGAACGGAAAATCAGCGTGTATATATGTGTTATAAAATGTAGTTTAAATTTCTTAAAAAACTATTATTGTAAAAAAGGCAAGATTGTTGCGACCTTTAAATGTTTTCAACAACTCAATCCGGATTTAAAAAATATGAAGTGGCTGTCTAATCTTTTTTAATTTATGATCAGGGGGTCTCAGTATTTTCTTGGTTTTTTTTTACTCATTTTAATTACTTATTACGTATTTAAACCTATATCTTTAATGAACAATTAGTATCACAAATAATGTAACTAAGAAACCAGAAATCTACAAAATTAGTAAATCATATCAAGAGGTAGAAAATGTTTTAATATTTTTTAATTAATGCAACTCAGAAAAATAAAATTGCTCATTTTATTGCTGGTAGGTCAAATTTATTGACAAAACGCTTTTTATTCTTTCAATAACAATGATCAATGATAATAATTAAAACAATACCATTGTTAGGATAATTTTAATGGACACAAAGACAGAAATTGACTAGCAACATCTACATCTCGTAAATCTGATACATCCAGTAAAGTAATATCTTTAACGCCGACAGCCATTACAATCGCATGTTTGCCATATTTGACATCTAAAACACTTCTTTCTGTTCCAAAAACCACAACTACTCTTACAACATCTTCTGTAACCTGAAATTTGAATTTAAAACGGCTTGAATGACCAAATTTAGCTAACTTTTATTTAATGTAATAATCCCACCATCGGTTTTATTGAAAATGCTTATTAACTTTTATGGTATCTAAAATGAACACTTACTAGTATGATGGCGTTACTAAACTTATCAGCTTTTTGTGAAAACAAAACGAGATTCAAATTAGGTGGGACGACGGTTAACGGTATCAAACTCGTCTACATGTTAGCCGTAGGTTCAATTGAAAATTTGACTACTTTCACGAGTTTGTAAAAATAAATCCCATAAACTGTAAATTTGTCATTTGTCAAACAACTTCTGCTATTAACTTACGCCTGAAAATTAAACATAAAAATAAATACCATTCACCTAATCACTAAATACTTACCAATACTTCCTGGAATACATCTACAATTCACACAGTCACATCCCCGGGTGTTGTTTGGATTACTGCATCTAAATGTACCACATCTTCCGGAACACCTACAAACAGCTCTGGCTGGAATGTAATAGAAACACAATAAATACTCGACAAAATAATCGAAAAAATAGAAACAACCTAATATTTCGTATCCATAACAAATCTGTTACATCTGTATAACTGAAATGATTAATTTTCAGATTTTCTTTTTCTTTGGGGATGTGTAGTTTGGAAACGAACTGGTATGTTGGGACTTTATGATTATTATTACATGTTTTGTACATTTTTTAATATTTTGTTGTAATGATATTGTGTATGGTTAATGTGGGATTGAGCGAATCAATATGATTGAATTGAATTTCTTGAATCGCACATTTATCTTTATAAATATCCTATAACAAGCACTATGAACAGCCGATAAACATAGCAAAATACGTCTAAATTACGACTATTATTGATTATTTAAAAATATATCAAATAACACATAAAATTGATGTATTTCAAAGGTGTGATTGGCGATTTTCTATAAGGTAGACCCTAACCAGCCAACATATTCTACCACTAATGTTAATACAAACTTAATGACATTTTACAAAATACTTATACGAAAGCGGATGTGTTCTGTTTGATTCCTCTGTCATGTGCTGATTTTGAATTTCTATTAAAATAATGCATTCAAAATGTGCTGATTTTGAATGCCTTATTTTAATAGAAATTCAAAATCAGCACATGACACCTCTACAGTACATAACAACGCTTGCACAAGTAAGGATGTGTTCTGTTTGATTCCTCTATCGCACATAACAACGCTTGCACGCGTAAGAATGTGCTTTGTTTGAGCCTTCTACCGCACATAACAAGGCTTGACGCGAAATGATGGGCTCTGTTTGAGCCTTCTACCGCATATAACTACGCTTGCACGCGTAAGAATGTGTACTGTTTGAGTCCTTTATCGCATATACTGATTGCATGCGTAATAATATTAATAAAATGTATCACTAAATTTTTAGAAATTAATATTTTAAAAAATTCTAATGTTCGCACCAAAATGTTTAAAAACATTGGCCTAACTCTGCTACATTATTAAATGACGGTTATATTTTTCCCAACGGATGCAAAATGTAAAATAAAATACCTTTCCTATATTTATGTTATATTTTGATTAGCCCTCCATTTATGAAATTTCAAAATCAAATCAATTTTTAATTTTAATTTTTTCTCTTTCTAGATAGTCGTGTTCGGGATTTTATGTCTTCTTTGCAATCTTTTATTTTTATTTGTATAAGTACCCAGAAACCATTTAGTTGGATATCGCGAGAATAAAATTTGAAATTTGGTACAACAACTCTGTCTTGAATTTCATCTATACGGTGCCCGTACGGTGACATGTGTAAAAAAATCATATTTTCGAAATAGCATTTCTTATATTCGCAAAAGTTATTTCGTATTTTGAAGTAAAGGCAGTAATTTGTATTTACACTCAAGTCCTTATTGTAACTTTTTTGAATGCACAAAAATAAGTTCGACGTCTTTACCAACGACGACACGACTATGTTTATTAACATTTAAGTCCCTATTTTAACTTTTTTTGAATGTACAAAAATAAATTTTACAGTATAGCAATCTATTGTACCATAAGAGTCATGATATAAAGTTTTTACTGAAGAGTTTATTTTTTTACCGCTACTAAAAATTAAAATAAGTTCAACGTCTATACCTACGACGACACGACTATATTTATGTAGAAACTTTAAAAAAAAAAAAACGTGTTTTACAAACCTGCATCAGATGTGTCATAAAAAGAAAGGATTAAAGTTACCGCCAGCAATAATATAGTGACTTTATCCATGTTCTCTCACAAAGGCAAACTTCCTACTGCAGGGTTACTTTATTAACTATTTTTACTTCAGCGTTCGGTTTTTATATACGTGGTATATCCGGCTATCCGTTTTCATCAATTTATTGCTATTTGTTAATAACTTTCTCGGAAAAATAAATCCGGTTTGGGTAATTTGTTAGTTGTTCCCAGAAAAGTTTTTTTTATTGAGAGTAGCTCCACCCTCTGTATAAACATGTTTTCATGAACATATGTGTAGGTCAAAACGTGCTAGGTCAACCCAGGTTCCGCTTTCACAATGAGTCATTCCGTGAATTGTATATCCATCAATTTAAGAAAATCTCTTAAAGAATATGTGATAGAACATATTTTGACTAAGTTGGAGTATTTTTATCAAGAGATTGGAGAAATTCGCAATATTACACCCTAAATGCAAGGACAAAATCATGGCTTACAAGCACATAAACAAATTATGACGTAATTTATCTGAATTTGTCCTTTTGTTATGTGGGCGGGGCTTCTAGACATATTTAATGATATTTTGTGAAAACGGTGCAGTTTATGAATATCTTTTAAATTCTATTAAGTTTGAAAAATTGAAAATATAAGAATAAATTTTTATTTTTCTTTATTTTTTTAATTTTATTTAATAAATTTATTTATTTCTTAGAATGGACTGATAACGTCACATAAATAATATGAATAAATATATTATTGTTACATGATTTTTAAATGATGATAAATTCGGGGTTTTTGTAATTATTATTATTATTATTATTATTAGTTATTTTATGTCATGATATTTAATTTTTTTCCTGAAAAGACTTTAAAAAAAAAAACAAAAATAAAAGATGCAAATTGATAAAAATAAGCTCATAGTTATCACCTGACACAATATATGTTTCTATAGCATATCTGTCTTATACAGACATAAATTTTGAGTTTTTATAGAACTGCAGTAGTGTGTTTTCATCCAAACGTTCGTTGTCTTGCTAAAAAACTATTGCATTATCAATAATAAAATACCATGCTTAAAGCTTTATCAAAGAATTAAGAAGAATTTAGTCGTAGAATTTATTATATTTTTGACAAAGTGTCTCCCAAAAACCTAGGTTCGAAATTCCTCAAGCAGATCCTGGTGTTAAAAAATTTTCAGTTTGCTTGCCGAAAAAAGTTTATGTAATTTAGGTCGAAGACCTCATTATATTTCACCACAGTGCCATTCAACACCTGGGATCGAACTTCGTTTGCGCAGATGCTAGTGTGAAAAAGTTTTGTCCGATCGCCTGCCGAATGTCTGTAGTGCCATGTGCTACTTTTCAATTTTTATAAAATAATATAATTCAAAAGTAGCACATGACAATTTGTAAATATTAAATAAAATTAAAAAGTAAATTTCTTTAAGTCCGTGTTTTGTTGTTTTGGGTGAATTTAGCTGGTAGGCAGCAATTGCAGTTAAATAGAACTAGAAATACAAGATAAAGTTCACTGTCTTGTGTTGTAAATATTCGTCAACTTAAAATATATATAACAAACTATATGGTAAATACAATAAATACGGTAATTCCCTTAATGCTCAAAATGCACTCAAAGTTGCGAATATATAAAAATATTACGAAACAAACGGTTTTCCCTTATAATCAAAACTCCAGTCACTAAGCCGGGCTCCGACTAGACTGTCGAAGCAATGCAAAAATTTACTTTACACGAAATTCGAAAATAACAGTTAAACAATTAAATTACAGAATAAATGTGAATATCCGATCAAATTACGCTACTTATAAATAATGTCGCTAGGTATTACTATGAGAAAATAATTAAGTTAAACTTTTTTATATAAGTGTTAATAACGTTCTTTTTAGAGACCGAAATTATCCTATAACCATATCCTTAAAATTAAGAAAATTAAAAAAATATATATAGCATGAGTTATCTGGAGGTGTCACTTAATCGGCCGGTTGCGTACCTCTGGTTTAAATTAATCACAGGATTAAGTACAGCTCTCATTTTTATTTGGGTTGCACACCTGTGTAAATCACATGAGCTGAGTTCAAATCCCCAGGGAAATCCAAACCTGGTGATCAACAGGTATAAGTCGAGATCATCTGATTATTTTGATGAAATTGATATGATTCAACTAGTTGAAAGTTTGATTAGAAGAGAATTGGTAATCAGAGATAGAACTGATCCGTTCCTGTTGTATACGGAGGATGAGTTTATTGAGAGATTTCGTTTATCCAAAGGGTCAGTTTTATACTTGCTTCGTAATATTGAACATACAATCATAGCTAACCAAATCAAAATGATGATAAGATCACATTTTAACCACCTACTCATGACTCTGCGTTCTTTGCAGCAGGGAGTTTTTTTTATCAGTTAATGGTGATCTATTCGGAATTCACAAGTCAACTGTATCAAGAATAATTCAAAAAGTAACATTTTCTAATGCATCCTTATATAAACATTACATCAGTTTCCCATCAGGAAATCGATTACAGTACAGCGGGGCTTCATGCAAATGAATAGAATTCCAGGGGTCGTTGTCCGCTATTGACTGTACCCACATCCCAATATTATCGCCTGGCGGCGACACTGCTGAACTTTATCGCAATAGAAAAGGATTCTTTTCAATGAATGTACAGGCCATATGTGATCTTGAGCTGGTGCTGACAGAGGTTTTTTCTATGTGGCCAGGTAGAACCCATGATAGCCGTATTTTTGAGGATAAAAATTATTCACCATAACTGACTAGATTAACATCTTCAATAAAACCGGTGATAAGCATTTCGAATTCCTAGTTTACATGGCGAGTTCTACTTCATGGTAGCGTGTTTCGGACATACGTTTTATTTATATTTTATAAAGAAAGTGGATCTTACCGACACTCCAGTCAATTCGTCTCCAGAGCTCTACTGATTATGACATGCATGATCTCCATGAAAATCTGCATCATCATCGAATGGATTGGCAAGGCTGTTGATTTGTTGCGGTGACATCTCGTGTATAATATTAGTAATTTTGTCCACACATGTGGACGGGGTTCCACCAACCGTTTTCTTTTGTTCTCTCCTCTCCTTTACTACATTAGATTTTGCCCTGGCTTTCTAAATTTTTCCATAAAGATTTCAATTGGTTCAGTTTTCTATTAAATACTCTATGTCTAGAATTAAATTTGCTGCATTACGCAAACCATTCGTCGTTCTTTTAACAAACGCTTTTACCTTCATTTTGTTTATTCTCTAAAATATTTTTTCTTTTTTTCTACCAATTCTATCAGGTTTTTGTTTTCTCTAATTCCGTAAAATTTGGAGATTTTGTTTTTGAAGTCATTTTCCAAAACGTGTTACACATGTAATCTGAACTCAGTTCACGTAAGAAGGAAGTACTTTTCAGGTGTGCAACCCAACTACTGTTTACCTAAGTATGGGTTAACCCTAGCTTAAATCTTGGTTACTTGATCTCGAGATCAACTGGTAAGCTAGGCTTACATTAGCCAAATGTACGCAACCGGCCAAATGTAAAGCTGACTTGTTACGTAAAACGCTTATTGAATAAATCTTTATACAAATAATGCAATTAATGAAAAAAGATTAATTGTAGAAAATAAGTTTATAAGTCAAGTTACTCAAAGTAAAAATAAAATTAAAAACAATCCTTATTTAATTGAAAATTTCAAATAAAAAGTTTTGAATTTTTATAAAATAATAAAATTCAAAAGTAGCACACGACAGTAGTCTTCCCTGGCACTTCGGGTTCCTCATTCATCCCAGAACTGACAGTGAAAGAATCTTACTGTAGCGTAAAACAGTACTACTAAATCTAAATCATTAAATGTTTTGTCAGAAACTTGAACGAAACACATAATCAAAAGAAATCTTTATTTTAACCAATTTAATCAACAGTACTTGGCTCTACTCAAGAATTCATCTCTGAAGCTCTACTAAATGAAATCATCGATTAGTTAAGGTAAAGATTCGGAGAATTTTCAAATGATTTTTAAGAATGGTTAAACTTGTTGACCAGTCAATACGTGTGTAAAGTCATCCAAACAATAAAAATAAATATGATAATTAATTCCTTCGACATGCAACATATGGTTAAGTTGACATTAGAGCATCCGGGATTTAAATCTGTCAACATTACATCTCTTTTTTATTTATTTATTCTTTTAGTTCTCTACCGGCGAAAGCCGAAGGGGACTTTAGGTTTGCGCTCTGTCCGTCCATCCGTCCGTCCGTCCGTCTGTCACGCCTCAGTTTTCCACACTTATTTTCTAAATGCTTTTAGATAATGAACTGATTTTTAATATGTGAGTCAACCATGATGAGTTGCAGATCAAGTTAGCGTTTCATTCTGGTCCGCAAAATTTTACATGAGTTATGGCCTTTTGAACTTTGAAAATTCACTGAAATTTTTGGTATATGAGTCTACCATTTTTTTTTTTTTTTTTTTTTTTTTGAATGCAGGTCACTATTACACTCCATATCAAGAACTGTTAGACTAGTGCCTCCTGTAATGTATGTGTAATGATATATTATAAAACAAAAACTAAATTGCATTACAATTGACCTACATGTAGTAATTATTCTCTTTCCACACACTGTCAAAAATAAGAAGGTTTTGGGAGAATTATTCTATTCATGATTAAAACTAAAATGTTGGAGAACTCCATCGCTGGTTTTTGATTTTACTATGATCAAGTTTTGCTTTACATCTTGAACAACACGTATAATTTATAACTAGAAATCTTTGTACCATATAATAAGGTACAATTTACCTAAAACTTTAGGATTAGTGAAATATGCGACCGGTAGGGGATTATGTATTGTTTTGCAATACTCTAAGAATGCTTGTTATTATTATTATTATTATTATTATTATTATTATTATTATTATTATTATTATTATTTGGGGGGGTGGTTATGAATTGAAAGTGAAGTAATGGAGTTCTACGCCCCTGTAAAAACTCCTTTTCTTTACTTTTATCGAGGCGGTCAGTTTTTGGGTGATGCAAAAATCATAAGGCCCGGAGTAAACAGAAAGCATCGGTAATAAAAAGGAAAATCTTTTTTACATTTGATTATAACTGAGTTTTATTCAATTCTATTAGCTGCTTTGTAAGCGCGTATCTTGACTTCGGGCTACAATGTTGCATCAATAAGTGAGAAATAACTTAAAAAGCACACTGTAAAATGTTATAATGTCTGATCTGTAATGTTACTTTTATATAGTTTTGACAACTTTAATCGTTATACCAAAATTTAAAAAATAATAAAGAAGGAAAGCAAAATAATATATTTACTGTACTATGTTCCCTAGAAATTAACAGTACATGTAGATAGACTTTCTTTGCGTCACGATTTATTATGTCATTCGACAGCGCTGCAGCTTGACGTTCGGGGGTTTTATATTATAACAAATGGATTCGTGGGTTGTTATCTTAAGTTTTAAAATGTAAAGTTGTCGTACCTCACACAGTCACTCTGTATAAAGGGTCCATTTATTTTCTACAGATACCCTGAATACCTTTGCAATCCTCAGTAAAACTGAAAGAATTTTTACTGGGTTGTGATACATAATCCCATTAACTTTCATGACAATTACTTTTTTAACACTGCAATTGTGTATTTAGGGTTGATATTTTTTCTACAAATACCCTGGTTACCTTTACAATCCTCAGTAAAACTGAGAGAATTTTGACTGGGTTGTAAAACATAATCCCATTCACTAGAGACAATTTCTATAACACTGCAATTGTGTATTTCAATCCAAAGTACATACGTCTTGTCTAAAGCGATATGAGAAAATTAATTAAAACTCGTTGAACTAATGAATCACCTAGGTTTGAACCTAGAGTTGACAATCCTTCTAACCTTTTGATCTTCAGAGTTGGATTTCAACCCTTGCCCTCTGAGACGTAAACGATAGTTTTAAACAAACTACAGGCCACAAAAGGTATCTAGTGAGAATAAACCTAAAACCTAAAAATTCTTATATAATTTAATATAATAGAAAATTGAGCTTTTTGTTCCATTTTGACAACTTTAATATTTATTTTTAAAAAATTAAGAACGAATGTTAAATTTTTATTTATACAACGCAATTTTCCACCGTAACAGCAGTAGAGATTAATTGTGTTTGTTGATGTTAATTAATTATATCGCTAGCCATGTGAGTAGAAGTTGCTACTTAATATATATCCGAGTTTTACTTTAAAAATTTAAATTGTTTGTTTGTCCTTTCATTTTTGACTCGTATTTTAAAATGTTAAGTTACCGTTTCTCACACAGTCACTTTGTTTTACATTCGCACTTTACCATGCAAAAAGAGACATAATTTCATTAAACTTTAAATATTTTTGCGTTGGAATGATAGAAAACGTACTCTAACAAATCGCAGTTGGCTTGCCAAAGCTTGATTGATACTCCGGTTTACTTTATAAGCCATAATATTAGTATTATGTTTAATGTATATGCGTGTACTGTAACTTGTACATGCAACATGTTTATTTATAATTATGTTAACATGTTCTCTGTATTGTTATTTGACAATTGTGAGAAAAAGAAATTGAAATTTGAAATATAAAAAAAAAACTTGGATTAGTTGTACAATAACATTACTCTACTCACTTTCACGACAATGCAGTTGTGTATCTCAGCTCGATATAAGTAAAACAATCTTGGCTGTGGCGTTAAACACCATTACTAAATCTAACTCATTCAATTTTTACCGGAAACTAAAATTATTTTATCTTTTTTAACCTAGGTTCGCAATTCCGCTCGGGCATGTTTTTTGTGTAGTTTGATTTTCAAAGGTAAACGGGTTTCCCCGGTTTTCTCCACCATCCCAGAACTTAACTCGTCCTTAAAATTTAAAAACAAATCTTTACTTTGGCGCAAACAGTATTACTCAATTTAACTCATTCAATGTTTTGCCATGAACTATAAATAAATATTTAGGTTCGATAAGAATGTTTTATAAAACTTTTTTTTTTTTGCTCCGAAGAGCATTGTACGAGTTTTTCCAAAATACTTCTTTTTTTACTTTACTTATTGAATTAGATGATGCCTTAGAATAACTATTGTCGTTTAAAGACAGGAAAAACAGAAGAGTTAGGTAAAAAAAAAATTAGAAATGTAAAAAATACATACCTTAGTAACGTAAATGTTGTCATAAAATATCAAAAACAAGTTTAAAAATCAACTTTATCTGCGAAATGCAACATATGTTTAAGCTTACATCACAATATCCGGGATTTAAATAATTTGTTTATATATATATATATATATATATATATATATATATATATATATATATATATATATATATATATATATATATATATATATAAGGAATGTTACATAGTTACATATATATTTATACAACGTAATTTTTAACAGATAAAAGCAGAACAGATGAATTGTGTATGTTGTCATAAAATATCAAAAACAAGTTTAAAAATCAACTTTATCTGCGAAATGCAACATATGTTTAAGCTTACATCACAATATCCGGGATTTAAATAACTTGTTTATATATATATATATATATATATATATATATATATATATATATATATATATATATATATATATATATATATATATATAAGGAATGTTACATAGTTACATATATATTTATACAACGTAATTTTTAACAGATAAAAGCAGAACAGATGAATTGTGTATGTTGATGTTTATCACTTATTTCATTAGGCATTGGAGTAGGAGTTGCTACTACTCTTTCATTGCTTTAAAAATGTTCAGTTACTTTTTTTTCATCCAGTCACTCTGTATTACATTTTCACGTTGCCATGCAAAAAGAGACACAGTATTATTAAAAAATTAAATATTTTTGTGATGGAATGGTAGAAAACGCACTCTTACCGATTTCTGTTTCTATTTTTTATAGGTACCCCGGTTTTTTCATAATTCATAATATTTGTAAAAGAATCTCGACTTAGTTTTACAATAACAATACTTCACTCATTTTTAGGACACTGCAGTTGTGTATTTCAATCCAATGTGCATTGCAATGAGTAAGCGTCTTGTCTTGACCTAAATAAGAATGTGATGAATTTTAAGTCACATAACTTACTAATTGTTTTACAGCGACTTTTATGATGAACGTTTCAAATACGCTTTGCCAGATCGTAGTGTGAAAGAATTCTCAGTGTGCTAACTGAAGTTTGATGATTTTTCTCCGGTTTTCTCCACTACCCAGAACTTATTGCCTCGATACAAGTTAAAAAAACTTAACTGTAGCGTAAAACACCATAACTGAATCTAACTTATTCAATTTTTTGCCGGAACTTAAAATGAAATATATAATCGAGAAAAATTCATTTATGAGAGTGGAAAAGTTTAACGAGAAAGTCAAGATTCCTTTATTTATATCAAGACTGTCAGTTTCAAGATGGTGGTTAACCGCTCTGGCTTAAAAAACCTCAACGACCTTATGCAAGTCAATTGAAATCTTTTAGCACTTTAATTTGCCCCAAGCTGGATTCGAATACTTAGGCATTGTTGGACGCTTTAACAAGTGTATGCGTATTTGATAGGACTGGCAACAAATCTGATTCACTAGCAAGAATTAAAAAGAAAATCAATTGTGTTTTTAATCCTTGATGCATTGGTAATGATTTTAAGTCTTGTCGTCAGCTTTATTAAAATTAATGAAATCTACGTTGTTTGAGAAAAGAATTACGTTATTTATAGTGTCTTTTTATCACCTAGGTTCGAAATTCCGCTAGGGCAGATTTTTGTGTGAAAATATTTGTCTGTTTGCTAGTCAAAAGTCGATGGTTTTCTCTGGTTTACTCCACCATTCCAGAATTGACCGCTTCGTTAAAATCAAACATCTTGACTTTGGCGCAAATATTATTATTCAATCTAACTCATTCAATGTTTTGCCTTGAACTATAATTAGATATGTAAATTCGTTAAAAATTGCTCTGAAAATTTTTATTTGTTTGCTCCAAAGAGAGTTGTACGACTTTACTCTAAAGTATATTTTTACTCTACGCATTGAAATAGTAGATGCCAAGGATTAAATTTAGTTGCTGTTTTAGGCAGGACAAACAGAAAATAAAGGTAAAAAGTTTTAGAATTTAAAAAAAAACCGTATACCTTAATTATGTGAATGATGTCGTAAATTATCAAATTGCAAGTTTAAAAATCAACTCTCTGCGAGATTTTGCATTTATGTATGTTGAAAATGGTTTTACATTACCGGAATTCCATTACTTGTACATGTATGTAAACACAATATCCTTTTTTATAAGGGTCATTACGTTAGCGTAGATTACTGGAGTTTTACGGTAAAGTTAAAATTTCTAATGTTTGAAAACGGCCAGTTCAAGGGATATTGGAGAACACCCAAGTGCCCGAGAAAACCATCAAGCAGACTTTTGTGTTGGAAAATTTGACAGTTCGCAAGGTTGATTGTTTTCGGCTAGGTAGCCAGTTTTTCTTTAAAATCCTCAATATACGTAAAATCATGTAATCAACCAAACATTATGTACACACTCTAAGGTCTGTGTCAATATTATCGTAATTTTCATTTTCTATGAATTAATTAAGTAAAGATAGTCGTATTTTAGTTAGATGTTATACTACTGGTTTGTCCAAATACGACTGAATAACACATATTCTATTGTCTACTACATGTTGGTTAAGAAGAGCTTTCGACAATATTTGCAATATTCAGAAAAATGTACCGATAAGGTTTTGTTTATATAATGTTAAAAAGGAACGATAGTCACAAACACACTTTCTCACGCGGAACCGAATCCAACACTACACTGGTTAGCGATTCAGTTGTCTATTTTGAACACTTTTTACTACGTTTAGAACAAATTAACAAAGTGATGCTGAGCATTCAATATCAACTGTCTAACAATAGCGCCATATACTACAACCATAATGCAAGGCACTTTAAATATGTACATGTATTAAAGGTTGTAATAGGATTTAAAAAAAAAAAGAAGAAAAAAAATCCATAAGAATCCTTCAGAAAGAAACTTTCTATTTATAGATTTTCTTGTTTTAATAACAAAAATAGCGTTTACTTAGACAAAAAACAAAAGTATAAATTATGAAATGACTTAATATTTAAAGAGAAAAACTCATTAGTAAATTTCGAATTTGATTTGAGAATCGGCTGTATACGCATGCTTGTAATCGAACAGATCTCACATTATGGCCTTTTTAATTCTGGGAGTTGATCAGCTATTTTATAACTTAAACCGGCTTAAGAATCACAAAATGTTGTAGAGATAACAAGTCTGCTAAGCTGCAAGAGCAAGAGACGAGTACATTGTGTCAAGTTTATGGTCCTTTTCATTCTGGGATTTGATCGGCTATTTCAAAACTTAAACCGGCTCAAGAATCACAAAACGTTGTAGAGATAATAAGTCTGCTTAACTGCAAGAAACGTGTTCATTTTGTTACATGTAAGTTTATGACCTTTTTCATTCTAGGATTTGATCAGCTATTTTATAACTTAATATGGCTTAAGAATCACAAATGTTGTAATGATAACAATTTTGCTAAGCTGCAAGAGACGAGTACATTGTGTCAAGTTTATAGAACATTGTACATCCCAGTTTTCTTTATTCTGCATTGAGCCTAGCTATACCGGACCATTTTAATAATCTATATTATGTCAGCTAATGTTATTTAATGAATTCGAAATGCTTGTTTTAAAGTTGGCTTTACTTATGGAGCCTTTTACATCTGTTCTTGTTTACGTAATATCGTTTCCATGCATATAATCTACTTACTTATCTTAGGTTTTCGACAAAATTGAGGACTACTGTGTTAGCATTCTTAATGCGAACAGTATAAAACAGACTAGAAATATTTTGATAAAATCTGATGTTGTTATGAAATTCGCCTCTAATCATCCATAAACCCTGAAAAATCTTTTTTAATTATTGGAAATAATTTTATTATTTTAAGAAAAGTCTTCATTCAAGTTTTAAGTTCTTCTAGTTAGAGATAGAGTTACAATAATGAAAAATATATATACAAATACATACGAGGGTTGTTTGTAATGTGTATTGTACGACATTTTCAAAGAATTGGACTCAAATAGTGAATTAAACATTACATATCTTTAAAGTATTCTCCGCGGTTTGAAATACATATTTTCAATCTCTGAATCCATTACTGAAATGCTTGACGTACGCTGATTTAGGCAGAACACTGAGACATTGACTAATGGCTAAGTTAAGTGATTGTAACGACCACCAGATAAAACCTTAATAGGAAAGAGTCGCAAGATTAGATCTGGAGAGAATGGTGGGTGTAGGAAGACTGTAACTTTCTCTGACATAAAAATTGCTTCACAAGCTCAGATGTTTGAACAATACACAATATATATTGAACAGTCCTCGTACACAAAAATAACAGCGTCAATAAGCAAGCATGTGCAAATAGTATGATATATATTTTAAAATATTTCAACATAATTTTACTCGAAGGACTTACTATCTCTTTAAGTATTTAGATAAACCTGCATTAATTGTTAATATGAGAAAATTTGTAAGAAAATAGTCGGATGAAAGTTATAAGACTGATGTAAGTCTAAGTTTTAAAGTTTAAATAGTTTTCTATATTCCAAAAATGCTTGTATTTTTAAAATAAAATAAAATTCATCAACCGATGTCTTTATAACTTAAATTACATTTCACTCGATTCATGGACTAGATTTTCATATGCCAAGTTTATAAAATAACACGAGGTACTACTTTTCTAGTATTTTCTTGTTTCATGGCCTAGATTTATATGCCAATGTTAAGAAAACACGAGGTACTACTTCTCCAACATTCTCTTGTTTTAGGGACTAGATTTCCATGTGCCAAATTAAAAAAAATAAGGTTTTATTTCTTGAGTTTTATCTTGTTTTATGGCCTAAATTAACATATGCATTAACATAAGTTTAAAACCACGAAGTAGATTTACATATTCGAATTAAAACGAACATACCAGTCCTTGTCCAAACCACAATCCAAAAAAAAAAAAGTAAAAACTTTGCAAGCTGGCAAAATTAGTTATACATGTGAACTTCCATCAAGCACCTCCTGTCTAGCTAGCTACACCCGTCACGTGCAAGTCAATTTTGAAAATGAAAGGAACGAAGAACTATGGTAAGTCAAATATATCCAGTATAAGCTTGGATACAGTGACAACAAACTTATCAACAATATTGTGATGACGGCCATAAAACTTTTGAAGGGCCTTGATTAACTGTGAAACATGTACACCATACGCAGGAGAAGCAGGGATATTACTGCAAAGAAACGGAAAGTTGACAATAGAAAAAATAAAGTCATCACGTTTGTGGTATAGCCTCAGATGTAACCTTTCGTGAGTGTCATAATTGAGGTATAAGTCCAAATATGAAGCAGAACATGGAGAATCAGTCGTGTCTTTTATTTTAAGCTCACTTGGATAGATGGCATTCACATATTCTCCATATTTAGGATTATTTAGAGATAGAACGTCATCTATATATCTGTATGTTTTAAAGTTTAAAAAACACGAGGAAAATTACATATTTGAAGTTTTAAAAAACACTAGGTAGATTTAAATAGGCCAATTTTAAAAATACACGAGGAAGATTTTTATATGCCAAGTTAAAATAAAACACGAAGTAGATTTATATATGCCAAGTTAAAAAAAACACGAGGTAGATTTATATATGCCAAGTTTAAAAACATAAGGTAGATTTACATACGCCAAGTTTAAAAACACGAGCTAGATTTATGTATGCCAAGTTTAAAAAAACACTAGGTAGATTTATATATGCCAAATTTAAAACACGAGGTAGATTTATATAGGCCAAGTTTAAAAACACGAAGTAGATTTACATGTGCCAAGTTTAAAACCCCAAGGTAGATTTATGTATGCCAAGTTTAAAACCACGAGGTAGATTTTCATATGCCATTTTTAAAAACACGAGGTAGATTTATGTATGCCAAGTTTTAAAAAACACTAGGTAGATTTATATATGCCAAGTTTAAAACACGAGATAGATTTATATAGGCCAAGTTTAAAAACACGAAGTAGATTTACATATGCCAAGTTTAAAGCCCCAAGGTAAATTTATATATGCCAAGTTTAAAACAACGTGGTAGATTTTCATATGCCAAGTTTTAAAAAAACCGAGGTAGATTTATATATGCCAAGTTTAAAAACACGAGGTAGATTTATATATACCAAGTTTAAAAACACGTCGTAGATTTACATATACCAAGTTTAAAAAAGCACGAGTTCTCCAGTCTAATCTTTTTCCATATGCTAAGTTTAAAAAAACACGAGGTACTACGAAATTATTTCCGAAATGGGCAAATATGGCACATCAAAATTTACACAAATACTTTTGTGAAACATTTACTTCTGATCCCACCGGCCAGAACTGGAAGAACTTCTATGTAGTTGACCGACGATAGCGACACATTAATGAATATAAGTGAATAAGTATGCCAAAATGTCTAAATTGTGAATATGATCGATTTTTGCATAAGAATTCGTACAATAAACTGAAATACTGATCTTTCAGGAAGAATGCTTTGTGTCAAATAATATGTTTCAAAGCCGTAAAACGGTAATGACAAATTCCAGAAGTCGTATTCGGTTTAAAGGAGTAAACAAAAGCAGTAAAATGTGTTTTATAAAAAAATTACCAAATATATTTGGTTTTCGGACTATATAAAGACTAGTTTTTGCAAAGTTTTACAAATTTAAGTATTCAAAAAATACTTTAAAAAATTTCATTTTGATGATTATTTTTTAGATAGCAATTTAAAAATCAAGAGGTAGGTGAGAAATCGATGATCCTTCCAATATCCTGGAAACAAGAACACAGGCAATAGTTTAGATCCTACCAGATTGCACCTAAAAATTTCATCAAACCTGGAATTGCAGTTTATGATATCATCATTGATGTTCTTTACAGAGGTTTCTAAAACTTTGCTTTCTTCCTTTATAGTTCTTACATTATTACACATGTCTTTTTTGTGGTTTTGAAAATCTAAAGCTAGCTTAACAATTGATTCGCGCAATGAATTTATTTCGAAACTAAGCAGATTATCGCCTACTCCTTTTAGAACTTTTTTTGAACTTTGGGGGGTTTGTGCATGTGATCGACTTCTTACAGGTGAGTCAGTTTTAACTTTTATGTTACTTTTGTAGCTTTTGAAGATACTTTTAATCTCCATACAACGTTCTTTATCTAAAAACTGGTTAATTACGAAGCAGTCATTTGCATATTTTTGTTCGCACGAGCTGTTTGACGCTGTTCTTCTGTCGACTTATTTGCCTTTTGGACAACTTTCTATAGATCGAGCTCGAATCAGAAGTACCCGTCTGTAATAATTGCCTCCTCAGAGTTATTAGTAATCTATATAAGTTAATCTACATATTTATTCTTTGGAAGGTACATTAACTGTTCATTCAGTGGAGCAATTAAGGATTAGAAACGGTTGTCTTCCGGTGTATAATGTAAGCTATCGTTTGTCGGTAAAGTTTGATCCTGACTTTTATCGTATCCGTCAATTGTATTGAGGTTAAAAAATTCACATTCTTTTGTAAATGACGGCGGAATAAAATCGTTGTCGGAGTTTTTCATATCCAACTCCATGATACCTATCAATGTAGAGCCTCACGTTATTTTCAACAGTATTCCACAATGGACTGTAGTTGTTAACCACTCATAAAGAGCCTCGATTAATCTACAGTGTCTTTAAGTAGTGAGCACTTTTCATTTGGAAACATAACCGTTAAATATATTTAAATGGGTTTGAATAGGTAAATATATGTTTGTAAATAAATAGATTTATCCGATTGTATCCGACTTAGTTTTGTTACTTAAAAGATGCAAAGGATTTTGAAGTTTATGTAGAATATAAGTTCAAAAACTCACTTTTAATCACTGCTGTTTCTATCCAAAACCAAATAATAATAATAATAGGTCCATGGGCTTTGTTTACATTCACACAGCCTCCAACGTTGCAATCCGTATTCTGCTTTACACTTATTCAGTTCAAAACTAACAACAAATAAACATTTTTAACTTCTATGCTGAAAGCAGCACAAGAACCAACTGCCACTGATACGGCAGATATCTTCCAGATATGGCTTAAAATAACTGAGGTGTAGAACAACCAACTTAACACATCCGCCATCTTGTTCAATTGTAATAATTTTTGCATACTGTAATACTGTAAACCGCTTTATAATAGCGCATAGAAAGTTTAGCCAGTTGTATTAGCGCAGTTTTATTTTAGCGTTAGTGATTACCCTGTTTAGGACCCCAAATTTTACACCTGTACCCGACTGTATAATCATCTTAATTAGGCTTACTGTATTTATAGATACTATGAATACTATTTGATATACTTGCGTAATCACCTGCGAACAAGTAACGAGTAGTAATAATTAAATAAATGAAGCCATACCTTTATTCTTAGTCATTCTGTACATGGAGACATATTTATAAAAATGTAGCCGTTTGTCCAGAGAAGAACCCAAGAGTCCCCATTGTTTACAAGTCCAAAACGCCGATTTTCTTTCATTTTGTGGATTTTTAGTGCTTTTTAAAACGTTTTTTTTTTTTTTTTTTTTTGGAATTACTGATTTTCAGGATTTATCGTGATTTAATTCGGATTTTATTCCATTTTAATTTTGTGCGTGAGCATATCGTCCTATCAGCTGAAACGGTAATTGACTTTTTGGACTGATTGATAAAAATTATTATTTTTATTATGCATGTGTAAGTCGATATAACTTCTCATTGATTAAATGTCAAAAAATCTTTTTTTTTTCTTTTATCATTAATATAATTATATGACGGGTATAATCTTTAAAAATTTTAGCAGTGAAACATCATCAAAGACGACGGTTAGTATTTGCTTGTTAAGTTTTGTAAAATTTTAGCGACAGTTTTATTTTAGCGGTTGAATTCTTCTGCCAATTGCGCTAAAATAAAACTGCCGCTAAATTTTCACGGTTTACAGTATAAGAAATCTAAACACAGCTTACAATATCTTTACAGGTTTAATAAATTAGTACGACACTGAACTGTGGTTTTTGTAATAATAGCAAATACAAAAATTGATAAATAATTTCTGTGAAACAGAAAATGCAGTTTATAAGTTAACGGAATCTATTGAATCTACATCATGGTCATTACACAATTTTCAAACAAGGACTATAATTACAACACGTTTAATTCATTATTTGATTTCAATTCTTTACATCGGTAAAAATATATAACAGATTAATCGTTAAACGGAATATACTGTAAAATCACAAATATTCGTGGGGGATAAAATTTCGTTATTTTTATGGGTTATTGAAATCCACGAAATTAAATGTCATCAAAAGTTTTAATTTCCATTGCCCTTCATGGGATTTATTTTCACAATACTTAATTCCATGAAAATTTCTACCAACAGAAATTTTTTAAAAGGCAAAACCATGAAAATTTCAACCCAACTAATATTAATGATTCTACAATAGTCAGAAACAACTTCTTAATACATAATACAAAAGCTGGTCATAACGATAACTATAAACTAAAACAATTTCAAAAGAAAAATATGAGCTTAATTCATTTTAACATAAGCAGTATTTTTCAGGAACATTATTTCTCAAGGTCTAGGTATAACGCTTAAATTACCAAATTGTTATTATTTTTTTACAATACCGATGACAAAAATGATATTTATCAATACATTTTAAAAGGGTTTTTTTTCTATAATAAAAATAAATTTATCAAGAATCTGAAATTAATATGTCTATTTCAACTAATTGGTAAACGACTATAACATATATACTAAAGATTTTATCTAAATACATAAATACAATTTGGTAATACAATAATCTAGATAAATGTAAAAAAGACAGAAGGATAATGAAACTAATTATCCTTTTTGTAAAAAAATAGTTTGCTGTAACCTTTTAGAAATTAATACGTGTTTAAAGCCTTAAAGAATAAAAAAAAAAAAAAATATATATATATATATATATATATATATATATATATATATATATATATATATATGTAACTTTTTAGATATAATCTAAATAAATAAATAAAAAAATCTAGTTAATGTTAAAAAGACAGAAGGATCATGAAACTAATTGTCATTTTTATAAAAAAAAATTATTTTGATTTTTCTACCCTTTACACCATCATCCCTCATGCCAAATTGAAAGAACGTCTAGAACAAAAAGGTAAACTAAGATATAGGTATCTAGTGCTCAACAGGGATTCTGGTGGGTTTTTTTTATTTTTTACTTTTTTTTTTTTTTTTTTTTTTTTTTTTTTTTTTTTTTTTTTTTTTTTTTGTAAAAAAAAAAAAACCATTCAGACTGCAAACAAAAATATACTGAAGATACCATCAACAAAATGTCAGAGTTTTTGATAGACAACCATATTTGTTGTGTTTGGCAATAGTATCTTTCAACAAACAATCGGTATACTAATGGGCACAAACTGTGCAACTTTGCATGCTGATTTATTTCTTTATTCATAATCTGAAATTTTACAGAACCTTGTCAAATCTAGAGAAAAGACTGTCGCTAAATCATTCAACTAACATACAGGTATATAGATGACGTTCTATCTCTAAATAATCACAAATTTGGAGAAAATGTGAATGTCATCTAGCCAAGTGAACTTGAAATAAAACACACGACGGATTCTCCATGTTCGGCTTCATATTTGGACTTATACCTCAATTATGACACCCATGAAAGGTTACATCTGAAGCTATACGACAAACGTGATGACTTCAATTTTTCTATTGTCAACTTTCCGTTTTTTTGCAGTGATATCCCTACTTCTCCTGCGTATGGTGTATATGTTTCACTAGTTAATACGGTACGGTAGAGCTTGTTCCCACTATGGGGACTTTCTGCAAAGAAGCAAATTACTTACAATTAAATTGTTGACAGAAGGATATTGCAAACCTAGGCTAGTCAAGGCTCTTAAAAAGTTTTATGGCCGTTATCACAATCTTATTGATAAGTATGTAGTCACTGTATCCCAACTTATACTGGATATATTTGACTTACCATTTGTTCCTTTCACTTTCAAAATTGACTTGCACGTGACGGGTGTAGCTAGCTAGACAGGAGGTGCTTACCCTTCCGGAGAACCCGACCTCAATTCCTTGATGGAAGTTCACGTGTATAACAAATTTTGCCAGTTTGCAAAGTTTTTACTTTGTTTTTGGGATTGTGATATGTACAAGGACTGGTATGTTTGTTTTATTTCAGTAACCTATTTGAAATTGATACGTGTTGAAAACCTTATAGAATATATATATATATATATATATATATATATATATATATATATATATATATATATATATATATATATATATATATAAAAGGGTTTTTTATAACAATAAGCACAGTGTTCACAAAACATTCGTATAATAATGAAACTGTCAAACAAGTTACATTTATAAATATTTTGTGATCACAAGTTCTTATTATAAAAAATAGAGGCCTCGGTTGCCGAGTGGTCTAAAGCGCGCTTACAGATCACAGTGATTCTTACCGCCTGAATTCGAATCCCACTCGGGACGGATCCTAGTGTGAGAAAGTTTGTCAGTTTGTTTGCCGAAGGTCGGTTGTTTTCTCCGGGCCCTTTGGTTTACTCCACCTAGAACTCCTAGAACTGACCGCCTCGAAATAAGTGAAAGATTCTTGATTGTGGCATAAAACATCATTACTCCACCCCACTCCACTCTTATTATAAAATTACTAATTAAATTTTAAACAAAACAAGACTTTTACGTTTCATTTTGTTTTGTAAATTTACTGATGAGGAATGAATTTAATGAATTCAAATGTGCACATATTAAGCAGGTATTTTTGTTAAATATTTACTGTCTCTGAGAGTCAATAAGTTAAAACTCACCGGCAGCACTTTGTGCTGTCAGAAAACGTACTCTTGGCAAAATCTTCAGTCATCTTAATTGCTGAAATTCATTTGATATTAAGGTTTGTTCTCCATGCAAAGCATTCCTTAGCCGGATTTGGATTCATACAATTTCGGGACTTTCGATTTATTTTTTTTTTCTTCAAATGTTTGGTTTTTGTTTTTAATCTATCAGTGTCATCACTGATGAGGAATGAATTTCCGAAATATGTACATTATGGCACATCAAAATTAAACAGGTATTTTTGTTAAATATTAACATACATTTTTCTCTAATCCTTATCTTTCGAGTCATCATCATGTTTTTTTTACTTATCATGCTTTTTACCAGCATGATCTAAAAACACGAATAATTCAGAACTTATCTGATTACAATTCAGTTATTCAAGTTTTTTTTTTTTGTTATGAGTCAGCGAATTAATTTTATTAAATTCAAAACTAGTATTGATATTTCTTCTTTTATAAACGTCAGATAATACATTTGTTTCTGTTTGGAACATTCAACACAATGCAATTGGCTATATTACTTGGCTTAATTTTGTCGACATGTTGGGATGCAGCTCAAAGAAACGGTATAATTATATTAGTATAATGTGTGTGTTATTTAGTTTGTATGCTAACATTATTCACCTTGGTGGATATGACGCAAATGCTGTTCTTTATGTTTTGGGAAAGAAAGCATTCAGTATAATAACGAGAAGTTCTTTACAGAAGATTTTATAGCGTTTTAAATTGTATTTTGTTTTACAAACAATACTTAAATATAGAGGCGCATAACAGACTTTATTAACGCAAAATTAAAATCTAATTAAAAATAGATTGTAAAATTTCTAACAAAATGTACTTAAACCAGATGGAATAATTTTTTTTCAATTAAGTAAAAACTGCAATAGTAAAATAAAAGATATTAAATAAATGCAACTTTGACAGACAAAAGTCGTTTTTAAAGTTGTATATTTTATTGCAACAATCTTCTTACATCTTTATTTCGAAATTCCATGAAATTTATTATAAGTTTTATCTGATCATTTCGTAATTCAAATAATTAAAGGCAATTCTGCTTTTTTGTAATTTTATTTAGAGCTTCATTGATATGAAGTTTTGTCATTTAATCAAAAACATATATATTTATTCAAATGAAACCAAAACAATCTTACTTACAATAAATAAGCGTTTTTATTAAACACTTTTTTTCAATAATTTATAATTTGACTTATTTAAAAAGTACTTTATTCTAAATTGGAATTGACCTTTTTGTTAACAGTTTGCTCATTTTTGCTGAAGCTTTCAGACAAGTACTTGAATGTAAGAAATCAAAGTGTCAGCTATATTTAAAATTCCAAACTTTGTCCGATCTCAAGTATTGGAACAAAAAACAAATAATTCAACTTCTTTTATCAACCTAGGACCAGCTAAATACCGGACCTCATTCGAGTTCTTTTAAACACATGCTATAAAGCAACCCTTATGTAAGTTTATTAAACGGAAACTGAAACTAATAATTGATAGCGTTCACTACGGTGAAGAACTGGCACTATATTTTATTAAATCGAGAATAAAGATCCAACCGATACATAAAGAAACATTCTCTCTCCGGTTTTTCCTGCATTTTTTTGAAATAGTAACTAACTTTTTTATGTATAAACGCGTTTTAATTTCAACGAGGCTGTTTTAGTTCACGTGTGAAGTTATGCTTTGTGTCGACACAATAGTTATAAAGTTTTATTTTCCAATTACATTCCTACGTGATGTGATTATATAGCTTAATTTTGTTTTCATTTCTTTTATTCTTCTTGTAGAAGACGAACATGTTCCTGTTCAGTTGTTAAAAAACGGGGACGTAATCAATCTTGCAGAAGGTCAGAATTTGACAATATATGTGAAAACTGATCAATTTGAAATCATCCCTGGTAAAGAATTGTCTGTAATAGACATTTCAAATTATTATCCGCATGTTTTAGAGCGACGCTGGATAACTGAAGAAAAAATAGTGACAATAGGCATGAACATCTTTTTTCCACTGAGCGTAGAGTATGATTGGATTGGATACAATTTATACTGGCTACAATTTAGTAGTTTGGAGGTCGGTGATTTGAATGGTAAATATTGGAAATCATTGTACCATATAAATAAAGGTCATGACATGACAATAGACCCAAATATTGGGTGAGTATTAACTTTTATTTATTTTTCAGTTTTTTTTTAATTTTTTTATTTTTTTTATTTATTTTTTTTTAATTTTTTTTGTGAATCATTAATTATAATTATCTTGTCGTTCATATATTTTAATGTCGTTTTCTTTCTGACAGGATTAGATTAAGGGTTTTAGATATCTCCTGTAAAGGGTATTTGAAGTAGCCAATAGAGGTATTTTTGTTTGCTAGTTTCAAAATATGCTTTGTCTATTTTCTTGTGATATATACTAAATGTTTCCAAAGGTTGAACAGTATGAAAAACATTTGCATTACATGATTTTATCATAACTCTGTCATATTCATCTTATCGTAATAAAGCGATCATGGATATTATATGAATATTTTCAGTCAATTAAAAAAAGAAACAAACGTACAATATCAACAAATAAAGAATAATAATTTAGCAGAAAAATATATCTTTTTCCTATAACCATCTCAGGAAACAATGGAATGAATATACTGGTTCATATCTTTTTATCGCAAAATTTTATAATTAATCAGTTAAATAATTATTGCAAGACAAAAGCAAATTTTAAGAACACTAATGAAATCTTTCGACTTTGTATAGGTATATGTTCAGTAGTGTATAGATGTTAAAAATGATGAGGTTCGACTTCTTTAACCGCTGCTGGTGGAGTAAAACTCCACGAGGGTATCTATAACTCAGTAGGCAGTACTTTGTGCTGTCAGAAAATGTACCTTTTAGCAACATTTTCAGTCGTCTAAAATTTGAGATTTATTTAAAACTAAGGTTTGTTCCCTCATGCAAAGCATTCCGTAGCTGGATTTGGATTTATATCATTTTGAAACTTTAGATTCTTTTTTTTTTCAACTGTTTGGGTTATATATTTTTTTTGTATCAAACTTTTCGGTCTTAGTGTCACTGATGAGGAATTAATTTCCGAAATGTGCACATCTGGCACATCAAAATTTAACTGGTATATGTATTATATATTTAAAACAAGTGCTAATTAAATATTTTACATATTTAAACATACATGTTCTACCAAATAACAAACTAATTACCCTTAAATTGGTTTATATGTTTTTTTAAAAAAAAAAAAAAATCGGACAGGGCGTTTGAAAAATGAATTACATAGATATTTACAAATACTTATTATCATTGTTTGTTTTTACACGATTTTTTTAAATTGTATGAAAATATTGTTCATAAAAACCATATTAATTATCTGACATCAACTAGTTAACACATCACTTATCCAATGAAGAACAAAATATTTTCAATCTTCAAAGGCGCTGTTTTTTATTCTAATTTAAAAAATGATTTGTTTTAAAATATTTAAACAAAAAATTGAACACCTAGATACTCTGAAATGATAATTGATTAATTTCATGATAAGATATTTTATTTATCGACATTATAACCCGCAACATTCAAAATGATGATGGCAAATCTATTTTTATAAGTTATACTTGCAATGATAGTAAAAATTAGGACTCTCTTTCTTTTATTTAGGAACATTCTGTTAAAATTTTTATACGATAGTTATTGATATCATCAACAAAGCTTTCATTTGATATATTCAGTCGGTTGACAAAAAAAATCATTACTATAATTATTTCGCGAAAGTTTACTTAACAGCAAACGTCTATTCTAGCCCTTATTTATCATATCCGATAAATAAATAAAAAAAAACAAGATGAATTTTTTAAAAGCCTTGGTGGTTCAGTGGTAGAAAGTCTTCTTGAAAGTGGAATATTGTGGTTTCGAATCCACCTGGGTCATACAAAGACCTTAAAATTTGAAACCTTGGCGCTAGAAATTAAGAAAACCTGGCCACTTTATATAGACTTGTGTTAGTTGGTTTAATAAAACACATACCAGTCCATGTCCAAAACAAAAAACATAATAAAAACAAATTAATAAAAATAAAAAAGTTAAAACTTTGCAAACTGGCAATTTAGTAATAACAAGAACTTCCATAAAGAAAGTGAGGCCAGGTGCTCCGGAAGGACAAGCTCCTCCTGTCTCGTTAGCTACACCCGTCATCTGCAAAACACAATTTGCGAATGCCAGGAACATGGAGCCAGGATAAGTTTAGCTGAGTTTGGATTAATATAATTTTGGAACTTTAGATAAATTAATTTCCAACTGTTTGGCTTATGTCTTTTATCATCAAGTTTTTCGGTGTTAGTGTCACTGATGAGGAATTAATTTTCGAAATGTGCACATCTGGCACATCAAAATTAAACTGGTATTTGTATTATATATTTACTACTCCTGAGCGGAAGCCGCTGCTGGTGGAGTAAAACTCCCCGAGGGTATCCATAACTCAGTAGGCAGTACTTTGTGCTGTCAGAAAATGTACCATTTAACCAAATTTTCAGCTGCCTTAAATTGTAAATTTGTTTAAAACTAAGGTTTGTTCCCTCATGCAAAGCATTCCTTAGCTGGATTTGGATTAATATAATTTTGGAACTTTAGATATATTACTTTCTAACTGTATGGCTTATGTTTTTATCATCAAATTTTTCGGTCTTAGTGTCACTGATGAGGAATTATTTTCCGAAATGTGCACATCTGGCACATCAAAATTAAACTGGTATTTGTATTATATATTTGATAAACTATCTAAACCCAGCTTTTTAACAGGACATTTAGCGTGGAATTTCTTACAAACGAAAATAATTTTGGTAGGAGCTTTATCGGCTTTATTTCATTTTAATTTTAACATTTGCATTTTACAATCAATGTATTTACTTAGGGAATTGTATCACAACAAATATTAATCAAAAAAGCAATGTTCAGTCAAAACAATTACCAAAATTTAATTTATATAACTAGTATTGTTTTACCTTGTATTACTTTTGTGTTTGGGTCGAACACAAAAGTAATACAAGGTAAGACAATTTTTATCTTAAAAGATATGTGGTTGTCAGTGTTTTCTAAAACGGGCGAATAATGCCATATTTTGTTTGGTGTTTTTTTCTTTAAAAAGAACGAAGAGTGCTAGTAATGCGGTTTCTTTTGTCAATGTTGTTTCTGAATAGAGAGAATAGACAGAAAATGAAGTTCTTTTCAAAATCTTATTACAGGGGAGACAACATTGATGTAATTGTCGTCACTTTTGTCTGGATAAAGCGGGACAAACTTCTTATGAGATTGTCGTTGTTAAAAGACAAGAAATTTTGGTTATGATTTTTTTCTTGTATACATCTTTCCCGGACTACGGCGAAACACAGTGCTGCTGTTGTTTTCGGCGTTTTTACATATAAAATTTATTACATTTTAGTTATGTAGATCACTAATGTCTTTGTTAAATGCGTTATGTGTTGCAGATGTAAATATTTCCTGGAAAAAAGAGAAACTTTTTAAATCAAGATATTCTAGTTTTGCGACTTTTTATGGCGATAGGGAATTAAATTTCCAAAATGGCTCAGTTTTACTTTCTCTAACAAAACCTTGCAGATACATTTATCTTAGATTTAAGCATTTGTGTTTTCATAATTGCATAAAAAGAGTGAAATTTATTATCTTAAAAACTATAAATCTTTTGTCCAGGCATATACATGTATATTAGATTATTTTAAGTATTAAAATACCAATCATTTTGATATATGGTTCACGGTTATAGATAGAAAGATCAAGTTCTTAGCTGCAGCTGCATAAGAAGACTGAAATTATTAATATTTAGAGGTTGAAATCAAGTCGTGGAAAAAAAGGAAAAAATATCCCATTTTCTGTACGTTAAAAATAAGGCGAAAACATACTTCTTTTAAAGTTTTAAGTGTCTTTGTAAAGATTCAGATGTAAATATTGTGTTGTTGAGGTTCTCAACGTGTTTTGGTGAAGTCTTGATGAGTCATATGCTGTAAAGGCTATCTCCTAAATTATTATACACTGTTTAATCCTTAAAACCTAAATTTTAGACGGACATAAAAGTTTATTGTTTACATCGAAATGCCCACAGTTGTTACTACCATCGAAATATCCACCTGGTTTTAAGTGTGTTTGCGGATCAGATTACTTTTCAATCGACAACGAAACATGTCAAAGATACAAAGGTAAATATTTAACAAAAATACCAGTTTTATTTTGCTGTGCCATATGTACACATTTCAGATATTAATTCCACATCAGTGACACTTAGGACCGAAAAAAGTTGAAAAATAAAAAAGATAATCTTAACATTTAAAAATCGTTACATCCAAAGGGCTATAATTATATGAATCCAATTCCGGAAAGAAATGTTTCGCACGATGGAACAAACCTGGAAATTAATGCAGACATATTGGATAGTATTATGAAATTTCAAAGATAAATTTTAAAAATGTTTTAAAATTGCCCGAGTAATCATCTGTCTTTAAAGAGATAAATTTACTGAATTATCTTCCTTTTTTCAACATAACAACTCATTTTGTAATAATCTTAATTTCTGGCAATATAAAAATATTATTTAAAACTAAAATAATATAAAACAATATTAACAAAAGTTGTTTCAATTAAAATATGAAATAAATTTTACTTTTCAAAAGTTGTTAAAAATACAACTTGATTCCTGATAAACCCGATCAGTTCCTTTTCTGATTTGCATTTTGGGGATTACAAAACCATTCGGCGTATGTTGTTTACACTACTTTTCAAAACAAAATAGTTATCTTTACCTGGCAAATAGAATATGAAATGTATTCATTGAATTATAATAGTCTCTCCTATAATAGTCTTAACACATAAGAATTAGAACATTTTAGATCAGGTCTTAATCACAGTTACTGTTGAAGATATGCTAGACTTTGGGCCAAAAATGAAGACGTGGGGCTTGAAACCTTATCTAACTTGATGAGGGTAATTAAATGTTTCATGAAGACAAGGATTGCCAAATTAAAGGTTATATGATTATTAAACATTCTTTTGTGCCGAGGGAACCCTAAGATTCCAACTTTTTTCACAAACCTTAAAAACTGATGCCCTGTGTCACGGCAGGTATGGCATGCTAAAGCTCTCTGCACATTGTCCTAAGCGCACTGCAAAGGAAAAGTTTTCTGCCACTCCACTAATAGCTGGCGACGTCTTTATATAATATTCTTGACCGTGACGTAAAGCACCATTAAATTAAAATTAAATCGTGGCTGTTTTGTAAAACAGCAGAAAGTCTGCAAACAAAAATATACTGAAGATACTATCAACAAAATGTTTTAGTTTTTGATGATATATGGCAATATTTTGGCAATATAATCTTCCAACAAGCAATCGGTATTCTAATTGGCACAAATTATAAAACTTTGCTTACTAAGTTGTTTCGTTATTCATGTGAAGCAAAATTTTTGAAAACCTTGTCAAATCTAATGAGAAGAATATCACTTAATTATTCAACTCGTACAGATATATTGATAAAGTGCTAGCTAATAATTATTTCAAATTTGGAGAATATGTGAATGTCATCTATCATAATGAGCTTGAAATAAAAGATGCAAATAACTGGTATATTTTTGTTTTATTATAAATATTACGGCTGATTCTCTGAGTTCTGTATCATATTTGGGCTAATACTTCAGTTATGACACCTAACAAAGGCTACATTTGAAGCTACATGACAATTTTTTTTCTTGTCGACTTACTGTTGATAAGAATATGTAGTGGAGACGTTTGAGATGCAATAGTTTCGTGTTCCTTGTATTTTTTAATTTGATTCTGTCCGTGGAGGGCATAGCTAGCTAGACAAGAGATGCTTACTATTCTAGAGCAACCGACATATCCCATTTCCATAATGGAAATTTACCTTGGAGATTAAATAAGCCAATTTGTAAAGTTTTTAATTTGCTTTTGAAATTGTTATTCGGTCATGGTCTGGTATGTTTGTGTTTGATTACAAACATATTATTAAAAAGAATAGTTTAAACTAATAATATTTTTTGATTTCCTTACAAACAGCTCAAATATAAATAGTAATCAAACATACCACTCTATGTCCAAATCAACATCCCCAAAAGAACAAAGTAAACACTTTGAAAAAATGATAGGAACATGGAAAAAGGGAATAAATAAAATCAAAAAAAAAAACTTAAGAAAAAGATCATAAATAAATTGCATTTGTTTCAATAAAAAGTTAACTGCATTACATTCATTTACAACAAGTTCCCATTATTATGTAATGGTTTTTAATTATAAATAAATATTTTTTTACAAATTAAACAAACACTTTTCGATACTTATCATGTCAGAATAAAAAGAACTCTATTAAAGTTTTGACAATGGTTAATTAACATATATTTCAGATGTTATAATAATTGGTACGTCATTTGAGGCCCAGAAATTTCTATATTTGAGAACAATACAATAACAACGCTTAATAACGACTTTTCAATTAATGTTTTGGACGTCGATTATGGAGAAACAGACAACGATTTAATTTTTTCCGACATAACTTCGTCAATACTCAGGTCAACTATCAAAAATTTTACACAAAATATAAGAGAAACAAATTCACAATTAACGCAAAGTTCGTATTATGTGGCTTATGACTGGCTTGGAAAGAATATCTATTTACAAACGGTTACCCGGAATCTACGATTTTTTTGCTGAGTGGATATTCGTATCTTTTTTTAATTTTACCGCTTCCTTATTTACTAGGTGAACTTGCCGTAGATAGTAATAGCGGGTAAGTCTTTGATTATCACTGCTTTATCTAAAAAATAATTTTTCTTCATTTTTTCCTGTCTCGGTGGTATACTGCCCGCCTTGAATGCGGGAAACTGAAGCGATGTCATAAGAAATAAGACTTTAAAATTTGATAAACTGTTTCCCTACCTGCCGATTGACATAGGAAGTGAAGAGTATAAACTGATTTACTCGGTATCAGGATAACACGATTAAGACAATGGTATGGTTGCCTGCTGATCGAGAAAACTTAACAAAAACTTAACAGAACGGCTCCATTAGTGCATGCAAATCTGCATGGTAATTTAAATAAAACCGGAAGTCTTAACCCTGCTGCTTTCGCGAATAGCCATAAAAATGCTGATACGATGTCAAACAATATAACAACCAATTAATAAATTATTTAAGCATTTACAATTGATTAATTCCGTTCTTGAGGAAAATGACATGTCGAAAAAGCGATAATGTAGAGCGAATTTTCACATCACAAAAGTATCTCAAATTTTCTTTAAACTTGATATTCATTTTTTAGAACCAGGGTATCCTAGGTATCGCAGGAAACATGCAGCTCGCAATTAAACAATTATGACATTATATAACGTTGACATTGTTTGATCTTAGACAACAAAATAAATTTGATGCTCCTGTTAGAGGATTCCCATACTTTATTTACGATTTATTTGATGTAATGTTGTTAACGTCGCATCATTAATTCGTGAGAAGAACAATTATTTTCTGAGTTAATCTAAGAGCAAGCTCGTGATGTGATGTGTGTATCATTTTTGTTAAGGTACTAGCTCACCGAAGTAGTATTCCTCAGACAACCATACCATTTTCTAGAATCGCATTAATTTTGCACCGAGTGGACCAGAGCCCAGTTTCAAAATCATTTTCAACGGAGCTAGGCCTTAATTGAGCAAGTTTCAACAATCTCTTATGGAATTTTACATTTTTGTTAAAAATAAATCACATTATTTTAGCTTCCTTCAAAACAACAACTTAAAGATCTGAATGTATTAACAATTAACTATATTATAAGGATATGGAATTTGCTTGATTCATATTTAAAAATAGTTATGGAATGAATGTAAAACTGGAGTAAGTCGGTACTCTATATCTGTTTTGCTGAGCGGCTGTCAGTAAGCAGTATCGCAATTTATGACTCGAACCATTGACCCTCTTCTCTTGAGACCGTCACGGTCGCTCCACCTTTGAGCCACCAAAACACTCTGATATAAGATTATTACTAAACTTTATTGTAGGTCGTACTTACAGACAAAAAACTTAAGTCCAACTAAAATGGAAATGCTGTAGGTTTTCCTTATTTATAATGAGTGTTTTACTTAGCCTATTTTTCGAAAGTTTTTTTGTAATTTTTATTTTAAAACAAACAACGGTTAAAGATATAACATCTTGAATTTAAACTAAAACATAACTTTGAAATTCTAAGAAATATTTCATGCCTTCATTTATGTATTTTTCATTAAGTTTTCTCAATATATATATATATATATTTTCAAGTACAGTAAATATTTTCCAGTTTTTTTTTTGCAACCTGAATTTTAGTCACAATGTTTTTATATGAAATAGACTATTGATGTTGTGTTCTTCAAGTCCTCTTCGGTTTATCGGCGACGCCTACTAAAGCTACTTCAATTAAACAAATGCAAGTTATAAAAGATCTACTTACACATTTGTTAGGTGCAAAAAATCAAAATAAGTATTTTCAATTTAAATTAAGTCTTAATTATGATAAAAAATTAAACAAAATGAGAGGGTTTCAAAAATACCAAGAAAATAAATAAATCAATCAAAAAGTAATAATAAAAATAAATAAATAAATATAAATATTGATTTCAATTTATTAGCCTTTAAACTTATATAATTTTGACTGGTATAGGACAACCGTCGAAACCTAATTGAATTACATTTAATTTTTTATTCAGACTCATTTTTACTGCGATGCCAAGATCCAGAAAACTTATAAAATACGGAATGGATGGCAGAACATATGGCCATGTTATCGTTGTCTCAACGAATGATATTTTGACAGCGAAGGTAGCCTTAGATTTAGAGGAACAAAAAGTTTACTGGAATACTTTGTCCAATAATGGTTTTAAAACATGGCGTAGTACGTACTCCGGAACGGAAAAAGAAGAGTTGTTATGGTTTAGTACTAACATTTTTGATATTTTCGTGTTTGAAGATTTTTTGTTCGTAGCAGAGAAAACAGTATTTTTTGAGAACGTAATATCTAGAATAAACAAACATTCAAAAGGAGATTTTACATATGTCTATTCATTCAACGACACTTATAATTCAATGGCAATTTATAACCAAAGAATCAGACAGAAAGGTAAATCATTTGATAAGAATCAAGAGTCTGTGACACAAGCAGCGTAACATTTAAAATGCAATATTTCTAAAAGAGCAATTTAATAAAACAACACTGCCTTGGAAAGTGAAGAAATTAGCATTGGTTAAATTATATTTCTGTTTTAGTCTCCGGACATTAAAGATTATTTAAATGTATTTAATAGATTTTTTAGTCACCTTTAATATACCTTTAAGCTGTTTGAAAATGGTCTTTATGCTTCCTCTTTAATAAGGGAATTTAAAAATCACAAAATGTAACTATATTTTGTTTTAACCTATATTTCATAGAGAGAGAGAGCTAGAGAAGAGAGAGAAAGAGTGTGTGTGTGTGTGTGTGTGTGTGTGTGTGTGTGTGTGTGTGTGTGTGTGTGTGTTCAGAGTTTCACCGCCAAAGTAGTTCTGTGATGTTTTAGGGAATTTTTGTCTGGACAAAATCATCGACCTTCGGTAAGCAAGCTATCATACTTTTTTGATACTATGATATTATTAGAACCTAGGCTGTGAGAGGGAAATAAAAAAAGAGAGCTTTGAAAATCATGATCTTTTTTTCATATATATATATATATATATATATAAATTTTAATATCCAAAATTAATCTTGTCAGTATGGAGTCGAGCCAAGAAACAATGTCGAACGACCAATTCTAAGAATCAAGCAACAATACATAACATCATTCTCATTCAATATCCCGAATGGCAAAATATCTTTTTATATTAGATAAAAAGATATTCATAGAAATTAATTTTTATACATTACATAGGAGCTACAGATCAGGACTTTAAAAAACAATATTTAAAATTTATATACTTAACTCAGTATTCTGTGCTGACAAAAATGAACCATCTGGCTAAATTAAAATTGCAATTCTTACTGTATATTTATACTCATTTAATAGATACATGTGCTTATTTAATAAAAACCTTGATAGTTTATGATATGTTTACCTAATTGTTAAAAATTAGTTAACTTTTGTAAATGGCAATTTCGTGAAATAAAAATTTTGCTTTTCATGATAAGCAACAGAGTAACACGCTTTTTCCTACATAATTTTACCAATTAATCTAAAACCCAATAACAACACGAGAAATAGGAATGGTTTTTAAAATGAATTAAAAGCTAAGAAAAGCTTAAACAAAACAATCATTATCTCTTCTCGTGTATTTATTGCGTTTTAAAAGTAACAATTTCAAATTGCAAAACAAAAAACATAATGAAAGTTACTTAAAATCATATATTTCTTGGCAAAAGAAGAAACACACAGGTGCTCTCCTTTTAGTTGATTTTAAAAAAAATATAGTTCAAATAATATCTTGTGGCAAGGAAAGGATACATATATTACTAAAAACTACCAGTTAAATTTTGATGTGTCAGATGTGCACATTTCAGGAATTCACTCCTCATCAGTGACATAAAGATTGATAAGTTTCATAAATAAAAACCGTAAGCCAGACAGATGAAAATTAATTATTCTCAAGTTCCAAAATTATATAAATCCAAATCCAGCTAAGGAATGCTTTTCATGAGAGAACAAACCTTAGTTTAAAAAAAATTCAAAATTTAGGACGGCTGAAAATTTTGCTAAATGATACACTTTCTGACAGCACACAGTACTGAATACTGAGTAGTGAATACCCTCGAGGAGTTTTACTCCACCAGCAGCGGTACCCGCTCAGGAGTAAGAAATACACAACACAAATACTAGTTAAATTTTGATTTGCCAGATGTGCACATTTCGGAAATACATTCCTCATCAGTGACACTAAGACCGAAAAATTTGATAGATACAAAACATAGGCCATGCAGTTGAAAATAAATGATTCCAAAGTTCCAAAATTATACATAATTATAAACCTTCGTTAAACATTCTATCTACTGGGTTGGTATATTTGCTGATGGAATTTTCTACGGAGTATTATAAGCCAAGCTGCATCTTTTTTTCTTATACTAGAAATCTTGATACTTATCAACAATATTGTGATGACTGCTTTAAAACTTTAACATCTAAAAAGTACACTTTTCGTCATGATGATACGGACTTCTAAAATGTTAGATGGAACAGAGTGGACTCATACATAAATACAGGGCACCTTTACTTCTGTTAAGGTTAACAACAAACCAAAAACCTTAATTTTGAAGGATGGCTAGCGGTGTACACTAAGTTACATTAGTAATAGACATATTTACCTACATTTTATTCAACTTGAGGTGTTAAGTATAAAGTTAGAATTTTGGAAAAACTATACCATCACTCAAATAGTCTTGCTTTAAGCATATCATACCAAATACAACGTGAAAATTACTTTGTATAGCTTTAACGTATAGATGCATGATAAAATGTTGAAGTAGGGACCCTTTCAAACCGGGTTGTTTTTATACTTGTTCAATAATACTTCAATTATAATTGTAATTGTAATAATATTACAACTGAACCACTCGGAATGCAGCATATCCGAACCAAACTTTACTTCATGCACCTTGCAATCTCTAGTATTTTTCCCATACAATAAACACATTGCATTTAAACATTTCATTATAATTTACATTGCAGTGCTTTCACGTTTATAATTCAACTCCACCAATCTGCGTTCTCTTTGTATTTATATGATTTGATTGACATTAGTAAGTGGTAATCTCAATATTACTGAGAACACGAAGATCCTTATTTCAGGGAGGCTCTAACTTTTACTCGTTGACAAAATTTCAGAATTATTGCGGATTCTGTTGGATTTTGATGTTCAATATGTGCTTATTCAGAAAAGTCACTTTCAGCCACAAAAGGTGATAGATACAAAACATAAGCAAAACAGTTAAAAATCAGTCTTAAGTTCCAAAAGTGGTGGATAAAGACACGTCTGTCTCATTTTAACAAGGATTGCCAAAAGATTTTTAAGTACAATAAACTCTTCAGTACCCAGGACCCTAAGATTTCTAAAATCTTCAAAAACATACAGAGTTTAAAACAAATTACCTTAAATTTTTATGTGTCATATGTGCACATTTCGGAAATTCATTCGTCATCAGTGACACTAAGACCGAACAGTTTGGTAGATAAAAATGTAAGCCAAACAGTCGAAATTGAAATCAAAGTTCCAAAATTATACGAATCCAAATCCAACTAACGTATGCCTTGCATGTGGGAACAAGACTAAGTTTTAAATCAATCCCAAAAATTAAACCGGCTGAAAATTGTGCTAAATAGTACATTTTTTGACAGCACAAAGTACTGCTTTCATAACAAATATTTAGTTATCTAAGCTGTTTCTCTTTTTAAGCGATTCTACGCTAAATAAGTTATTAAGGAGCTTAATTTAAATAATATATCGGAGAGTACTTCGTATGAAAAATGTAATAATATCGTTTGCTATGGAACATATTTGTATGATGCAGTGTTTATAGTGTTCAACTATATGAGAAAACAAAACAATACAGGAAATGGTATGTTTTTGTTAACATAACAAGCTATGTCTTTGATCTGTAAATCATTGTTGTTTTTTACTTGTAAGAAAGTTGTCTTAAGTAGTTAAGCCTTTGAGATTGTTTTTAAATAATTAAAAATTGGGTTGTTAAATTTCGAGATCGATTTTAAATTCAAATTCAAACTGATAATATTTTCATAAAAAGTCAGAAGAAAACAAACAAAAGCGATATTTTGTTTGAAACAGAATGTTTTAAAAAATTTGCTAAATTTTAACGATATAATTATAGTTTAAAAATATTTCGAAGAAAAGAAACTGAGCCAATATTGAAATCGAAAAAAAAATTAAAAGACCTAGACAAGTTATTTATTTTAATTACCATGTTTTTGATGAAAGGCCTATATACAAATCTATAAACATACCATTATTACAGACCGAGTAAGGACTTCTATTGGCAGAAATGATCTGACATTCTTTTCGCAACTACTGTTGATCAACTTACACTAAATATATTCATTCAACATTTTATAGGCAACAGTCCGTGTATGATCAATAATGGAAATTGTTCCCAGATATGCGTATTATCTCCGAAAAAACCGTACTATAGCTGTCAATGTGATGTTAAGTTCGTACTTCAAGACGACAGGAAATCTTGTGGTAGGTAAATTTTGGGCATTTGTGAGAAATGTTTAAAAAATTTAAACCAAGTTACTTAAAACATCAGCTTATTATCTTAATTTAAAAAATTATCATTATTTTTTTAATTTGTGGTCGTTTAAGACTATCTGTGTATAGTTTTGCATATGTAAAACATTTTTTCTGACAATGTTAGTTACCTTTTTTATTATTTTACTTTTTTACAGAACTGAAAAAATGCAGAGATAAAAATGGCGGATGTGGAATGGTTTGTATAGAAATAAAAGGTGGTATATTATATAAATGCGCATGCGAAAAAGGGTTTACCCTACAACCGGATAACAAAACTTGTATTGGAGGTACATGATAAGAAAATAAAACTAAGTTTATTCTGCAAGAATCTGGTAACGAAAGCCTTTCCTTGCATAATCCATCAATAGGCAGAGGGGTTAAGGTTTAAGTATATCATAGACACTGCCCAGGGCTAAAAGAAAATTAAGATTTTGAATGGCAAATATTTATTTGTATGTCTAAACTCCGTTTTAAATATTATAGTTTACATTATAGTTTATATTATGATTATTATTTAACCTCTAGATATTTATTTTACACAAGCAAAATTAAATAAAACTGAATGAAAGGATTTTGAATTTTATAAAATCATATCGATCTGACAAGGTTTTTACACTGTTTAAGTGGGATATGAATATAAACAAAACCGACGTGTTGAGTTGATAGTCTGCCGTTGCTTAAGTACACAGTCTCTTGAACCCAGTCCTTTAGCAAATGCATAGATTATTAGTTCTTGAAAAAAAAAATTTGTCGTCAACAGCAAATTATCAGTTATGTCATCTGTTATTTTTTTAAAAACTAATTACTTCTGAAAACTGGCCCTTGAAATAAAAAACAATTGGGTTTCCCATCAGTCAAAAGTGACTTTAAAAACAATTCGAACAAAAAGTGCAAGATATGTAACAAAAATATTGTTTAAATAATGGATTTGAGATTGGAGCGCTTTTCTTACACCTCAGTCAACAGTGAGTCACTTAGGCGACTCGGTCGAGGATGGTAAAGGAAACTTAAGTGCAGGGAGATGTAACTTACTTCCGACAAGAGTAGCATTACCTACTTACGGCAACAAAATAATTATTTAAAGTAGTAATGTAAGGTTAAGGTTTTTTTATAATATTGTCCAGGCGGGTAGTTTGCTTAAGGATAACTAAGAAAATTTAAGTCAGCTGGGTAACATTTAATTGTTACATGCAAACCTCCTTTTACCAGGTGTTCCTGAGTGGTCAGTGACAAGTGATGAGATTTGTCAGTATACACTTTACATTATTTAGCGACTAAAATATCTCCTCTATCTCATTTTGGGTCAGTTCAGTGACCGAGAAAACCAAAGTGTCCGGTAAAAAAATAAGTCCATTCTTTCTAATTTAACACTGAAAGTGCTTATAACGTTGCTTGACGAGGAATTGTTTTTCCTTAGAAATTAACACACTTATGTGAATAGAAAGTCCCATATTAAATATTTGCAAAAAACACCACAAGTGTCATCAAGCGAAACTAAACTTTTAATTTTCATTTTAACTGCAGATTTTTAACATAAGTATTTCCAGAAATTTCAGAAACACTAGAATCTGCGTGTTTTATACCATGTTTGAGTTAACCATGAACTAAAAGTAGATTGTCATATTTTACTGTGTAAATAGAGGTGAGGATAAAACATATGCTACCATTTTAACATACAAATAAAGAAAATATTTTGTTTTCTCGGCAATTTCAATCTAAACATATATGATTTTTTTTATAAGACTTTTTTTGTCATAACATATTGTAATATAGTAATAAGTTTAACATATTGATATTTCTATTTTAGAAATGGGGTTGGTGCTTTTATCAAAAACATCATCAAGTTTGGTCTTGATAGACATCAAAAGAAATCTTCCTATGTTCATACATTTAAATTTTTTCCGCGAGACGTTTCGTTTAATCCTGTTGATAGATATTTTTACATGATTCGAGAAAAACACATTGTAAAGGTCCCATTCAATGGGAAAGGTATAAATATTTATTCATTTTATCCCCAACGGTGAGTCGTTTTATAACATTTAATCGCCTCTATTAATCATATGAATTTAGATTTTTTTATTCTTTGTTACATATTAGTTGCATGGTGTACTAAAACATTTCAACTATTAACTATTTACTAAAGTGCTAAATAAAAAAAAATTGTTTAATATCAATTTTGAGACACAGAAAAATATGTTTCATGTCATATGTTTGTCTAAGTCAATGTTCCTAAATGTGTGTCTGTCTTCTAGTTGAATAGTTTTGATACAATTGATTGTGGAAGGTTGTTTTTTTCTTCCGTCAGGCATGGAAACACTACTGATCAAGAAAAGGACAGAACACAAGTGGATATAGACTGGTTATCCAACACGGTATATTCGTTAGGGAGAAATAATTTATGGCGCTTGAAATATGTCAATAAATTGGAATATGAAATAATCATACCTAAACATATTTTAATAGGCATTCAAAGGTTCCATTTGGATTTTATGAACGGGTATTTAATTTTCTCAGTGTTTTGATATTCTTATTAACATTATATAAACTACGCTGAAATTGTTGTTTATAAAAATGAGCTTTTGTTTTAATAAGTTTGAAGTTTATCCTTAAAATGTATTCAAAAAAATTTTTGATTTATAAATATTTAATACAAATACCAGTTAAATTTTGATGTGCCAGATGTGCACATTTCGGAAATTCATTACTCATCAGTGACACTAAGACCGAAAAGTTTGATTCTTAAGAAAAACAAAAATCAGTATGATTCCGAGGTATCAAATGTTGAATTTAATTTCTTTTCTTTAAAGTCCTTCTTGCTTTTGTATATGGTATTTATCTTTACTTTTAATTTTACTTTTTTTTTAGAATATTATACTTTTGTTTTTAGGTACTTATATATTTCTGGGGTGGAATATGAAGCAGAATATGGAATAGACTATTACAGTTTATATTGTTATAAACTAAAAACATTTTACGAAAATGTTTTAATACCATGTAAAAGGAAAAGAATTCCCATGGGAAAATCAATTCATTACAGAATGAGTCCAGATATGTATAATTTAAAGATGTATATATTTCGACGATTTTCAAATAATTTTAGCTCATATGAAAAAATAGAAGTAATGAATATGGATGGTGAAAACTTAAAAACAATCAAACAATCTTCGAAAATAGTTCCAAGTATTGAAGATCTAACAGTATTTGGTAAGCACCAAATAAAATATTAATTTAGAATTTCTAATTGAAATATAAAATAAATAAATTTTAAGATATATTGATATTTTAAATCCTTTGTATAAATCCATAAGTTATATTCGTCAGACTAAAATCATAACTTTCGGCCGTTAAATTGATATAAAGATTTTTCTAAGTTAATCTATACAAATTTGTTTTAAATTGACATTTGAGATAACACGAAGAACAAAGCATGACGAGGTACACTCTAAAATAAACTGATTAATGGACAAAATCAGTGATATAATTTTTGCATAAATAAGGTTTAGCTCCTATAGATATCCAAAACGATACGGTAGCAACACTTGGATAAAATAATTCTTCATGTGCTACAGTAAAAAGGATAGTGATGGAATTAAAACGCAGCATACAGAGCCTTGAGAATGACCAATGCCTAGGTAGTGCTTTCACTGTTGCAATCCGAGAAATGGTCAACAAAAGTCTTAACATTGTAATGACTGACAAACGAGTTACAGAAAGATAAATAACCAGAAAGTTGGCATTCCAGAGGAAAATTGTATATTCTATTCTGACAATGGATATTGCAATGATAGAGCTTGTATGGTACCAAAACTCATGACAGTTGATTATCAGCACATCAATCGCACTCCGTCACTTGTTTATCTAACCCTCATAGACGGATCTTCCTAATCTTCTATGGATGAAACATGAGTCCTTAAATTTACACCGAACAACACTTATTTCATTAAGGTCAAAACACTATAAACAATGACATTACTCTGATTGGCGCTGTTAAATACGATAAAAATCATCTAACAAAACCTCGGTTTTTTATGAATGTTGATGTTATTCAGTAACTTATTCTTTAAAGGGACAGATAGAAATGATTAATAACACATATTTTACATCATTTACGTCAGTTATGGAAAAATATTTAATTCGCCACGGAAAGCCACGTAAAAGTGTGTTCTTCTACGAAAACAATGTCCTTATTGAAAAGTATGTCATTTCTGGCTGCTTTTAACAATTGCGGTTTTTTATGAATGGAGCATTTGTCGTATTCGGCCAGATTTCACATAGACCTTCATCTTTTACCAAAACTTTAATGTACATCATTATCTTTCATTTTAAATTGTAAGAACGTCTTTCAAATCATGAATGACAAAATATTCACTTGTCATTCTTTTACCTAACAGTTAGATAAGATATAAATATCTAGTGTCCAAGAGGGATTCTGGTTACTTGTAAAACCCATACAAACTTCAAACAAACATATTCTGAAAATACCATCAACAATTTGTAAGAGTTTTTGATAGACAACATTATATGCGTTTGGCAATGTATTTTTCAACAAACAAGCGGTATACAAATGGATACAAATTGTGTACTTTTGCTTGCTGATTTGTTTGTTTATTTATATGAAGCAGAATTTGTGCAGAACCCTTAACGAAGCTGGAAACAATATTCTCGCTAAATCATACATACAGACATATAGAGGACGTTCTATCTCTAATAGAGAAAATACGAATGTCATCTCTCCTAGTTTGCTTCATGATTGGACCCATACCTCAATTATGACACCCATGACAGCTCAGAACGAAAGTTTTAATAAAACCGTGATGACTTTAAATTTATGTTTATTTGCAATAATGTTCCTGCTTCTCCTATAGCTCAATGTAATTATTTTATAGTTTTACAGTATGAAAGAGTTTGTTCCCACTTACGGGGCCATTCTGCAACGAAACAAGCTGCTTACTAATTACACTGTTGACTCAGTGATATTGCAAGCCTAAGCTAATCAAGGCTCTTTAATTTTTTTTTATTTGTCATCACAATATTGTCGTTGAATTCAATGTAATCAAACTTATGCTGGATATATTTGACGTCCCATAGTTCCATGTTCTTGTCATTTTCAAATTTGATTTTGAATTTTCTGTAATATTCTGAGGTACATGCTGATTTATTCACTATCGTTCTTTAGATAAATATGATTTTTCAATATATCTAATTAATTATAATAATTAATTATAACAATTAGATATAACTTTAAACAGATTGAAATAAAAGAAGATCAAGTAAAACACCTTACCTTTTTTGGTTATGTTATGGTCGCAATGTACTGAGTTGCATCATCCAGGAAACAAGTCAAATACTTAACCATTTTACACTTCTTAATTAACTCTCTAAAGTTATTATTTTTAACACAAAAGATTCAAATCTTTAAATATCACCGCCTGAAACCATGATACTTTTTAATGTAAGTTTTGTTAAAAAAAAAAAGATTGACTGCAATTCCTCAAACAAGGTGATTCCTAACACCCAAAAGCATGTTTTGAAGTTTGTCGATAAAATACAGTTTGGCAATTATGATCAAATGATGCGTTTTTATTGGTGAAGCATTCAAGTTTGATTGATAGCAAGCTAACTATAAACTATGAGAGGTTAACAAACTAATCGATTGAGGTGCTATTGAAATTGTTTTCAATCCTTTGATTAGGACTTTAGTACTGTCAATTTGCCTTAGGGAATGAAATCGATTATGTTTAAGGGATGGTGATCCTTGCTATTAATAAAATTTAGGTTAGGGATTAAGAATTATAGCCCAATCAACCTCCATACCTCTCTTGGGAACAACTCCCTGGGTTTTTTATTATCACTGTATACACTTAAGGAGTACGGATCTCAACTTTTAAAAGTTCACGTGTTCATAGTACCACCAATCCACACCCTAACAGTAGAAATGACTTAAGATGTCTTGGTGTATTAGATGTATTAGTATTCCTCTTCTCAAATTTTCATAAGGAACAAGAAAATGCTTAGTTTAGGGAGGGGAATCTCAACCAATTCAAAGTTATACATTTATAAATTAATAAGGGTCAAGGTCAACAAAATTCGCTAAGTGCCCTGATGCCATATATGATGTTTCAAGCTTCTTAGCCTTTTGGTTCCTGGTAAGATGTTTAAAGAATTTACAATTTATGGTCAATGTTACCTTGAGCGAAGGCTAAGATCACTTTAGGTAACAGTTAGCCTTTAAGGTGACCTAAAAATAATGATAATAACAATAAAACGTAAATGTGTTTTTATTATACTGAATAATTATTCAAGCTATCTATTAAACAACTTGACATCCACAAAGGTCATTCTGTACCATCTGTCGTCTGTTGAGAGCATGAGACGAATCTAATTTCCAAAACTGATATATTACGGAATGTGAAAATTAGCAGTGTTCGGGCATTTTTTGCGCTACGAGTTTGAAAATGCAAAACAAATTAACTATGGTTAACTTCAGATAGGTGTATATAATACAGGACCTTTACACGGTAAAATTTGATGTATAAACTTTGATTTATAAATAAGTTTTACAGTATAACATAGCTAAAAACTCTTATTCAAAAATCAATTTCAAGGTTCATTAATGACGAGCAATGTTTGAAATCTGTAAACCAATTTTTATTGTCCAACTTGCTGAGATGTAATGTAGTGGACATATTTAATTATTTTTGACCAATCAGAAAAAAGGTTACCTGATCATTTGAAGAAGCACATGTTTATATTTATTTTACAAATATAAACATGACTGAAGAATCAAGGAAGAAAACTGATGCACATTTCTCATCAAATGATACAGACAATTTGATTGATAAATTCCAAAATGAACCTGGTCTTTGAGACATCCAAATAACTCAAAAAGGATGCGAGATCCAGAGCTCTCCAAAGAATAAAGAAGCCCTGGATGACAAATTTAAAGGTAGGAAGTAATAACAATAAATATACTTTTTTAAAAATAATATATATAAATATAACACAAGTACCAGTAAAATTTTAATGTGCCAGATGTGCACATTTCGGAAATTCATTCCTCATCAGTGACACTAAGACCGAAAATTTGATAGATAAAAAACATAAGCCAAACAGTTGAAAATAATGAATCAATAGTTCGTTAATATATTAATCCAAATCCAGCTAAGGAATGCTTTGCATGAGGGAACAAACCTTAGTTTTAAATAAATTTTAAGTTTTAGACGGCTGAAAATTTTGCTTAAGGGTACATAAATGACTTTTTGAAGTGTTAAAATGGGACAAAATAATATAATTAAACAAACACACTTACTAAATTATTTTACCTAATAGAAATAACATTACACATACATTAATTGTAAAATTACATCATTATCATTTGTGTTTAAGTCTTGAAATGTAGTAACAATATGTTTTATATCAACGTTCTAGTTGATGAAATCAATACAAGGCTAATCGTATGAGATCATACAACACCAAGGAACTTTCAAAGCGTCTGTAAAAATGATGCCAGCTCAGATGAAAAATACAAAAGCAAGTTGGCATATTTTGAAACATTGGATGGTTTCTTGAGGTCACAAATTCAAACTCATAACTCAAAGAAAATCAATGATCAATTATGTGAGTTTTAGACCATATCCCATTGCCATGGAACCTGTCAATTAGACTTAAAATAGTCTCAGAACTCATCTAGATTACAACGAACTTCCCAGGCATATTTGTTACTGCCTTGTGGAGTTAGCCTCTCAAAACATTCGCTTTTTTTCATGTCTCCAGTCCCATTTTCAAGACTTCAATAAGGCATATATACTTTTTTCAAAGATGTTTTTGATCTAAAACAATTATGGAGGTCACAAGCTGCCAGTACAGTGGTTGTCACTTTTTCTGGGTTCAGTGATATTGGCTTCTTATATTTTCGGAAAAGAGCTGCTAGGATCCCAAACACATTCTCCACTATTCTGTGTGCACCTAAAAGTCTGTAGTTAAAATTCTCTTTTTTATCGATGTTTCTACTGGGATATGCTTTCATTAGATATAGTTTTAAAGGAAAGGTGTCATCTCCGAAAATTACATATCGGATTTTCATATCGCTGCCTTCTAATGCTTTTGGTTCTGGCAAGTTTAAATCATAGTTGTCAAGCATATCACTGACAACAAAAAGTCCAAAAACTCCACTTCTATTGGCTCTTTCATTGTTTCCTACATCAATGTATATAAAGTTGTAATCAGCATCAACAACTGCAAGCAATATTACACTAATTTGATGTTTATAATTATAAAATTCTGATCCACTTTCAGAAGGACATTTCAGATTTATGTTTTTTCAATCAATTTGTCTTATGCAATTTGGAAAGTTCCATTTTTCTTAAAAAATTTGGCAACCTTTTCTCTTGCTTTTTTATATTTGGAACCTGCAAATAAAAAGTTTATACTTTGTTACAGGATTCTCAGGACACATGCTTAGAAGAATGTGAGGATGATGACAGTATGTCAGAGGCTTCAGTATCAGAAAGACGGACGCCCATTTTTATAGTGAAGAAAAAAAAGCAATTTGGTACAGAAGCTTCGATGACTGAAGCTGTTTCTGTGCTTCTGGAAATGAGGTTAATAAAGAAAAAGTCAGCGGCGAAAGAAATTGAAAATGAAGATATCATATTTGCCAGATATCTGGCTAACAAATTGAAGAAATCAGTGAGGTACATGTGACAAATACGACACCATTAAACCACAGAGCATCATTTTTGATGTTCAATTACCAAGACAACCTTTGCCACATACAGTCTCATATCACCATAATGAACAACAGTATAATGGGCAGTATGGGTTATGGGGAGCCTGGCTGTTCAACAGAAACACCTAATTTCAATCAGCAAAAATTATTGGATGTATGAACAACTGTTTTACCTTTAGAAACTTCTCTCTTGAGACAAGAATAAATCGCCTCGTACGTTTCTGGAATTATTTGTGAAACAGCAGATCTGGAGATCCGGTATAAATATCGTAGTGACGGGCGACTTTCTGCTAAAAAGATTCACGAGCGATTTATGTATTTAAACTTTGTCAATAAATGTATATCAATGAAATATAAAGTTTATATGGACAATATTTCTTGATAATTAAATGAAGGGTCATTGTTCACCATATATTAGTTTAATGGCTAGAATATTTCTTTTAGTTATGAATACAAATCACGAATGTACAAAAGTGTTTCCCAAAGTAAGCAACTAGAAAGAAAAATATATATTCCGAAATGTGCACATCTGGCACATCAAAATTTAACTTTAATTTAATATATTTAAATATGAAGAACTGTACACAGTGGTGAAACATGTTTTACAAAGATTAAATTCAGTAATGCTTTAGAAAACGTTTTAACTTATTTTCAAGTTTAATATATATAAAGAACTTGACCTGAATTACTGGTATTGGTTTCCAAAACTTACAAAAATCCATACCAGGAAAGATATCTGGCAGGTTCCTCTAAATGTACTATTAACTCATTATCAGTAATTCTAACACAAATTTTGACAGTCGTCAAAGATCGCCTTCAGACATATTCAGAAAAGTGTATTCTACGTCTGGCATCAAATAAATGTGGATTCTCAAAAATTTGACCTGTCCATCTTGTTTCTAATACCCTTTTTTCGGTAAAAAGTATAAAAGCTCTTGATTTTTCTACGTTTTACAACGCTGTTACTCATTCTAAATTAGAAGAACGTCTAATCATTCACTTGTCATTCTTTTACAAAAACGGTTAAACAAGACATAAATATCTGGTGCTCAACAGGGATTCTGGTTATTTTGTAAAACACCATACAGACTGCAAACAAAAATATACTGAAGATACCATCAACAAAAAATTAAAGTTTTTGATAGACAACATATTTGTTGTGTTCGGCAATATAATCTATCAACAAACAATCGGTATACCAATGGGCGCAAACTGTTCAGCTTTGCTTGCTGATTTGTTTCTTTATTCATATCAATTAGAATTTTTACAGAACCTTGCCAAATCTAGAGAAAAGACTGTCGCTAAATCATTCAACTACACATACAGGTATATACATGGCGTTCTATCTCTACATAATCCAAAATTTGTAGAATATGTGAATGTTATCTATCCAAGTGAGCTTGAAATCCTCCATGTACTGCTTTAAATTTGGACTTATACCTGAATAATGACACCCACAAAAGGTTACATCTGAAGCTATACGACAAACGTGATGACTTCAATTTTTCTATTGTCAACTTTCCGTTTCTTTGCAGTAATATCCCTGCTTCTCCACCGTATGGTGTATATGTTTCACAGTTAATACGTTATGGTAGAGCTTGTACCCACTATGGGGACTTTCTACATCAAAGCAAATTGCTTACAATTTAATTGTTGACGCAAGCATATTGCAAGCCTATGCTGGTTAAGGCCCTTGAAATGTTTTATGGCGGTCATGACAATATTTTTTATCAATATGTTGTCACTGTATCAAAACTTATACCATAGTTCCTTCTTCCTGTTATTTACAATGTTGACTTGCACGTTAAGGGTGTAGCTATGTAGACAGGAGGTGCTTACCCTTCTGGAGCCCCCGGCCTCACTTCCTTGATGGAAGTTCACGTGTATTACTAAATTTGCCAGTAATATATATATATATATATATAAAGTAGACAACGCAGAGTAAGCGCTAGTCGTTCTCCTGGAGGTATCGGATTTCTTATGTTTCTGGTTTTCCTTTTAATAATTGGATCAACAATGAGTAGCAACTCATTAAAACTTTCAATATTCATTCGTAAGAAATGTTTCAGATAACATGGATCTTCTATAGTCAATTCATGCAGCAATGCATGATAAGCACCAAGTTGTTTCCGTCTTTCAAGCCATGTAGAAACCTATATTTGTTTTTTTTTTCGAACATGTTTTCTAATATGTTATTTTTCAGCAATATTTAACAAAAAACACAGTTTCTACAATAACATTTTCATGCTCCATGTTTGTGGGAAATGTCAAAATTGATTTCTGTTATGAGTTCTCTTTAAAGAATTGTGCCAGTGCTGTAAACACCTTAATTTACCATATAATATACCCAAGGAACACACCTTAAGATTTCTAAACTTTGGTTAATAAATCAATTTTTACCGTGTGACAGGACCTTCAGTGCGAATTGAAATAGCTTTTGACAAATCAATTATCTAGATGTTTACATAAAGTACAATAGAATTATAAACACGCTATTTAAAATACCTATTCTTTAAATACCTGTGTGTAGTATATTGTATTTAATGTTTAAAATTTTAGATGGCGATTTATATGTCACAGGAACAAGCACCATTAACAGAGTTAATAAACACAGTGGAGAGCTGACAATTGTCTTTTATAAATTCTATTCGTTAAATTTTGTTACAAGTGTCATAGACCTCAAGGCTATCAATGTGATGTCAAGTAAAGGTAAGCAGAAAATCACATAAAGCATTTTAATGTAAAAGTTTAATGCTTGGTCAAGATGTTTTAAAATGTGTGGAAAGATTATGAATCAAGAAGGGTAATTCAGATTCTACAATAAACTTTTATCACATTATGAAAAGTCAGTCTCATTATACCATGTGTCTTCTTAAATAAAAGGCGGGTATAATCAATTTGGTCTACGAATGGGTCTTTTTCAGTTTTAGCATAATTATATAGCGAAGGGGTACAATATTTATAAAACTGAAGATTCAAGTTGACACCATCGTTTAACATTACAAAGAAACAAAAATAACCATGTTTGTCATATCATCATTTTTCTCTATAAGTGTTTACCCTTTTACGTTCTCGATTAAAAAAACTTCCACATGATTTCAGAGCTGTGTAATGCATTTAAATAACAATATAATGATTGTAAAAACAATGACATAGTTTGTTTTAAAAGCATATTTGTCGGACTAGATTTTAAAATGATTGTCGATTCTAAAACAATATAAATTATGACACGTGATAACAGGATGAGTTTTAGGTAAAACTACTGTTTCAATAATTTCAATCATTCTATCATCTTTCAAGTGTTTTTTGATTGCTAAAATATGTTTAGATTATAAACATTGCTTATAGAAAATTTGAAATTTTATCCCTAAAATGTTTTTAAAAAAATAAATAAACCTGGATATATTAGTTTTAATTCAGACGTGCCAAGTGTAGCTAGGTAAACATAGACGAACGTAGAAAACTCAGGAAAGGAAAAAAAATTTTTTTGATAACGGTTGACCTAAGTAAAACACTTGTGAGAAACATGAAATTTAAAGGCTATAACTAAGAAACTAGGCCGCTGTGACAACAAATCTGGAATCTTATTTTCGTGAATGATAAAGATTTGGTATTAAAAGATCATGAAGATTTGGTATCAAAAGTTAACTTACGTTATAATTATTTTGAAAATTATTAATTGCATTGTTTTGGAAATACTAAAAAAGCAAAAACATATTGTAAAAAAAAACAAACAATGTATTTAATATTTGAACCTTTTTCCGGTGAATTAGAGGACACGCTATCGGTAAAATCTTAAATCATTATACGAATGCAAGATTTGTTTTTCTATATTTATTTTTACATTATTATCACAACGAAATTAAGCTTGTAATGATTGATTAAATTTATAAAATAGTATCATTTTTATGACTGTTTGCGTTTATTTGTATATTTATATTAAACACAGAACAAGATTTATTATTGGACAAGTCCAACAAAGGGATAAACATTTTAATAATAAAACAAAGGAAAAGAGAATTCGGTAAATTTACTGTCACAAGATTATGTTTTCTTTATCTGAGTTTTTATTAAAAAAAACCAAGGAAAGAGGAGAAATATTTTTCCAACGAGGTAACTTATTTTTACAGTGATTACCATGGTATTGGTTTCCTTAAATTAAAAGAAAACATGTTCAAAAAAATGTATATACATTTCCATCTGTAGGTCATAATGAACAGTGCATGGACCATGAAAAATGTTTTGGTTTGGTAAACAAATGGATATGTTTGAAACCGGAGGAAATATGTGATGGAACACCACGTTGCTCTGAAAACTACGATGAATTTCTCTGTAACTTGTGTACTAAAGACTGCAACATCACAACTCTAGAAATAATTTGTGACCCTATGTCAGAAAACTATCTTGATGTTCCTGAATTGTCTCGGTTTCTCTCCTGGGAATCTCATACATTTTCCAAATTAATAAGTTTAAAGAATTTTCTAAAATTTGACTGTTCTGTAACTTTTCATATGGAAACATCCATAGATCACGTAAAGATGTACGAGTTTCATTCTGTGTTTCATATTCATAGGTTAAGACAAATGATAATGACACCACTCTTCAAAAACCTTAAAAGTTTGAATATGATCAAATTAGTCGGTTTTCCGTTACTTCAAAACTTGTCAGAAGGGAATTTAGCTGTAGTAGAAAATATTAACTCTTTATATCTTGAAGGATCTAGTATTGAATCAATTCCGAAACTAGCCTTTCATGGACTTTTGGTAGTGAGAAATCTTTTTCTGATGGACAACAAATATCTTAATTACTTTCATCCAGGTTGCTTTAAGAATCTCACCCTCCTTAGTTTAATTAGTATTACAGGTTCGCAATGGTTAATAATCTCAAAAGACCAGTTTTCAGATCAAGTAAATTTGGAAAATTTGAATTTGAGCTCAAATAATATTCAAATATTAGGTAATGGTGTTTTTAACAATTTATTTTCTTTAAGAATCATCGATTTAAGATTCAACAGAATCATACTTACTAGTGACTTATTTCTGAAATCGGTGAAACTAGAAATAATATTTGCTGATTCATTTACACTATGTTGTATAAAGCCGCATGGCGCTGTTTGCTTAGCTGCTTTAGATGACATTTCAACTTGCAGGAATCTAATTGGGAACAGGGTTTTAGCTGCGTGTCTATGGCTACTTGGTATAATGGCATTTTTTGGAAATTTCACTATGCTTATCTATAGGACATTTATAGATAAAAGTGTTTTTGCTAAATCCTACTTTATTTTTGTGTTTAACCTTGGTATTTCTGATCTTATCATGGCACTGTATATGCTTATAATCGCTATACATGATGCAATGCTTGATGGTATCTACGTATGGAACGATTTCACTTGGAGGCATAGCACTCTTTGTAAAGTAGCCGGTGTTTTGTCAATGCTTTCGAACGAAGCATCTCTTATTTTTATTTCTTTAATTAGTTTGGAAAGATTTCTTATTGTAAAATTTACTTTTGGAAATGTAAGGATTTCTCGTAAACTTTCTTTAATACTGTCACTGATAACCTGGATTATAGCTTGTGCTGTATCTGTGTTACCTTTGATAACATATGATGATTTCTATGCTAGATCTGGGGTCTGTATCGCAATTCCCCTAACCAAAGAAATCAACAATGGTATTGAGTATGCTGTTGTGATATATTTAGGCATCAATTTTGTAACAAGTTTCTTTATACCATATGTTCTCTATCAACTTTACCGTGAGGTAAAACGTTCAATGGAAAAAGTTCAAAGTACACAAACTAATACAGATGTCTTAGTTGCAAAGAGGTTATCAATTGTTGTGATCACGGATTGTCTTTGTTGGTTACCTGTCGGGATTCTCGGTAAGTATCTTTTTGTCTAAAATGTATATTTGCTCAAATTCCGTTCTTGATTGTGGTCTATAGCCAATTCCAAAATTTATTCTCTTGATATTAATAATATTCGGTAATGACAACTCTTTTAACAATATACGGACAAACATAACAGGTATAATTTGTCCCAGCTTCTAATAACATTATTTTTGCTAGTAAAAATTTTTATGCTGAAGGTCTTATCAAGGAGCTTGGTTTGGATAGTATATCGGAGAATCCTAGTTATACCAAAACCAATTTTACCAAGGGTGTTCTTTCCAATCATAGGGGAGTCCTTGAGTCTTTCAGTATCAATTTAAACTGGAAGATCTGGACATGCCTAACTTGTATTGGATTCCAAAACTTCACAAGAATTCAAACAAGGAAAGACATATAGCAGGTTCCTCTGAATGTACAGTACAACTAAATTATTATCAGTAATTCTAACATAAATTTTGACAGTCGTCAAAGATGGCCTTCAGACTATAGAAGAATATGTAAATGCCATCTATCTAAGTGAGCTTAAAATAAAAGACACGACGGATATTCTATATTCTGCTTTATATTTGGACTTGTACCTCAATTATTACACCCACAAAAGGTTACATCTATAAGGCTATACGACAAACGTTATTACTTCAATTTTTCTATTGTCAACACTCCGTTTCTTTTCAGTAATATCCTTGCTTTTCCTGCGTATGGTGTATATGTTTCACAGTAAATACGTTATAGTAGAGTTTTTTTCCGCGACGGGGACTATCTTCAACGAAACAAACTGCTTACAATTTAATTGTTGACGCAAGAATTTGCAGGCCCATGCTAATCAAGGCCCTTAAAAAGTTTTATGGCCGTCATCACAATATTGATGACAACATAGTAACCAAACTTATACTGGATATATTTGACTTTCCATCTCATTGTTCCTTTTATTCCCAAAATTGACATGCATGTGACGGGTCTATCTTCCTTGATGGAAGTTCACGTTTATAACTAAATTTGCAAGCTTTCAAATATTTCACTTTTTGGGGGATGTTTGTGTTTTTATTTTTATGAAATAGATGCCAGGTTTGAAGAATTTTGGACTATAAGATAGATCCTATGAGAAATATTTATTTTAAAGTATTTTCTGAAGTCATCCTTAATTATTGACTAGTAACTAATTAATTAGAAGACATTTAAGTTGAGTCAAAATACCATAACATTTACACCAGAGTCGTATTGTGACGGTTAACCAAGTCCAGGTTTTCATAATGACAATGTCGACTTCATAAAAAGTTTATATCTGTTTGTTATTTTATTCAATTTGTTGTCGCTAATTTTTTTCAGTTATTTTATCTCTGGCTGGTGTTAAAACACCAAGTGAAGTGTATTCCTGGGTCATCGTACTTGTACTTCCGTTAAACGCAGCACTTAACCCGTATATTTATACATTTTCGAAAATGGACACAATTAAGGTATATATAAACTTAAATTAAAAGGACGAATTTAAGAGAATATCATGGATATTGAATTGATAAATACGATTTCAAAACGCATGATGAATATTTATTAAACACAATATCTAATAACACGTAAATTGTCGATATAAAGATGTGTTAACGGTTACTGTTTCTATTTACTGGGTCTGTTAAATTAGTCAAGCAAACTTAATGACTATTATGTCTCATTGAGCTCTTTAATCCATAAGGTAACCAGAAGACAAGATTAATGTAACATATATTTGATTGAAAATTGACAGTTCACAATGTAGTTAACATTTTCTTGTTTCTATGTGTACGGAATATGTTTATCTGTTTATTTTCTTAATTCCCAAAATATTTTTCTTTTCAGTCTTTTCTCTGTATGAAGAAAGGTAAAAAGGACACCCCTAAAAACTAATCTTTTGCTTCTTGAAAGGAGCATCGCATCGCGTCTTTAGCTGCGCGACGTTTTATTATCGTTTGCTGTTTCTGTGTGCATATTGATTAATCAAATGATATTACATACTTTGGAATTATGTTAAATAATTTTTAGCAAGTTTCTTAAAGTTGTTTCTCTTGTGCTGTCATTTTAAAAATCTTAATTTTCTTACAGTAAAATAAAAAATATTTATGGAAAGTAATTTATGTGACATTTTGATGTTGTCTTTTTATTGGTAATTTTTATTTGTAATTCACGAGTACTTGAAAACCGAGATTGATGTTTTTACCTTATTTGATGTTTCGACTTTTGTTGTTAATAAACTATTTAAAAAAAACTAAATACTGTGTTTGCATATTTTTAGAGACTAAAAGTAGAATGCATTATCCAATTTAACCAGGAAAAAAACTGAACAAAAATCGTTTATATAAGAAACTAACAATAACAAAACATTAGAAATATTAATTAATGAATCAAATATATTTTATTCTCAACTTTCAACGGGCAAAATTATTCTTTTAACTGTAACGTATAATAACTGAAAAATGTTAAAAAAAAAAAAAACAAGGAAAATATCATAAAGTAAATATTTTTTATTGACGATATTTATTTATTAGATTTTTTAAAAAGCAAATAAGAATAGATGACAATGTATAATTGATAAATATCAAGTTGAACTTACATGTACTTGAAAAGAGAATACTTACTCATACGCAAAATAACAAAAAATACATAACGGATAATAAAATAATTCGATACAAAATAAGGAAATCTACAACAAATCAAATATATATAATGGACGAAACTTTGCAACAATACAAAAATGGAGCAAGTTAATATAAACAGCATGGTAAGATAGACAGACACATTGTGACAAATAGTTAAAACACAAAGTTGAAAACAACATATACCTCACAATAGACAAGACAGAAAATTGCCACATTATATATATATATATATATATATATATATATATATATATATATATATAATTTAGAAAAAAACATCTCGTTTTCCTTAAAATGGATAATTTTTACAGGATCAGGGAGTAAACGTGTTAATCTTACATTCAAAGGGGCAATAAAACAAACATACCAGTCCTTGTCCAATTCACAATCAAAAAAAAAAAAAACAAAGTAAAAACTTTGAAAGCTGGCATTCTTAGTTATACACGTGGAATAGTTATTACATAGTTAATACATATCAAGGAAGTGAGACCGGGTGCTCAGGAAGGGAAAGCACCTCCGGTCTAGCTAGCTACACCCGTCACGTGCAAGTCAGTTTTGAAAATGAAAGGAATCAAGAACTATGGTAAGTCAAATATATCCAGTATAAGGTTGGATACAGTGACTACATACTTATCAACAATGTTGTGATGACGGCCATAAAACTTTTTAAGGGCCTTGATTAGCCTAGGCTTGCAGTATTCTTGCCTGAACAATTTAATTGTAAGCAGTTTGTTTCGTTGTAGAAAGTTCTCATAGTGGGTACAAGCTCTACCATAACGTATTTACACCATACGCAGAGGATGCCTGGATATTAATGCAAAGAAACGGATAGTTGACAATGGAAAAATTAAAGTCATCACGTTTGTCGTATAGCTTCAGATGTAACCTTTCGTGAGTGTCATAGTTGAGGTATAAGTCCAAATATGAAGCAGAACATGGAGAATCTGTCGTGTCTTTTATTTTAAGCTCACTTAGATAGATGAAATTCACATATTCTCCAAATTTGGGATTATTTAGAGATAGAACGTCATCTATATATCTGCATGTGTAGTTGAATGATTCAGCGATAGCCTTTTCTTCAGATTTGACAATTTTATGTAAAAATTCTGATTCATATGAATAAAGAAACAAATCAGCAAGCAAAGGTGCACAGTTTGTGCCCATATGTATACCGATTGATTGTTGAAAAATTATATTGCCAAATACAACAAATATGTTGTCTATCAAAAACTCTAACATTCTGTTGATGGTATCTTCAGTATATTTTTGTTTACAGTCTATATGGTGTTTTACAAAATAACCAGAATCCCTGTTGACACTAGATATTTATATCTTGGTTTACCGTTTTTGTAAAAAAAATGAAAAGTGAATGATTTGTTTAGACGTTCTTTCAATTTAGAATAAGGGATAGTGATGTAAAGGGTAGAAAAATCAAAAGTTTTTTATACTTTTTACCGACGATAGGGTATTAGAAACAAGATTGTCAAGTAGTTCTTTAGAATTTTTGAGAATCCACATTTGGTTGATGCCAGATGTAGAATGAATTTTTTCTGAATAAGTCTAAAACAAATGATTCCTGAATCTTTAAATAGTCACCTTTTCCTATTTTAGAAAAAAAGACTCTTGACTTTAAGAAATTGGGCAGTCTGTCATTCATGATAAAAACACATGTCAATGTTTGCATCCAAATGTGATCCTAAAAAAGAAAACACGTTATGCGGCGCAAGTTCTTACGCTGACAATAAAGAAAAAGGGTTAACCAATTTAGGTTACATTTTATGCGTATCTAAAAAGCTTTCACCTCGGTTGTGTTGCAAAGTACTTATTATTGACAAATTTAAAAGAATTTCAGGTTTTCTTATGTGAACTACTTTCACCGCTCCTGTTTAGTCTTTTAACAAATGTGTGTTGCTGCCTAAACAATGGACGACAGAAGACGTCAAAGGAACAGGAAAAACTGCTATAGATATTAATCTGCATGAAAAAAAAGTAAATTTGTAACAAAATTTATCAATAGAAAAGACTACAATAAGCACGCTGGTCAGCAAATTCAATGTGGGAAAGTATAGCAAACATATATCTCTATATCTTTCACATAAATTAACTCTTTGCCTATACTTTATGTGATTTGGTCCATATTAATCTCCTATTGTCCTATATCCTGCTTTGTGATTTACTCCATATTATCTTCTATTGACCTTGCCATAAACCAAGTATATTATGCTTATATTTCAATATTTATATATTTCATAGTATCATATTTATCTTCTTTTGTCCTATACCCTATTTTGTGTTTTGATCCACATTAATCTTTTATTGTCCTGTACCCTATTTTGTGTTTTGATCCACATTTATCTTTTATTGTCCCTTACCCTGCTCTGTGTTTTGATCAACATTAATTTTTTATTGTCCTATACCCTATTTTGTCTTTTGATCCACATAAATCTTTGGTATCAGGTCAATTCGCCCTACGGTAAATTCGCCCCTACTTCTTGCAAATTCGACCCCATGTCAAAATCGCCCTAACTTCTTGAAAATTCGCCCCTCAACTTTTATTGAGATTTTACCTTTTTTTAACTTTTTTATTATTATTAATTTAATTTTACCTCGAATATGCCAAATTAACACTGTTAACATATAATTTGTAAATATGCAATTGTGTGTGTTGCAATTTATGTCGAGTATTCATAATGCATTGACTGAATTCACACATAAGGCAGCCCAGTTGTGTTGTGATTACTGAAATAATTTATATTGAAATGGTGATTATCAAAAGTCCTTTGTACGATTATGATATAATCACAACAGTGGGTACAGAAAAAAGGAAATATTAAGTGTTTGTAAAAGATCACATCAGAGTATTGTCCGATTACATCGTTGAGGTAAATATATAATACAAATACCAGTTAAATTTTGATGTGCCAGATGTGCACATTTCGGAAATTCATTCCTCATCAGTGACACTAAGATCGAAAAGTTTGATACATAAAAATATAAGCGAAACAGTTGAAAATAATGAATCTAAAGTTTCAAAATTATATAAACCCAAATCCAGCTAAGGAATGCTGTGCATGAGGGAACAAACCTTAGTTTTAAATTAATTCCAAATTTTAGACGACTGAAAATTTTGTTAAATGGTACGTTTTCTGACAGCACAAAGTACTGTCTACTGAGTTATGGATACCCTCGGGGAGTTTTACTCCACCAGCAGCGGTACCCGCTCAGGGGTAGTAAATATATAATACAAATACCAGTTAAATTTTGATGTGCCAGATGTGCACATTTCGGAAATTCATTCCTCATCAGTGACACTAAGATCGAAAAGTTTGATACATAAAAATATAAGCCAAACAGTTGAAAATAATGAATCTAAAGTTTCAAAATTATATAAACCCAAATCCAGCTAAGGAATGCTGTGCATGAGGGAACAAACCTTAGTTTTAAATTAATTCCAAATTTTAGACGACTGAAAATTTTGTTAAATGGTACGTTTTCTGACAGCACAAAGTACTGTCTACTGAGTTATGGATAAATCATTAAAAAAAACATCCTTTTTAAAATACCACGCGCACTTTACGAAACCATTTCTCTGTGCCTGGTAACATCAAATGCATTGTTCACTTGAACGCTTCTACTATGTCGGTATTTTAAAAATAAAAATTATTTTGTCAAAGCAACATTGGCTGGTGTTTTAAAAAAAATTAATAGCAAAAATAACAGATAAATAAAACCACGGGTTAAAAATCTATAAAACTAACCCAATTCCGTCACCGTGTTACTTAATCACCATGTCTCGCACTGTGTGTATCGTGTGTAAGAAGACTGTAAGACCTTGGCAACATGCTTTCCAATGTGACTCCTGTTCAAGATGGCAACATCGAACTTGTGATACTGGTGAGTCCATTTTTTAAAATTTTAATTAAAAATAAAGTGAATATATGTGAAGATAAATTTATTATCAAATATTTGGACTAACATGTCTCATTTCCGAAGCATATATAAGGATATTGAAAACATGAGATAATTTGAAAATGAAGATATTTTTTTAATGCTCAAAGCATCAATAATACCATTACTTTTTAAAATAATCTCTTTTCATGGCATAGCTTCAAAAATAACATTTATAAATTTGGTTAAAATTACGACAATATCAAAATAATACCACTCTGTTCTAAACTAAAATCTATTAGAAATTCTGAAAAAAGTTGCAGTTCCTCGGGCAATCAGTCAATATTTTTATAAAAAAAATAAAAATATTATTGGATCTTTCGATACAAATTACGATAATATCAAAATAATACAACTCTTTTTTTAAACTAAAATTTATTAAACAATTGCGTAAATAAAGTAACCATTCCTCAGAAATATTTATTTATTTATTTATTTTCGTCTCCTTTCGAAGAACACGTTAAACGATTATTTAAAAAAATGCTGGAGCATCCGCAATTTTTAACTGTTCGTATTATAACACAAATAACGTTGTAGCTGAAATCGTCTTCTAAACTTTCAGGCATCGATGCTGCCCTATACTGGGAGACTATGAGAGGAAACGGAATTATAAACTGGTGGTGCAAATAATGTGATAACGCATATTTTGAATTAAGCGAACAGACATAGATGCACCTGGTACAGAAAGTACGAGATTATCTCTATAAGTGATAATTTTGATAAATTTCCATTTTATTTATTTATCTATTTACAAGTGTATCATATTTATTTATTAAATATTCTATCATTTTTTGTAGGTCTATTAAACATCCACCAATCCAATATGATGAAGTCGAGATACCAAGTGAGAACGTAACCACCCAGCCAAACTCTTTCAATATTGATGTGGAATATGAAGAACCGGTAGTACACCAAGAAGAGTGAGGCCACAATTAAAATATCTGTGTTTCCCCTTGTCCTACCCTTACTTCTGATATTGGGTAGGTAGGTAGGCTTTTTTTTTTTTCTTTTCTAGTTAGGAAACATTCTTCACATGTCACCTTGTGTGTTTACTAGTGCATCTTCATCACTACAGCGTTTGTATTGCATTGAATTATAACTCTATAAGCGTCTTGACAACTAATCGTAAAAAGAAAAGAGAATCGATCAGGAATATATTAGCACAGAATCGCAAAAAAGCACCAACAATAAAATTTTTTCATGTCTGCGGTATTTTTTACGGTCGGTCGCGCAAGGGGAAACAAACTATTTTTTATTTGGCCTGAGTAGTCTCTTTTTATCATTCAGATATGATAGTCTCCACAAATATTAATATCAATGATATTAATATCATGGTATAGAATTGATGCACGAATATTAAAAAAACTTAATATAAATGTGAAGTAAATACTATATTTTTAAAGGAAGTAAAAATAAGGTCACTTGGTACCATTCTGTTCGCAAAGTTATTCAATATACTAAAATATTCTATTTAAGGGACCCGTTGTTTTAGTAGATTTATTACATGTTGGTTAGTTTATGATTTTGTTTTCAAATATAAACGTATTGATTTGTATTTAATTTTTCGATTTATTTCAGTACTATTCATGACCAAAGTGTACGCCATATTGATGTAGGAGATGAAGAACTTACCTATACCATCGTCGAAAGTGGCACACAAAGCAAAAGAAAATTGTAGACAATCACGGATACACCTACAATGTAAAAGTAAGTAAAATGTTCAAATATGTAACTAAAAATTCTTTCTTTAAATTAAAAGTGGCAAAGTGTTTTCAACATGAACGGGTTTTTCTAATAACTTTTTAAAAAAAAAACGCATTTCTAGTATAATATATTTTTGAAGATAAACACATTTGCTCAGAAAATACAGTAAATTTTTGCTAACTATCGGAAATTCTTTACTTTAAGCGTCAGCGTAAGACCACCACAGATTGGCAATGTACGGTTCGAAGCAAAAAGGTCATGTGTGCGGCAACAGTAAAGAAGACTGGTGATACTTTTAAAATTGTGGAAAGGCCACAAACATACAGTCCAACCTGGAACGTTAGAAGCTGTCAAGATTAAAGCACAGGTACATAACATTAGCTGATACCAAGAGTAGAATGAGAGACTTTATAATGCATATTGTTTTTTAACGAAGAAGTTATATTTAAAACACGAAATCAAACTTTTCAAGATTATTTACCCGATACCTAAAACTATTAAACTGACTTTATAATACGTATTTTTATTTTTATCAAAAATCTGAGGCACAGGCAAATGTACACCGGGCAGCATCAGCCGTAGTAGAGACAGCACTGATCAAACATGCCAACCCCGAGTTACCACAGGCAGCCGTCCTAACCAGCAATACCTTATTCGCACAGTACACCGTGTAAGACAGAAGAACCAAAGATTTAGATTTTGAGGTATTGATGAATTAGAAGAATAATGACCAGTCTCCACCTTTTTATGAACTACTATCTAAGCTACATAAAGAAGCATCTTCACTGCCAATTCAACAGAAGCTCATGTCCGAGGGCAAGCTGTCACGATTCCAGAGGAAACTTGCCCGCACGACTCAGGCCCATATTTTCAGTTTCTAGGACCAGTATATCGCAAAAGATATTAGTGCGAGCAAACTTTTGCGGTTGTGCGGACGCATAAGTGGCCCAATGGTAGATCCATAGAGAACATCAGGGTTAACAAGTGAATATAATTCCAACAATTTGAAGGACATTGCTATAAATCTATGGATTTAATGATGATGTGATGATTTTTATTTATATTTTCAATCTGTGTTTTGCCTATACATTGTACGTTTGAAATAACGAAAATATATATTGTCATATGTTATATATGTAGTGCTCAATAAATGTTTATTTATATATGTATTTGTAATATATATCTTGCTCCCCGAGGGTATCCATAACTCAGTAGGCAGTATTTTGTGCTGTCAGAAAATGTAACATTTAACAAAATTTTCAACTTCCTTAAATTCTAAAATTAGTTTAAAACTAAGGTTTGTTCCCTCATGCAAAGCATTCCTTAGCCGGATTTTGATTTATTAAATTTTGGAACTTTAGATTCATTAATTTTCAACTGTTTGGCTCATGTTTTTCATTATCAAACTTTTCGGTCTAAGTGTCACTGTTGAGGAATGAATTTCCGAAATGTGCACATCTGGCACATCTAAATTCAACTGGTATTTGAGTTATATATTTTATCTGTAAAGAAAACAGAAATTTCAATGGAACCTTGTAAGTTGCGATGAGACTTCTGTTTTTACGTAGGTGTAGTATTGCTATTTACCTCTAACCACCAACTGTCCACAGTTTCAACTTGGACAAATATATAGAACTATTAGACGGTACTAGACAATAGCTGTTGTTTGTATAAATAATATCTTGAATTATTCAATTAAAACATTTCTTAAGTGGAATATTGCTACCGTCCACTACCGTCTTGTAGCCTCCAGTATTTAGAGTTAAGGAATGGTGTTTAACTCAAAATTATTTCTCTTATAATGAGACGTCACCAGCCAACATAATGCTGAGTGCTTCGCGGTCTTAGATCATACCTTGTCTGGGTTCGAACTCACGACCTCCCTTTTACGGTGCGATTACTCTGCCAACTGAGCTACGCATTTAGACCTACCACCTCTGTCGCGGATGGGGAGCACAGGTACCAGGGGAAAATTACTTTAGCACGTCGTCATAAATCAACTCATAAGTCATTACTTCAAAATGAAATTTAGAAAAAAATGGGGGCGAATTTGACAGGGGCAATTTTGTACGTGGGGGCAAATTTGTTGAAAGTGGGGGATTTGCCCGAAGTGGGGGCGATTTTGACATGGGGCCAATTTGTTGAAAGTGGGGGCGAATTTACCGTGGGGGGAATTGACTTGAATTTTAATCTTTTATTGTCCTAAACCCTGTTTTTGTGTTTTGGCCCATATTTATTTTCTATTGTCCTATATACTCTGTTGGCTGATCTTGTCAACATTTATCTTCTTTAGATATGACAAACTGATAGAGTTCATATAATGATTACTATAGTATGTTTTACATAGCCTTTGCTTCCAATTTTATTCTTTTCTTTGCATACACATGGTCTTATGAATTGTTTTCGTTGTAGTAGCTTGAATAACTTGCTGATGAAAGCCCAAATTAAAAAAGAAATTCATGATTGGACAGACAGATTTAAGTTCATTTTTATTGAAATCACCTGTTATAATAATTGGAAAATTCTTAGTTCTGGCTTTGTTAAGTTATTAAGTGGATGAAGATTATTATTTTGTGCTTTATCTATGGTCTGTAGCTCAACAAAATAATAATAGATAACAAAGATAAAGAAATCTAAAAAGTCAAATATTCAAAACTCCTAGATTGATTATATTAAACCCAGCATCATTTTTACAGAAAATGCCAACACCACCGTAAGACTGTTGTTGCAATGATTGAAAAAGACGTGTAGAATGGTCATAGAATAATGATATTGATCTGTGACAAAATTTACAATTAATAAATGATGGCACGCTGTCTATGTTTGAAAGCAATGCTTCTGTTAAAAATATTAAAATCTATTTTAGATCGTTAAGATGGGGAAGTAAACCTTGTTTATTGTGAAGGATAATAGTTACACATAAAAAATGTTATTATCTTGACAGAGAAGGAATTTCTGCGTTTTGTTTAAGGCATCACTTACTAAATTATCACAATATATATAGTTTATTTTATAAACATTAGGCTTTTAAGTAATGTACATCTGTTTATGCAACATATGCCTTACCTACTGAAAACACTTTATCCAGCGATGCTTATTTGCCGCTAGTTTTTATTCCCTGTACTTTATGCACTGTAGATTCCTAGACTGAAAGTATTGGAAACTGTAGTCCAATTTTGCAATTGATACCAATTTCTTTATATATTGGTTTGTTCATGACTTCATTTGAGAATATGAGATTCCGTTTGTTATTTTGTTTAAGCTTGATTATTCAACTTAATTAGGATACCATCTGGAAGTGAATTAATAGCCCGTGTTACAATTTTTGAAACAGTTCCAAAGGCAACATTAACCAAACCTTCTTCTACATCAATGTTCTTAATAAGCATGTAAGGTAATACTAGAAGACTACCGAAGATGTTGGAAAGTAATTAACATACTGTTGTTTTCCTGTTGTTAGAGAGACTTTGAATTTCGTTAAGCATGGAAGCAATTGGTGTTATCTCTGATGTAGGAGATAATTTCACTTCTACCAAATTATTAAAGTATTTATAAATATAAAACACAAGTACCTGCTTAATTTTAATGTGCCATATGCACATTTCGGAAACTTATTCCTCATCAGTGACACAAGGGACCGAAATATTCAATAGATAGAATGAAACATGAGCCCAACAGTTAAAAAATAATAAATCTAAAGGGAGCAAACCTTAGATTTACATTAATTTTAAAAATTAAGACCGCTGAAATTTTGCAAAACCGTATATTTTCTGACAGCAAAAGTACTGCCTACTGAGTCATGTAACTCTGACATGCAGCGGGTTAAAGGTGTTTGTTCGGTATGGAAAAAACAGTTGGTAATATCTTTTGGGCTTTTGTTTGAGTAAAATGTTAAATCTCGTATAACAGCTTGTTGTTATGTTGCTGACTCTCGAATACATCCCATCTTGTTTTGCTGATAATTAATAGCGTTGGACTTAGTCTTTGAAATCTGTGACGGTGATAACAACTTGAATTAAACTGTGTTCTTTTTGGTCTGGCTTTATACTTGTCATTCAAAGACGGCATCCATAAATCACTTGTATCAATATTCTGTATCCTTGGCTGAATAACAAAGAAACTCCTCTTAACTGCATTTTCACCAACTGGGATGAATTGGACTTAATTAAATGCAGAATTGGGCTTCTATTAAATGCAGTCCCCAGACACAGTACATCGCTTCTTGTACACATACTAATCTGTTCCGAAAATATAATATTCCTATTCTCTTCATTTATTGCTCTGCCTGAATTTTGGCATCTGCTACGTCTTTTCTTGTTTGTTCTAATATCGTTCCAAGTCCTTTTGTCTTTGATATAATAAGAAATAATGTACATGGTGTATGAATATACATCTGAAGATACATGTTTGTATTCCTGCATTTTAGTAAAGTAGTGTTGTGCTGGTTGATCCAAATGTCTTTAGGAAATCTATTTATCATTATTTTAGTGATCTTAGTGATTTTGTTAAAAGTATTTTAAAATTGTTCCTGGGATAATCAGCATATCAGAAGAGTTGTTCTGTAATGATAGGGACCATGATCAAAAATGATTATTTTGCAGTTTGCAAAATCAATTAAGCATCATTTATTTTCTGTTCTGGTGAATTATCAGTTGATAAATCTGTAAAACACTTTGGTCTTGATATGAAAGTGGTTTCTGATAGTGGTCATGGAAAATGAAACCGACAAGTTGTTCCCTTACGCTGATGGACTTTAAGTGTGACTACTTTGTGGTAGATGTGACACTATTTATGAAGCTCTGCATCTTCTTCTTTACTTGGAAGGTGACATGTCACATACATTTCCACAAAATCACAAATGACTTTGTCATTATCTAGTTTTGAGAAACCTCAACCTAGAAGACACAATTTGAATGTGGAAATCCTTTTTTTTAAATCAATTATATAAAATCTATTATAAATCTCTTAAATGTGTTTTACATTTGATAACGACACCTTTTTGAGAACTTAATTAAACTCGTGGTTGAATATGATAGAGGTCATAACTGCGTTTCTAGCAAGAAGTTTTTGTTTCCAGTTTAGAACTGCTGCAGTTAGATTGCTATTCTTCTGTTTTAAAATTGAAACAAATTAAAGTTACCTTGTATCTACTGATAAAAATGTGTAAACCAAGTAGAGTAGGAATCCCTCATTATTTTATGAAATACTTTTGAGTTTTGTTCTGCTTGTTATCATTTGAAATGTTATATATGTTCCCTGTTTAATATCAAAGTTCCTTTCTATAAACCTACAGAAACATTTAAAATTACCTTTTGAAGATTCTGAAGTATATTGTGCATAAAATATATGAAGTATTTCTTGAGAAACTTGTATCAGAATTTAACAGTCAACATTCTGTTGTGAAAATATCACAGGAGGGAAATTGGAACATTTTTGCTGTAATTAAATGTTGATGTTCCAGCACAAAATAGTCTTAAGAAATACATTCCTCTTAAAGCAAACTTACTAGTGTGTTGCTTTCTGCTGGGGATACACAAAAATGTCGGTCCATGATCTCTTGTCTGATATTAGCTGGTTGGAAACAAGTGTTCATGCCAAATCCTTCAATATTCTGTTCTGGGTTCTTGTTTTTATCTAGAGTATCATGTTAATCCTCTGAATATTCTTTTCTTTGATATATATTGCTGGCTAGATTCTAGAGTCAACTTCTCATTTACGTTGTAATTCACGCCAGAATTTTCGACTGATTCGGCTGAAATGGTCCAAGAATATAATCATTGGTCGGATAAAAACATATAAACTCAACAACTGCATCAGACCTTGGAAGAGTTTGTGGAGATTTTTCAAATGAAACATTCCTGTTTTCCTTTTGGTAGGGACACAATTTTTATAAATGGAATTTTTAATGAAATTAAATGCCTTCCTACATCATTTAGATTTTCTTTTTCCTTTAGAGCTGGTTGCACTTTGAGATTGTTACATTGTGCTTCTTGTGGCATATCTCCTTTGAGAATCTTTCTGTGACAAGTGTAACAAATCGAGAATTTTCCACTGCGTGATGCAGCTGTAACACAAGATTCATCACATGTATCATTGCATGTATGTTTGTTTTGTTATACATTGTCATGTCATATGCCCTAAATCACTTGATTTTTCCATGTGAATAATCATGATAATGACATAAAATAAATTGATCAGGCCACTGCAACTTGTGGCATACCCAGCAGACATCTATTGGTTTTTAGTTGATTTCTTCTCTCAATTTGGTCTTATGTTATTTTGACCTTTGGTAGATAGCCGACTCTACTGAATTGCCTGAATCTTTTTCTTTGTCTCAAATAATTTGTGCTGTTATGTTGTCTGTCTTGATATTTAACCATTGGACTATGAACGTCATTTCTACTACATCTTATTTTTGAGGGCTTTTTCTTTGAACTTTAAATAATATTCTGAAAGTATTTATTTTGTTTTTTTCTTTAATCTTTCCTGAAATTCAAAATTTCCATGATATGTAATTATCTCGATGCTTTAACAATTTGTTGAAATTCTTAATTTGTTTTATACCTAAAAATTTCTAAATTGTTTAACTGTTGGAGGATGTTCTCAATTGCTCATGCACAATGACAAAATGGCTTTTACTGCTTTATGATGTTGTAAGTTGTTTATGTACTTAGAAGTCCTGGCTTCTTAAACTGTTTTACGATGTTCTACTTCACGATGTTGTAGGTTGTGTACTTAAAATACTTAAAAATACTTCTTTGACAGTTTGACAATGTTTTGGATTGTTTGTGTACTTAGAAATACTGACCTGTTTTAACTGCTTCACGATGTTGTAGGTTGTATACTCAGACATACTGGCTCGTTTAACTCCTTGACGCTGTTCTGGATTGCTTATGTTCTTAAAACTAATGGCTTGTTTGACTGCTTCTTAATGTTGTGGGTGTTTGTCTACTTAAACATACTGGCTTTTTAAAGCTGCATTAAGTTTTCCAAAGAAAAATTAAAACGGTGCTGATCTAATTAATGATGTTCTTAGTGAACAATGTTACATTTGGTTCAACGATAAAAGCTCGAATAAATACAGAAATTACAGTAATTACCCAGCGAGATGCAGCATTTAGGACCAATATTAGAACACGGTTACGTCATGAAAAAACCAGCTCATTTTAACACAACTTTCAAAACGGTGAAATACGAGAAATTTATCACAAAACTTCGTTGAATTTGTCATTTGTGCCTTAGTAAGGGATACATAACACCATTTCAAATACATCTGGATATTAATGAAGGACAGTTCATGCAATTTGTCATGTTTCACCTTCGATTCATGGGATTTTCCGTTCATCCGTGCGCATGCTCCAAGCTCAAAATAATCATCGTTTAACATTGACCAACCGGTTAGAGGATTCCGTTTATTTATATTTCAAAGAAATGAATTTCATACAATGAATCTCACGGATCGTGGTTAGAGGATATATATATATTGTTAGAAAATAAAAAAAATCAGAAAATTGAAACACTTAATGCAGCTTTAACTGCCTGACGATGTTTTGATTGTTTTATATTTAGAAATGCTGGCTTGTTTAACTACTCCACGGTGTTGTTGTTTTTTCATGTATCTTGTTTCAGCTTTTTACAAAATCTCTTTTCTCTTAACTGTTAATTTTGCCTATGCATTTTCTGTTTTGTCTGTTTATAATTTCTTTCAGTCTTTTCATTTAGAAAAAATTATCCTGTCAATGTTTTTCCCTGTAGTGTAATCTTCTCTTTTCGCCAAACTTTGCCAACTTTGAATGCTTTTGTCCTTCAAGTTCTGTTCGTCTTTATAATTTTTTTTTCTATTTTTCTATATCAAAATACAATACACTATTTCATTTAATTTTATTACACAGACTGGTAAAAGTAAATAAAATAAGTCCATTGTTAAAACTGTTCTTGTTTTACACCAATATCACACGCTAAAATTGTTATAACATTCCACTTGCAAAATATCGTCCTGGTTTCGCAACAACGATACAGTTTACATTGAAATAAAAATTTAAATGCTCTGCGATTCCCGAGTTTTTGAAACCGTTTTGCGTAATAGATAAGGCATAAATTTAAAGAATATTTAAAGTCTGTTTTAGAAGTAATGAAATTTTATGTATGAATATTCTTTAAAATTATTAATACGAAAACAAAAAACGATATACCGACAAAATTTAAACTGAAGTATTAGATAGAATCGGTATGTTAATGGATGTACCGAGAATACAATTTCAAATATATATTAATATTCCACTACATATGACACAGACTAAAGTTTCTTTAAACGTTAAAAAGTTGAAAAAGAAAAAAAATAACGCGTTATATGCTAAAATATACGCGTAAAATTGATCAATATACTGTATTAAAAAAAAACGCGTTTAAAAAGTAACGCGTTTACAAAAAAACAAAAGTGAATCCCTATCAGTCCGTCTTCTCGCAATTTATTATCTTCTTCAGATAAAGGTTCCGTTCTGTTAGGTTAACCCCCTTTTATTGATTTCGTTTCGTTTATTTGCCAATATATCTCTTGAATTTTGAAATTCACGGTCTTCAGTTATTCTAATTTTATAGACGTTTTCGCGCAAAACCTATCAATACCCCTTTGATATGATGTAAGAGTGTCGTATTCGTTACCATCTGCTTCTCTCAGTATTGCCTTTCTTATCGCAAGAATAAATGACCCGATAAGGCTATTTAGTTCATTTGTTTCCGAATTAATTATTTTTACCGAATCTCCATGAAATGACTGAAAATACTTTTATGACACTTTTTGATTCCTTGTGGTATTTTTATTTGTCATTTTATTGTTGAAATCAACTTTGTAATTATCGGCAATTTCAATAAAAGTGGGGCTTTCATGTTTTGATTTTGTTTTTGGTGTTCAGAATGTTTTTGAATCTTGACTAAGTCTGCTGGCAATGTAGTTTTTCTTCCCACGTTCTCGTTTCGCCGAGTTTCAGTTTGCATATTTTGAACAATATTAGTGAAATTGCCGTAACGGGACTGCTGATGAAAAATGTCTATCAGTTCATTTCGCTCATTTTCTTCTAATAGGAGCAATAATGCACTTTAAAATATAGTAATTCATCATATTGGTAAGGTTTTTATTACATCATCTGCAAAGCATCTGCGTTTTTCTGGATTTCGGAGAAAATGTTGATGTTGAAAGGCATGTTGGAAGCAGACGAACCGTGTAAAATACAAAAATAACATTTATTTTATGTTATTCCTTTAAACGGGAATTTGTGAATTATGTCTCTTAGTAGCGGAAGTTGGTGGCGCTCGTGTAGTAGCGGTCCTGTGTTACTATGTCTACCATTCAAGGGAAGAACAGTTTGTATTTAATATTTTTGTAATTAAGCCATTTACATGTTGCTGTGTTCCCGGATGATTCGCTAGAGAAGGACAATTTTTCCAAAAGATGTAGCATTAAAAACGCAATTGACGGTGGCAATTAGGCGTAACTCTGCAACACAGAAATACAAATTGTTGGAGCCTAGTTTGACCAGTTTAGTTTGTCATACACATTTTCTGCCTACTGATTATGTAAATGAAACCACTTTTGGTACATAAAACATTGAATCGTCTTAAAAAATTAATTTTGCATGTATTAATGATCTATTTTGATGCATCGAGCAATGTGATCATGACAAACTGTTCACACAAGCCTAGCACGTTATAATTATGTATGGGGGTGGGGTGATGAATATTCATGTTATGGTTGTAAATGATTGAAAAATCTACATATAATATTTTTTTGCCTTGTCCATGCACATTATTCTGGTTATCTCTGCAATGTCCTTGTGATTTTATTTAATAATTTCACACATTTGAACAGGGACATCAGCTTTTCAAAAATTATAAGAGAATTTAAGAAGATCCTTTTACATGTACTTTATACTAAATTCTATTCTATAGATCTAGATAGTTTCTACCATACATTCCCAGTCAGCCAGTGAAAAAAAGATACATGTAGTTGAAATGTTACTAAAAACCATTGGTGACATCCAATAAAACTAGGAACAAAGTAAATTGAGTCAGTATACAAGCAATTGATAGAAACAGCCAAACAAGACAAGAAAGTACAGACATATTATTTATTGCCTTCAAGAAATATAAAACGTGAGAGATTCTGGTCAACACTGCTCATTAATTAAAATGTTCAAATTCATTTATTTATTTCATTTGGTTTTTTTTACTTTGTATAACTTTAAAGGTGTAAAATAACTGCACGTGTCTTACCCCTGTTCAGTTTGTGTTTTTAATAACTGGTAAGTACAGAAATATATAAATAGATGTCATCGTTAAGATGTACATTGTATGTGATCCAATCAATGACCAAAAGCAACTTAATGAACTGTTTTGGCACGTGGGTTCGATACCCACCTAGGGCTGAAATTGCAAATTATTTATACATCTTTTTGAAGAAAGACTTTTTAAATTTCATTGTTTTTAAAATTGTTGTTGTGTTTAAAAGTTAAATGTTACTAGTTTTCTTGTTTTCTTTATTCTGTTGCCACATTTAAGAGTCAACTTATCTTGAATAGTTTACTACAGTTTATGATTGTAAACTTGTAAAAAATTAAATTTTAGGTGCTAGTAATTTTAGTTCTTGGATTAAAATTAGAATCTTTACAGTGAATAATTATATAAGATTTTACAATATTTTAAAAAATTATAAACAAATGTATTAATAATTTGCATTGCTGGTGCAAAATGGAGGAAAATGCCCTGTGCCTCCGCCAACGCATATAATCAATCAATATTTTTTTCCGATGAAAATTATAAAATATAACATTGTTCATTTTTCACAAAAAGTGCATAAATATAGATTTTTGAAAAAAAAACAACATTATTTGAATTTTAAAGTGCTACTTTAAGTTCTTCATTTGATATTTATAGTCTCTTCCAGGAACTTCGTCAAGTCGCAAAAGACTGAACAAAAATGCTGTGCCTAGTGTGTTCAGCTGGAATGCTGCAGTAGTTCTGTCACTGGTTTAAGATCTGGAAAGGTCTATTTGGATGAGACCATAAAAAAAACAGCGCCTGACCATGTGATGGAAGTTTTTTTTCTGACACTGATATTAAAGTTGGTGAAATTTTAGATTGTGTAACAACAGATGATGCTGTTAGTATTGATAAAAGTTCAAGTACATGTATATCTGAAAATTTTGAAAACTTTGCTGCTAGTTCATTCTTGTACCTGTTTGTGCCATCAGTCATCATACAATGATTTTTTAACACCAGACCTAACCAGTTGCAGGCCCATATTAAGTTTCAGAGTTAAACAATTTATGAATGACAGGGAGGTTATCACATTTTATACCGGTCTTGGATCATATGCCGATTTCAAATTTGTCTTGTCTTCTCTTGGTGAATGTGCATATTGTCCTAATCATCAATATAATGGAGTGGATAATCTCAGTATTGAGTATCAGTATTTTTAATTCTAATAAGGTTGAGATAATATTAGACTAATTTTGAACTCAGTCGTCTTTTTCATATATCTGAATTTTTTTCTGTGTCCAATATATGGGTTACTTGGATAAATGTCATGGCTTTACAGTGGCGTGAACTCAACATCTGGCAAAATAAAGATCTTGTACATTACTTCAGCCCATTAGACTTCAAGTCAAAATATCCTTCAACTAGAATCATAGTTGATGGAACTGAATGCCCTGTCAAGAAACCAAAACCGCCTATTGCTCAAGTACTTTTTTCAACATATAAAAATCGTAACACTGTTAAAGTGTTAGCTGGAGCAACTCCAGGAGGTTAAGTGTCATATCTTTCTTCAGCAGATGGTGGTTCCACAAGCGACAGACAGATAGTAGAAAGGAGCACTTTGATGACTCTCTGTGATTCTAGAGATTCCATAATGGCGGACAAAGGTTTTAATGTTCAAGACATTTTTGCCCCTTATGATGTGAAGATTAACATTCCATCATTTTTTAAAAAGAGAAATAGAATGTATGGAAAAACTGTGATTTTTGACCGCCAAATAAGTAGCAAGAGAGTACATATTGAAAGAATCATTAGGTTGGCTAAGACATATAAAGTCTTAACAACCCCAATGAATATTACTGAGACAAAACTTGCATCAGAAATAACCTTTGTTTGTTTCATGCTCTGCAATTTCAGGTCCTGCATAGTTCCAAAACATGCATGAAATCTTCCTAACATAAAAAAAATGTTTATCAGGATCTATTATTAGTTCCAGTTTATTTGGTATTGATTTATTTTCCCCATTACTGTTACTCTGACAAAAAAAAATAGGTGACTAGCAAGCTGAGTTACTTGATTAAAATTCATTTAACTAGGAATATTTTAGTGAGAATCTTTGGAAATAAATATCAGAAAATAATCATTTAATTTAAAATTGTTTTCCCGTTACTTCCTATATGCTAAAATATTTTAAATTTTATGCAAATACATTTAATGTTCATTCACTCTTTTTGAAGATTTTAAATTTCTTATATCTTATTCAGCATTTCAAATTTAATGCGTTAACATTTATGATCTATTAATGTAATTACACATTAACTTCTAGGATATCACTAGCTGTTTTGTTCAATATTAATTCTTGAAAAAGAATAGAGTAATTCAATAATAAGTTTTCAAAGTAGAACATTTATTGAATATTACAATATATCTGTGTACATGTTCATATAACAAAACCATTTCAAACACATGTACAGCATTACAAGATGTGCTTGTAAAAATAACCTGATAATAGATATCAGTAAAGTGGATTTTTATCATCCTTTTCAATATCTGTTTACTTCTCATTTCAAGCCATAAACTACAGAGCTATGAAGCTTGCTATAGAAACAAGGATAAAGACGAATATACTTTTATAGGGACATAAAAAAATCATGTTGAGTAAAAGGAATATCTGCTGTATTCTTTAAATTCAATATTTTTAAGAACAGCGTCCTTAAAGAAATTATTGTAAAAGTCTGACAATTTTGACACCACGGCACTGATAAACGGAACATCCAATTTAACATTAGTAATCTTGATGTCCTTAAAAGTATAAACTACCACGTCACATTCATCTTTTTCAATACAAAATAACTGACCTTGAATTTGATAATAATAATCACTTGATTTCTTTAAATGTAAATGTCCATTAGAACTTATCAAATATGACACAGTTTCATCAATAATAATAATACTGTCTTTAGCTGAGTATGGACATTTTACCTCAACCAGCTTACTATGACCTGAAATAACAGCATCAGGAGATGCAGCAATATATGGATGTGTGTGGCTAACAAATATTCCACAATTTGTGCTGGCCAATTCAGTTATGGAAGAATATTTGCTTAAAGCAACAAATTCATATTTACGCCCATGTTCAAGAGCAGGGGTATTTACAGTAGATAACTTTGTAAAAGACCTAGCCAGTAAAGGGAAATTTGTTCTCTTTTTTTCCTTACATATCCTACCAAAAGATGAAGACTGATGTCTTTTACATATTTCTGTAGGCCATAAACTATTTTTGAATTGACCAACTGTATTTTTTTCTATATCAACAATATCCTGCAAAGAAATTTCTGAGACCTTAAAAAGCCTTAAAAGGTGTCTGAATCTTTTAACTCGCTGTAATCATGGTCAAGATCAACAGCATATGGGTTGGCAGGAGAAAACATCTGAGAAATGGGAAAATTATTTATACCTTCATAATTTAAACATAAATTTCTAAAATGATTGTTGTAGCCTTCCCTGTTTCTAAATGGTTCAGGTCTTGGACAGGCCTTCACAAACGCCGATTTTTCGCAAAAAACGCCAATTCAAACTTCAAAAAGCCGATTGAAAAAAATCCGAATCGGCTTTTTTTTCCCATAAAGTGCAAGACAAAATCTGGTGAAAAAATCTTTAATATCGGCTTGTTAACAATTAATAGAACTCATTACATTGTCACGTTTCATTGAACTTCCCTATTCAGTACCTTATCCAATGATTACTAATTAGTTCATCAATTGGCTGCATATCAATTCTTCTACAATATATAACAAACCCACAGTCATGCACGCGTCTGATCGACCCAGTTTTGATTTTCTCAAGGTAACCGGAAGATCGGCGAGGTACATCAAAAGAGGTTAAGAGGTACCATAAAGGAAATAAGCGGAGTGTTTTAAACTGCCTTTGAAACGAAAGCAGTTTGCTTTGTATGTAATCGTGGTATATACATACAAAAAATTGTTGTATGTTTTATTTTCAAAAAAAGAAATTCAAAACAAGACAAAGCAATGACCAACATCATTTATTCTGCATATTATGTAGCCAAAGAAAATATTCCGATTGCGAAATTTGCGTCATTGTGTGAATTACAGTTAAAAAATGAGACTATGTTAACGTCAACGTTATATCAAGATTCTACAAGTTGTATGCGAATTATAGACATTATAAGTGACTTAATTTAAGAAAGTGTTATTACCGATATCAAGAATAGTCCTGCTATTGGAATTATGATAGACGAGTCAACAGATCTAGCAACATAAAAACATCTAATATTGTACGTAAGCTATTTGAAAGACAGTCAACTAAAGTTAAATTTACTAAACTTTTGAAGTTACATGCGTGTGATGCTATGACAATAACGTTAAAGTTAGTTGCCTTCTTTGATTTAAATGGTATAGACAGGAGCAAAATTTTTGGTTTTGGTTCTGATGGTGCTTCGGTTATGTTGGGAAAAGACGGCGGAGTTGCGACCTTGTTGAAGGAATTTTGTCCGTTTCTTTGCGAAATGCATTGTGCAGCACACAGACTTGCATTAGCTTGTGTCAACTTAGTCGACAGTGTTAGAGACATCCGTTATTTTGAGTCTATTCTCAGCAGCCTATACACTTACTTCAAGAGATCGCCTACACATATGTCATTATTACAAACTTTCAAGAACTCTTAGATGATCCTAAGTTAAACCTAGGGAGATTCACAAAGTGCGCTGATTGTCAATGTCTGAAGCCGTCAAGACCGTGCGTAAAACTTATCCGTCTCTGGAACATGCGACCGAAAACAACAGTGACATTATTGCAAGTTCCTTGTACAACAACATGACAACTTATAAGTTTGTGTTTCTAACACATCTGTATTCTGATATTTTTGGGGCAGTTAGCGTTTTAAGCAAGAACTACAGGCAACTGGAATTTCATATTCAACTGTCTAGAAATCCGTTGATTCGTTTATTTCCAATTTGGAACAAAGTTATTTATCAGACAATCCTTCATTTGGTCCTCACTTACAACAATTCCTGACCAATGTTGGAGATGGTGATACATTTATAGACATGTAATTATTAAGATCTCCCAGCGACGCTCAACTTGAACAAAATGCGATAAATTTGGCGAGTTTATTAGTCAACATCTTGAAATCTCGATTTCCAGACACAGAACTTTTCACGGCATTTGGAGTGTTTCATCCACACAATTTCCCTTTGAAAGAAGAGATCTTTCATAATACGGCCGCAAAGCGATTAACAACTTGTCTAGGAAATTTGAGGGTGCTATTAACCCTTAATTGGCAGAGGAATTTTGTATATTTAACAAAAAATGTATCATATTTTCAATTCAAAATTTCAGACATTTGCAGTGAAAATGTTAATAACCAATCCCTATATATTTGGTATCTCTATATAACATAAATTACATTAAGGTAGGAAAAATCGAAATATCTGTTACAATGGCAACATTAAACAAATTATTTACACCACAAATGTGTGAAATTTTTTTTTACATTTTTGCTTGATATCCAAAACATTGCTATTATATTTATTTCTGCATACTTGAAATAATTTTTTTTTGTTTACAAATCGAAGTTGGGCATCATTCAAATATACTGTAGAAAGATCAATTAAAAATTTGTTTGTTTTCACAAAAAAATGAAACCATCAAATTTTATGTTTTTCTGGTTAAATTCTTAAAAGTAAACAAACGTTATATACAAAATTTATATTTGAAGAAGAAAATAGACCACTATTTCGACGCAAATTTTTTTATGATATAAAGATTTAATTACTATGAAACCATATATGAATTTTACCTTTGTTTAATAAAAAAGTATTTAAAACTATTTTCAGCTAATTATGGGTAACCATGGCAACGAATATAACAAAAATGTACTATAAACGAGAATTTGTATAAAAATACATAATTTTTTTGACAATGTCTAGATATCAGCAGTCGGAAAACGTGCATTTCGAACAAATGATTTTTATTTTAGCACCTAATAAAAGCTTACAAAAAGTCAAATTTTGAAATTTTGCATTTTTCACATAAAATGGGATGTCGATTATTACAGAATTATCAGCTTATCGCATCAAAAAGAGATAGTCATATTTTGTTATTTCAATGGACATATTTACGTAAGAACACATTTTTTTCGACTCAATACTTCAACAGTTAAAAGGAATGATGGAAGAGAAACATCTCTATTTAGAAAACATACATGATAATTTGTTTTTGCCGGAATTTTAATCAAATTCCCGTTACCATGGCAACAAAAATTGCAACTAAAGTTACAGATTGTTTTAAAATTTCTATTCTTTCACTTAAAATAAGGACGCATAACTCTTATTTTCAAAACTTGAAGTCCATCTTACATTTTGAAGAAACTCGAGATAACAAATAATCTTTAACCTAACCCCTCCTATAAATACTGAATCAAATTTGTAAAATTATACCAAACATCATTCTAAAATTTTAAAAATTTCCTTATAAGTCAATATCCGTTACCAAGATATCAGAATCCAGCGAATTTTGTTAAATCGTTGGAAAACCCATGAGCTTTCGCAGTACATGCATTTACCTTTGAAATAAGTGTCATGTGCTATCTTGAATGCATTATTTTAATAGAAATTCAAAATCAGCACATGCCATAAGTATCTGATAAGTGCAATAAACATACACTGCTACAACTTGTGAAGTCTAAAGTTTCAATTTGAATCAAAGTTATGACATCTTTTTAGATATATGCCAGATACTTGATAAACTTGGTAATTCACAACCTTGGATCAGACAAGGTCAGGTAGGAAACAGCAGGTGAACAATATGCATTTTATTCATCACACGAATGCTAAAAAATCGGCCTGACAAACTTAAGGTATTTTTCGGCGTACAACTGACATAGTTAAGTAACACTCGAAAATCATTGCCTTACAGATTACAGTGCTTCTCACCACTGGTTTCGAATCCTATTCGACTAATCGAACTAATCAAGCAGATCCTAAAGTTAGAAAGTTTCAACCTCTTCTGAAGGTTGGTGTTTTTCTCTTGGTATCCTCTATCATTCTTAAACCGATCGCTTCGATCAGGGATTGAATAATAACTTTGAAAAACAACAAAACCAGCTTGGGATTTGGCAAAGATTAATACTTGTTACTGTTAGAAGGGTTACTTTGATTATCTCTGAACCAGATTATCTTGTCTTCTTTCTATATATCTTGTTTATATACAGAATCATATAAAACATTTGCAACAAATAGCTTCTGCAACTATTTCAAAATGCATATTTCACATATTTTATGCATTTTTTTGGTGGGAAAAGTTGTTTTCATCAATTACATTACAATTTTAAAACCGATCGTCAGCTTTGTCAATACATTTTTCTGCATTAGTGGATAGAAATAGTTATTTCAGACATTAACTCAATATCATCTACTTATATTGATGCATTACCAGTCATATCTGACTTTACGTGAAGAATTTTAATTGCTATCTTGAGACAGGATTTTAGTATTTATATCTCATAAACGAACTTATTCAAACCCTGTTCGTTTAACTTATGAAAACACATCATTGTCATGTAAGCCACCCTGAATCAACGTGTGTGTGTGTGTGTGTGTGTGTGTGTGTGTGTGTGTGTGTGACACTATCCTCCGAAATCTAAGAAGAATTATAAACACATTAACTTACAAAGTAAGAGCACTGCATTGATTACAAGGACAAGTTTTCCTGAATTTACTGTTTATAATATTAGGCTTGTTAGAATGCTTGAAATAATTTATTTATCACGGAGTTTGTGTAATGTTTAACATGTCATACAGGAATTGTCCACATGCAGAATTTTTGTCATCACTTTTTACTTTTTTTGTCTTCAGTTGTATGGTTAAATCAGAGAGAGAGAGAGAGAGAGAGAGAGAGAGAGAGAGAGAGAGAGAGAGAGAGAGAAGAGAGAGAATAAGAGAGAGAGAGAGAAAGAGAGTGTGTGTGTGTGTGTGTGTGTGTGTGTGTGTGTGTGTGTGTGTGTGAACAAAAGTCATGGTCAGTCTTGTGAAAATTTGAGAGTTCTTAACGGACACACATTTCAGAGAATGGAGACATGAAATTTTGCGCACCTAGTCAAGATTCTTTCATTCAAGCTGTAAAATCCGGAGAAATGTTGGGACCAGGCGTATTTGGTGAAGACCACCGACTTTTAACATGCAGACAGATTATTTTCTCACATTTGCACATCTTGAGAAGGGGACCTAGACATTCAGATGCGTATTTTTGAACCATATGAATTCTTTTTCCACACATACATAAAAATAGTGTTCAACTCTAAATTTAAATTCAAAATTATTAAAATTAATACAAAAAATTGTATTTGTTGGAATTTTACCAGTATAGCTAGATGTTTTTCTGCCTTTACCGACAGTAAATTTTAAACCCACCATGCAAACGTTTGTGTTTTATTATTATTATTATTGATGGCTTTATCAGTTAATTCACCGTTTTTTACTCAATCTTTGTAATATAAAAAAAATGTTCACTTTTTTGTGAAATTCAAAAAAAAAAAAAAAAAAAAAAAAAAAAAAAAAAAAATAGCCATGTATACAATTTTTATAGTTTAAAAACTTTATAAACAAAAATTTTAAAAAATTCAAATTAGATTAGTTCTCATTTCTAATCATTATGTATGCAGTTTTTTTAATTTCTATAACTTCAATAATTTGTCCTTATTTTGTATCATAATTTTTTTTACTAAAAACATGAATCCACATGGACATTACCTTATCTTTTGTTAAAAACGAATCATATTATTCACCCCGAGTTTTATTTATTTCACAACTTTGACTTTGTATTTATATATTCTTTGTTGTGATATATAGTTATCATTTATGAACCCAAGCCGAACTCTATTTTTAGAAACACTGTACGGACGTAGGAGCATAAAACATAGGGATACAAAAGCAGATGCACATGCGACGAAATTTAAAATAAATGCAACTTAAAATACAAAGAGCTGAACTAAAAACTAATAAAAAATGCATAATTGCAGAGACTAAAAATTAAGCAGTAGCATAAACTAAAATAAAGCAGCTAATGATCAAGATTAAAACAAAATTAAAATATGCAGGATTGACAATGACATGAGTCACCTGACCACTGGAGAATTTGTTTTTTAAACTGTTCAATTGATGTTAATACTCGCAAATGGTCAGGCAACTCATTCTATAATTTAGCTGCAGCATAGCGGAATGATTTAAGACCATACCTGGTGGTGTTTACCCTTGGTATATCAGCTCTGTTGTTGTATCTGAAAGAATAATTAGTATTCTTGATGGTAATCAGATCATGTAGATAAGACGGACTCGTTCTGTTTACTATTTTAAAGACTTCAATTGCCATATTTCTTAACCTTCGTACTTTTAGAGATGGTAATTTTGATTTATCTAACAACTGTTCATAAGTGCTGGTATAATCTTCATAAATGAATCTCAATGCTCTTTCTTGAATTTTTTCAATTTTTCTGGTGTTCTCCTCATTGCAAAAATGCCAAGTTAATGGGCAGTAATTAAAATTAGATAGAATAAATGTATAGTAGATGGTAAGTTTGCCCAATCTATTTAAATATTTGCCGATTCTTTTAAGTACGTTTACTTGTCTAGAAGCTTTTTTGCATATATCTGAAATATGTGTGTTAAACTTTAACTCAAAATCTATAGTAACACCAAGTAATTTAACTCCGTCTTCACAACTGATGTTATTGTTGTGCAAGTTAAAACTAATGTTCAAGGCTTTGGTCTTTTTGCCTATGGCAATTGCCTGGAATTTTTCAGGATTTGCTTGCATGTTGTTATTAGAAAACCATTCTATAAGTGCTTGGCTATCTTTTTCAAGGGATGATATGACTTGTTGTATATCGCTACTGGCATGGGACAAAGTATTGTCATCTGCATAATTATACAATGAACAATTTTGAACAAAATAAAAGATGTCATTGATAAAAACATTGAATAAAACTGGACCAAAGATTGATCCCTGGGGAACACCTTTGTATATTTGTTGCCAACTGCTGATAAAAGTACCAATTTTTACACACTGTTTTCTGTTGGTTAGATAACTGGTTAAAAGCTGAACAGAGTTGTTACCAAAACCATATGACTTTAGCTTAAGTAGCAAGAGGTCGTGTGGAAGACAATCAAAAGCCTTGGAGAGGTCCATTAGAATGGCTGCACAAAATTTATTTTCATCCAAGGCCCTCTTTCAATCTTCTATAATTCGAATAAGTGAAGTTTGGCAACCGTAACCACTTCTAAATGCAGAGAGATAGGGGTGAAATTGATACTTATCAAGATGTTCAGATAACATGAGTATTAATAGCTTTTTCAAAAATTTTGGAAGTTGTTGGTAAAATGCTTACTGGTCTGTAGTTACCCTTTTCTAGAGTATCGTTCTTTTTGTGCAAGGGCACTACTTGAGCACACTTAAGTTTATCCGGGAAAACACCTGTAGTAATTGCAGTGTTGATAATGTTTGTTAAAGGCATTGCAACTGCTAAATTTGATAGTTTTAATAGCTTTGGTGATATGCCATCTTGACCGGTGGCTTTCTTAATACTTAGATTCTAATTTCCCTAGAGACAAAATCTGATGTTACAGGTTTGAATTCAAAAATATCGGTACCTGTTTTATGATCTGTTAATACTTTAACACTTGGATGTTCTTCATCTATAACATTATTGCTATTACGTATATTTTTGCAACATTAATAAAAAAAATTGTTAAAAACATTTGCAACCTTGTGCTGGTCATTGACAATAACACCCTCTTCCTCAAAAATAACATCTTTTTGTACATTTACACCCTTATTACTGAGAAAAGGCTTGATGGTTGGCCAGAAGTCATTAGATTTGGGGCCTCCTATGCACCTTTCAAAAAAATAAGTTTTTATGGATTTTCTCTTTATTTTTGTAACCAAGTTTCTCTGTCGCCTATACATTTCCCAGTTATGTTGGGTTTTTACCCTATTGTACCTGTTCTTTGACATACACTTTTTGTAGATTGCTGTTTTAAACTCTTTATTGATAAATGGTGCTGGTTTTCTAACAGATTTTCTTTTCTTAATAGGTGCATGCCTATATGTTACATCTAGAAAGGTATTCTCAAAATTTTCATACAATTTATTAGCATCCTGACTATTGGTACTAGCATTTAATTTTGAATTTAACTCATTTATGTACAACTCTTGGTTAAAAGTTTTAAAACTTCTAAAAAATTTATAACCTTGAGGTCTTTTAGGTATCTGACCTTTGACCTGTACAGATATCATGTGATGCACATCACTCAGACCACATTCAAAATTACAAATATTTGCACAAAAGTGTTTTTTTGTTTGTGAGAATAACATCATTTAAACTTGGTTTTGCATGTTTAACACAACATGTGGGGTCCTTTATAAGGTTGAAGAAGTCAAAAATGTCACATACTGTTTTTAATGGTACACTTTTACCTTCGTTTAACATATCGTAATTCAAGTCACCAAGTATCAAAATATGGTCATATTTTGTTGTTACTTTGTCAAATGTTCTAGTAAAGTCTTCAATAAAATTGTCATTGGTTATTGTTTGGGGTCTATACAGTCCGCTTATTAACCATTTCTTACCGTTCAAGAAAATTTCTACACTTAGAGATTCTACAGTAGATCCAGTGAACATGTGGCGGATGCATGGGTTATACAGATATCAATCCAGGCATTCAATTGTTTTTAAATATATGTATTATTCTGATATAAAGTAAAATATAGTTTTTATTTCTAAAATTATTATAATTATTTAATCCTTTATTTATTTGTTTGCGCGGATGATTACCCGACACGAACGCGGTGTACATTTTGATACTCGGCATTGATAAATCCTCAAACAGATATTCAAATCGCGGTCTACATTATAATTAAACTTGTATTTTGATCGTCCTGATATTACAAAATTATTTTAGAAAATCATCAAATGAAATTTCCGATTTGTGATTGTGAAAAAAACCTGAGAAATTGGTTCTATCGGGATAAATTTACATCGACTCAAACATAAAGTTGTAATAATGACACGTAAAATTTTTAATTTTTAAATGCAAATTTTAACCTCAAATTCATTTGCCGAAAATTTTAAATTGTTGAAAATAATTTTTAAAATACAAGTTTTTTATATTTGTATAAAATAGAAGAAGAAAATCCTTATTAATGGCATAAAATTTGTGAACCAAAGTTCGAAATCCGTTTAAAAAGATGAATCAAACTGGGGCACCGTTTAAAAGAAGAACGAAACGTTTTGCTTCCCAGGTGAGACAAAAACGTCAAAATGAAACATGATAAAAATCAAAAGTGGTAGTTGTTCGAAGTAATAAATTCGATATTATCTATCGCTTAAGTTATTATTTCTTTACAAAAATCAAACAACCTTTTCCTGCTCTTCATAAATATGTGGTTTTTATTTGGGTTTGAAACTTAATTTTAAAGTTTGAACGAATTACTTTTTCCGTACCTTTACGGCACTCCTAATTTTTTCCTACGTCAGGAACGTGACCGCTTCGTAATTTTCAACTTGAAAAATCGAATTTAAATATATTTCGAATAAAAAAAACTAATAATTTGTTGACAATTTTCTGTAGTTATATGCTACCAAATTTATATCAATCGGTCAAGTTTTAACATTTTTATGCCAAACATTGTGCAACAGACCGTCCAAAAATCAGAATGGCGTACTGTCTGATTCACGTCTGCCGTAGCACTAGTTTTTCAAGGTTTTAAAAGAAATATCAAACAATTTTGTTGCATGTCACATACCGTTATGACGTATGCATTTTGTCGTAATTAACTGACACCAAACTAAATGCCATCTTAGCTGGAGTATAAAATGCAGAGCTTTTAAAAATCCTTACGGGGATTTAATATGGGAAAATAACAAACACTCATTCCGGAAATACATCGCTGAAAAATCAGGTTAAATTCCTTTATCACAAAAAATATTTAATGCAAGTAAAACAGCACAAACATGTTTACAGTGTGCAGTTGGGCCCATGCCCACAGCACACTCACACTGTGCCTCATTAATACACCCATCTTTATTTACTGACACATCAATTTTATATGTAATATTTTTTTCATCTGTGCTCGACAATGCGACATAATAAAAAAAATGCCATCATCACAATAAAATCTTCTATACTTTAAAAACCTTTGTTCACATAAATTTGAAGAATCAGAATCAATGGATTTGTTCACAGTGTTTAGATATGATTCAATTGATGTAAATGTTATTTCCACAAAATCAGAGTCTATATTTAGATCTTTGTAACCTTTAATATCTGGTAAAACCATATTAAATTCTTCCTCTAAAACTTCCCTACCACCAAAATCTTTGTTCCTATCTATTCTTCAAGTATACAAGCAATATAATAACACATTTCACTACTTATTTGTATACAGTACTTTTTTTCAAATTGTGCAATGTCTATAAATCTTAATAATTTTAATGGAATGATTTTACAATAATCAAAATCACTATTTAGTATGTTCTATTATTAAAGATAATGATTTTATTACTTATTCAAATATTTAAAATTTCTATGAACTCTGAAAATTTGTTAGATAAATTTAGTGTTTACAATTTAGACACAAAGTTTTGTTCTATTCATGTCAACCTTGTTTGATAATTTAATTTGACATTTCTTGTTTATGGTTATTTACTACCATGAATATTTGATGTACAATGGTAAGATTTATGCACATTTTTAACATTTCATTTTATGAACAGTAAAGAAAATGCAACACAGAATGATATAAATGTTTATTATTGTACTATATAACTTGTAATTGAGATATAATTTACAATAAAAGATGAATCTAGAGAGAAATGTGTCTCGATGAATCTGCTTGGTAACAATTTTTAGTTTTGTGATGCTATTTATTGTTTGAAGATTAAATTAGGAATTTCAACAGATGATTACATTATCTTGAGCCAATACAGTGGCTGTTGTGAGCAGGTGTATGGGCTTTATATACAAGTTCACACTATAGAGGTAAGGAATTTATTTTATTTTTATTATTTATTTATTAAAATAAATAAAAATAATAAATAAATAAATGTCTCCTGCCTATAAAGGGCAGTAAATTCTTCGTCATCAATTTTTGCAACAGTAAAACAGGGGGCCTCCAAAGCAATTTCATTGATCGAAAGTGAAAGTAGCAGAGACCTGTATTTACAAAAATCTATAGCTGGCCTTATGGACTCGTAATAACCACAGGGGCTTGGTGTCAGGATTTCGGTAGTTTTGTTTAAAGATTATTTATTGGTATTTTTATTACACGTGAGTTTGGCACTAGTTCATACATATTGATAACTTTGCCTGAAATCCATTTTTGACAAACTTAAAAAAAAATTCTGAAATATCGAGTGCCCGGTTTCGGTGCGGGTCCACTTTAGGTGCCTTAGTTTTTCTGACATGCGTACTACAAATATACAGTGTTTTGACGCCATCAGAAGTTGTGTAGCGATTGTAAACATTGATTCAGCGGTTCTTCTCGCTCGTCTTGGAAAATGCGTCAAAACAGGTAAGTAATCTCAAAATATATTTTTAACCATATAAAATACCTATTTTTACCTAACACCTATTTTTGCTCTTTTTAAATATCGCATAATATAAGAAAAAATGCAGTTTTCTGGGAAATGTACACTGTACATGGAAAGGCTGTCGTCTGTTTTCATTAGTCATGTGATTGTCATGTGGTAATGTTATACACGTTGTTTGTTGGCGTCGTCTAAAATATGCTTCTGCTTGTATATTTTTTTAAAATAATTTTTTTCTCTCAATTAACAGACCATTTATATATAAAATAAGGTTTATTTAAGATAAAATTAATATAAAATATATAGAGGGAAATATGTTCATAATAAGTTATTATTATTGTTATAGTCTATAATTTTTTTATTCATATATTTCTCTATTACCTGTTTTATATAGTGAGGGAGGGTAAAGAGTGTTATTTAATAGAATTTTTTTTGGCAGGTCAATCTACAACAAATAAAGAAGCTCTATAGAGTGTACTCGCCTTCTTCAATGACCAATGCATTTTTAGCAGTGAAGGAGCAGAATATGTCTGTCAAAAGAGCTTCTTGACAATATAATGTTCCAGAAACAACTCTTAGGCAGAGGATTTTAGACAGGGTCAGCTATGATACAACTTCTTGTGGTACTCCACCTATTTTGTCACAAGAAGAGGAAGCGTTATTTGTGGAATATCTGAAAGCTATGGCAAATATGGGGTATGGTTATACACGTACAGAGGTCGTTCAGATGGCATCAGAATATGCAGTAACTTTAAAAAACGGTGACCGAGAACATCCTTCAGTTTAAAATGGTTTAAGAATCCATCATTCACAATTACTAGATACAACATATGTTCATTAGCTTGTCGTTCTTATATACATGCATTGTCTCTAGCAATCTTCAGCCCAGTTTTAGAAAGTCTGGAATTTATCCCAAAATCCATCTGCAGTTGACGAAATTAACTTCAAACCTTCAGTTGCTTTAAAATCTTCTTGTCACATTGTCAAAGATGAGGAAATGCTTGAGCAAACCCAACAAACAGATAACCATGATGATACTATAACTCCTGACGATTTTTTCCAGAAGAAAATTGATAAAGTTATTCAGCTAAAACAAGAACATGCTTCAAAATCCAGATGTTATATTAGTGTTGTTGTCAGTGGGAAGCCTATTACAGAAGCTGAGTACAAAAGATAGAAGAATATCAAGCTCCATCTAATATGAAACGTAAATCATCATCAACAACTTCAAAACAGGGAACTAAAAACAGAAAAAAAAACTCAAAAGTCAGTCTTCCATGTCAAAACAACAGTCTTATACATCTTGTGAATCTAGTCAAATACCAGGACCTTCAAGAATTAACATATCTGAGACAGACTCAGATCTGGCTGACAGTGACACAGAAATATCAGATAAAAAAAAATTGTGTTTGTCGCAAATTTCAACCAGATGAACTTAAACACTGTGCAAGTATCATATTCTCCAAGTGGGCACAGTGTGTTTTTGACAACTGCAAACACTGGACTTATCTTAAATACTGTTGCAAACAAACTGTGATCAGACTTTATTATAAGTTTATCTGTCCTTGTCATACTGAGGAATAAACCAATGCAGGAAAATTAATAACATTGTAAATATGTTGACTTTGAACTTGTTAAATATGTTGATTTATACCTGTTACCAGTTATTTTCGTTCCTGGACACTTTTTATAGATATTTATTGTTGAACAGTATTGTAAAGTTTGGATACGACCCATATATGATAGGGGCACCGAAAGTGGTGACGTTTACAACAAGTATCAGAAAAATACGATTTTTATGGACTTATGGCATAATAATAATGACAGATTTTAAATATTACGATCAGAAAAGAATACTTTAAAGGTATGTATCATGCAAATATCATAAACCTTGTTTGAATTTAAGTTATAACTCGTGAACTGCTTAGGGGCACCGAAAGAGGGCACTCGAGGATAACATTAAAAAACACAAGGGACGAAAGTCGCTATTTTGAAAGTCTACCTTTCACTTGGAAAACAAATCGTAAAAAATCAGCCGATCCATGTTTTCACATAATTTTCATATGTTTCAACTTTTAAAAGCCTGTTCTTTACATTCCTATCTCCGTTTTCTTCAAAACAATCAATATCTGAATTTTTCCACCTAACTCAAAATCGGACAATTTCCAGAGAAATGCAACGTTCTTCTTGTTTTCTTTGTAAATCCCATTGGAATTACCATTACCACATTATAAAATCTCAGAACGGGAGAACCCTGACAAGGGACACAACTCGCGAACGTAGTGGTGCTCTCGGTGATTTTCTATTCCGATGACGTCACGAAAAGTTGTCCGTCGAAAGGTGCACGTTCTTTATCATTCTTATCGAGAATCTTTAAACACCATTTAGGTAAAACAGTTGAGTTAAGTAATGGTGTTTAACGTCCTAGTCAATAATATTTAACTTATATCGAGATATTACCAGCTATAGGCGAAAGTGCAAAAATTTACATCTAATAGGATTGAAATTTAAGAAAAATAAATCTCACAGATATTGATCAAAAGTTGTCTATAAAAATATATTTTTAGAAAATCCCCCCCCCCCCCCCAAAAAAAAAAAAAAAAAAAAATAAAAAAAGGAAAATAGAACTTAATTCAGCTTTAATTTCCTCTGTTCTTGCAATAATCACAATTACAAAAATACCTGGTCTTTATAGACCTGATCCTAATCCCAATGAAAAAGTACTTAAAATTTGCTTTGTATAACTCAGGTCTATTTTCTGAAAACTGAACCGGTAGGTTTTCAGAAATTTATTCAGGTCACCTTTAAAATATATTTAAATTTAGTCAATGTAGCGATTAGTTTTTAAGGTCATATGTATAGATTATTAAAAGGGAGTCAACACAAATTACGTAATATAGATAAAGCAAATATTAATATGTTTTACATTATAAAATTAAAATACCAGAGCTTTGAAGTCATCTTTTCTGCAGAATAAGCAGCCTTTTTATTTTAAAGTTAATTAATTATAATTTAATATAAATCTGTGTAACAAACACTTATGCACATCATTTAATTCTTTAAAAGTCACTTAAATGTAAAGCCATATCCCCTTTTCAACAATACGTTTGAACTGTGCGGCATTATACTCGATCGCTTTATTATCTAAAGCTCTGGCTTACGGATGAAAGCGCCTCTCACAAGTTAGATTGGCATGGGTTTGGTTCAAACCTAAAAAGATTTGATAGTTCCCTTAAAACTGGGGGCAAGGGGCTTCTCGATGCCCTCCAGATGTGTTCGTTTTCCAATAACTGACAGCTTTAATATAGTTGAGCTTTTATACATGGTGTTTCATAATATCTGTACTACATTTACAAGTCAATAAGTCTTTAAGTAAACAACAAAATTGTATGTTTTATTATATTACTAAATCTTACTGAATCCATCGCCGTTGATAAGCAGTACTGCTTCTTGTGATGCATCTTTTAGTTAACATGCACTTCCATCATTGTACAATAACTTAATCTCACTCCATTCTTGTTAATTTGCGGGAAAACTGTTTGGTTACGAATTTAAAGACCCTTTTCCGCTATAAAGCTGGCATAATTTACATCTCATTTATACAGATTTAGAATGCTTGAAGAACATCAATTTATTATCTTTACTTTATCATTTTCTTATTCCAACGCGCTTTAAATTTGCTTTTTTAAATTCAATTTATTAATCTATCTGGCAAAAACAGTAAATTGTTTAATACTTCAACTATTTTTTATATTGTGAGTACGTATACTTTGTCAATTCAAAGAATGGGTAACGTGATATCAATAACTGTTGACAGATCAAGTAACGTAACTTTCATACTGAAAATGAAAACAAACGAAACAAAAAGTATTCAAAAAATCTTTCATTTACGACATAAAATTTTGCTATTGTTAAAATTTACGGTCGCAAAAGTTTAATACACGACGGAAATTGCACAAAAATTAATATGTGTATTTACGTTGGCAAAATCTAGTATTAAGATTGCAAAACCTACTTTACTGTCGGAAATCCTTGATTTTTGGCGTCAATGGCATAAAAGAATCGTAATACCTGGTTTAACGATTGATTGTAAAAGTAGGTGTTTGACAACCGCAAAACTAGGTGTTACGGCGTAAATGTAGGTTTTTCGAATTATTATGTATTTTGCTCTGTTCGGATTATGTTTGTGAGTGCCATAAATACGTATGTAAGATCTTCAATATAACGATCATTTAAAACAATGTCTGCAGTGTTCAAATTTGAATTATTTTCTACACAATATGACAGTAGAAGACATTTTTGACACCGCTTTTCAGTACTTTCAGTGCTTTAATCCAAGTTTGTCTTTTTTGTACGACATGTCCTAACAAGTATAACTTCAAAAGCCGAATTAATCATCAATGTTAATATTTAGTTTATATAGTATATAAACCATACCATTGACGACACACTTTAAGTTAACAGGTTGAGAGCAGGTGCGTAAAAATTACGAGATTGTTTCAAAACAAAAAACACATCTGAAAATGTACATTTGGATTATCAAGTCCGAGCCTAAGGAAACCAGATATAATAACTAAATAGGTAATTTGTTTCTATTTATGATTTTTTTTCTATATCATTTACAAAAAAATCTATAATCATGATATATTTTAAATCTTTCTGCTTGAAGCCAAAAACGACATGTCACGTTTTCTAGATTCTAGCTAGATCTATACGTAATAAAAAATAATTTTATTTCAAACTCTAAAAACAAAAGTATAATAATAACTCCGATTATTAAACTGAAAATGGATTAGTTTTTTCCTTAATTTTATAATATAAGATATAAAATAATTATATTTGAATCAATGCGAAAAAAATCCTTAAAAAAGATGAAACGTCATAAATATTATTTATGAATTTGAGTGAAGCTGTTATGTTAGAAATTAATACAACTTTTAATGAATGAATAGATACATCGTTTATCGTAAATATTTAAGGAATAACTTGCGTTTTTAACAAGTTTATTGAGTCATAACCTGTGTACATGATTTAAAACTCTTAGACTAAAACATAAAAAAATTTTTTTTTTCTTTTTTTTTAATATTCTTTAATAATTAGAATTAGATTTTCTCCGTGTAAAAACTTTTTAAAAAAAACAACTTTAGCGAATGAAATAGAAGGAGACATACGCCACACCCCTTACGTTAAGCATTGCTATGGTTGCCAAAATTATTGGTTTATAACCTAAAAAACGATCGCTTTAGTTTAATTTTATTAAACAGCTAATATGATTTAAATTTTAGACAAATGAATCTCACGGATTGTGATTAGAAGTAATCTTTTTTTAAAATTTTATTTTTTAGAAAATAAAAAAAAACAAAAAAGAAGAACTCAATTCCCTCTGTTTGGCAGTGAAAAGTAGGCTTGCAATATTCTGAATTACAAAGCACCTAGTCTTTATAGACCTGTGTCCGTGTATAATTCAGGTTTATTTTCTTAAATTTAAATTGGTAGGTTTTTAGAAAATTTATTCAGGTAACCTTTAACATTTATTTAAATAGGTTTATTTTCTGAAAACTGAACCGGTAGATTTTCAGAAAATTTATTCAGGTCACCTTTAACATGCATTTAAATTTAATCGATGTAGTGAGCCTAGGGAAACCAGAAATAATTATCCTATTCACAAATGTATTAACTACTTTTGTATATCATTTTCTTTAAAAAAAAATCTGAAAATAGTATATATTTTAATATAAACTGATTGAAGCTTAAAATTAGACGTCATGTTTTCTAGATTCTTGCTAGATCTATGAGTAATAAAAACAATTATTAAAACTCTATATATATATATATATATATATATATATATATATATATATATATATATCCGATTTTTAAATCCTTGCTGGTAAATCGTGGAAAAAATGTAAACCTCACAAATAAAATTTATAAATTTCAGTTTAGCTGTTATGCTAGAAACAATTAATTTTTATCGAATGAATAGATACGTCGTGAATCTAAATATTTAAGGAATAACTTGACATACGCCACATCACTCACGTTAATCGATACTATGGTGGTTGTGGTGTTTATTGTTTAATGCTGTATGATATGACCGAAATTAGAAATTAATTTATCTATCACAAGCAAAGAAATAACCCCATTTTAAAACAACCTGCTTTAAATAGAAGCACGGGAATTCTATTTTCAGCATACATTTTCAGAAAATTAAATTCACGGAAGTAGAACGTTCCCAGAAAGCACAATTTACTGATTCATGTTTTATATTTACATATTGAGTCATTCAGGCTCCCGTGGTTGTTCTGTATAGATTGTTCACCTGATTTTTTTTTAAATTGAGAGATACAAGTGCATTCGTGTATGACTTTACTAGATGCGGAATAGTAGTTACAGCGTAAGTTTTAATTTTATTCTTTTTAAATTAAAATTAAGACGATAATAAAACTTAAACGTACATTAAAATATTTTTTGATAGAACGGAAAGAATTTTTGGGAGAATTCAACAAACTTTTTGAACAAAATCACTACCTTGTTCATAGTGCACTTGTCTTCCGGTTATTCTTTTTTCTTTATATACATAACTGCCTTGTGCTGCTTTTAATTATATTAGTTTACATCAAAATTTAACTTGTATTTGTGTTATATATTTACTACCCCTGAGCGGGTACCGCTGCTGGTGGAATAAAACTCCCCGAGGGTATCAATAATTAAGTAGGCAGTACTCTGTGCTGTCAGAAAATGTACCATTTAGCAAAATTTTCAGCCGTCTAAAATTTGAAATTTATTTAAAACTCAGGTTTGTTCCTTCATGGAAAGCATTCGCTGGATTTGTATTTGTATAATTTATGAACTTTAGATTCATTATTTACAACTGTTTGGCTTATGTTTTTTATCTATCAAAATTCTCGGTCCTAGTGTCACTGATGAGGAATGAATTTTCGAAATGTGCACATCTGGCACATCAAAATTTAACTGGTATTTGTGTAATATATTCAAAAAGAAAAATTAAAAGTAGCACATGACATAGCTGACAAACAAATCTTGAGTCATACATAGGAAGATGGTCCAGCTTGCTTACACTGTTGTGTATGTTGACATTTCTAACGGAATAATGGCAATTTAGGTCTTCATGTTATCAAGATTAAGACTCATCAATATTAAGGCAAGCTCTGAGTGCGGAATAAATTTCGTCCTAGCCTGCATTATCTCTAACTTAAGCTTCTCTGGAAGTTAACAACCTCGACCTGGCGAGCTAGCTTTTACTTCAATTCCGGCATTATGATAAGTTATTAGTTGCCAAAATGTAGCTCCACTGGTTAAATAATGATATAACTGTAACAAAGAGAGAGAGAGAGAGAGAGAGAGAGAGAGAGAGTTAAAGCCTGTATATTAGTTTTATAGTCGTATGTCGTGCTCGCACGCGCGTGTGTTTTGTGTGTGTGAAAATATTAGCAACTCATTCATTTCCATTGTGCAAATAATGTACCATGTGAAAGTTTATATTTAAATTATCGTATTTTAAATGCTTATAAATGTCTAAAAAGAGTCTAAGAATGGGGTGTTTAAGTATCATTAAGAAAACAATTAAACAAAGTCGGACTCGGACAATTTCCTTGTTTAACACCTGATTTTATCTTGAAAAAAATCATTATTTTATTGTCAATTTTATGTGAGATTAAGGTTAAGATTTCAAGTAGAATACCATACAGTACATACAGTGCTTGCTTTCGTTATTAGTCATAAAATGAATATATAGTTTTCTTTTTCACTGCAATGTTAAAAATATCATAACATCTTTAACAGTGCAGTAAAAGAAAATGGTATTCTCTTGAACAAGTTTGATAAATCCTACACATTTGATTCAGATGTTTTCTCAAAAAGTTAAATAATGTTACCATGTACTTTCAGATAGTAACGGATCCACAATACTAATAGAAATACAGAGAATGTGTTAATATGTTAGTCCTTCCTGTTGGTTTTAATTTAATGGAGACAAAAGAAACAAATGGAATACTTTTGAATGACTCGCATGCAGTTTTACTATAAATATTCACGATGATTTATTGAATGTACAGCAAATTAACAACAAGTAAATGATGTCGAGTAACGGTCATAAAGTTCGCCAGGCAAAACTGGAAGACTATTTGAATGTAAAAAAATCTGCAGACGATAGACCTGGCAGCTCAAAAAGTGATGTCGTAATAGGAGGAAAGAGAAAATGTAGTTTGCAAGAAAACAATGCGACAAAACGCCCAAAACTTGCAAACGAAATCACAAATGACCCGCTTCCACACATGTCTATTTTTAAACTTCATTCTGATAAACTTGGATTAAGGAATGGAATGCCTGTAGATGAATTGAGAAATACACTAGAATCTAAATTTGGAAAAGATAATAGCATATATGAACCAATATTCTTTGAATCTTTTCAAATTTTGGTTTTCGAATATGGCAGTATTCCTGGTGAAAACAAGGTCCGTATTCCATTTAAAAATATTAAAACCAAAAAAAGGCAGGTAAAAAACAAGGAGCAAAAAACATCGGGAACACTGGTGATTTGCTTAAGGGAATTGAAAGATGAACCTCCTGAAATATTCTGTTTGACAAGGGGAACTGGGTACAAAAAAGTAATTAACTTAGCCGATAACAGTTTTAGGACTAAAATAGCGAAAAGTTGTTTGGATCAAAATTATTTAAGAAGAGTGAATTATGTAACAGTTTCCGGGCCATATAAAACAGTAAGATGTGTAAGTAGCACAGTTGGAATGTTCGATAATTCTTTGGATGTATTGGAAAGAGTCTACACTGAATTGGAGGGACAAATAATTCAAGATTGTGAAGTTCACCAAATTATTTCAAAGAATGGTAAGCAAGGAAAAAAATTTAATATTGAAATCGGCCAGTACAAAGTTAAGATGTTATTTCGCTTGAATTTAACTCAGTTTTCTCAAATTTTAAAACATTTTTCTGATATATTTAGATCTGACATTAGCACAACTGACAATTTAAGTTGTCTAGATTTGGTGAAGAAAGAAGACGATAGAGACAAAATAAAAAATCTTAACAAAGGCTTACTGAAGATATTCATACATTCTATTAAAGACTACGAAAATAGCCACGATTTGTCACTAAGCCACAATCATATCGACGATTGGGTTCTTTCGTCAGAAATAAGTTTGATATTGAGGGAGGAACAGAAATGTATATGGTACTCTACGCCATCACTTGAAGACGTTAAAAGAGAACTAAATAATATATCAAGAAATGGAACGCGCCTTACTGAAGAAATCGAGAAGAAAAAAATTAAAATTAAATTTCAAAACAAAAACGAAAATGATTATGATTGTGAACCACTTCAAGTATTTTTACACGGGACCATCCCAGAAGACAGTGGTGAAATATTTTACAAAATTGGCGGAAAATGGTATATGTTTACAGTAAAATATTCAGAACAAATAGAACTCAAATACAATAAACTAGTAAACAAGCTGACGTATGAAAACAAAAAAGTACTTCGTTTACTTCTTCCTTGGAGCAATGACCCACAATTACGCATAGAAGACCTTGGCAATTTTTTCAAACTCCCTGATGAAAAAGCTGAAAAGTTAATGTTGTTATTTAAACGACAAATTGCCTTTATAGGAAAAAGAACAAATATTTCCTTATTGAAAAAATACCATTGCTGGTTGGTAGAATCATCTAAAGTCTTTCAATCGTTAAAAAAAAAAGGTTGCTTTAAACTAGACCAACGAGAAAACCAGTCCAAAAAGTTTATAGTTGAACAAATTATTTCAGAATCAAACAAAAGAAAACAAGACTTGACAATTGTTCAGAAAGGCAAGAAAATGAATTATTTACATAAAATCTATGGCGAGAAAACATTTCTAGTAACGAAAAATGATGGTGATTATTTCTGGAAAGTTGTAAATCCAAATGTGCCAACATATGTTTTGAAGAGAATAAAAACAGAAATACCTGAACTAAAGGATATATCTTCTGATCAACTGGCATTGTTTTTTCGTAGCTTCAGTAAGTTAACTGAAAATGAATACAACTCCAATTATTTTATGCACGATGTATACAAACCAGACGTTACAACTCTCTATGGAGATAGAGTTTTAGTCAAAAATGTCGAATTATTTGACGTATTAATTCATGCTCACAAAACTACCTATCTGTTACACGTAAAGCAAGGTTTTGGTAATACAACAAGAGATGCATGCTCTCAAATAAGAATATCTTCACAACTTATATGGAATTCTCGGTCAGATTACCGATCTTGTAATAGTTATATAAATCGATTTTGGAAGACTGCGATAAAATACGAAAAAATTGATGGCCGAAGACAAATGTTAAAAGAAAAGTTGAAAGAAATCGGAAAAGAAACATTCTTTAGTTTTTTCAACAAAGATATACAAATCGTTTTTGTTCTTGCGTTCATGGACAAATCGAAAAACAAACTGTCAAGTACAAAATCAACAATAGCGAAAATGGAACTTCTTTATTTAAACAATTATTTTAATAACTTCGTTTCAGATGACGGATATAAATTTCAGTTACAAGTTTGTCAAATACCATCAACATTCGATGAAATCGAAACTAACAGTGATCATTGATTATGGCCTTTATAAAGTTAATTTTACTGGATATGGTTTGGTGCCTATTGCTTATTGAGTGTTTATTGAAAACATGTTCATTGAAAGGGAATGTGGACTGGGAAAACTGTCGTGATCTAGTTTGGAGACTTTCATTTTGTAGGTATTAGTGTATAATTTCTGAATTTTAAATTTTATTTCACGTAATTTGGACCTGATTTGAGCGTTTCACAGCAGAATGTTTTTTAGTGCTATCTTTAAAAATGTTTCGATTTTCTCGAACTTGTGTTAAAAAAAAAACAAGCGGAAGACGAAAAAGAAATCAAAGCACCGATGATGCTGATGGGTTTGGGCGTGAATATCTTGCCAAGTGGAAATTGGGTTGGTAGTGTAAAGCTTTCAATTTGAATAATGAAATATTCCGGTGCGAAGCAGGATTCCATGAAAATAGTTGCCAACCCTGAATTCATGTCATCAGTAATATTTTTCCCCATTTCTAGGAAGTTGAGTGGGTTTTATTGACATGCTAACAAAAAGAACGATTTGTTCAAGAACAAATTTGTTTAGTGTATGTGAGTAGATGAATTTCTTGTAGTAGCCTAGCTATTAGCAGAATGATAGTGCTAGCTTAGTGGAACTTCCACAGATTGTCGCAGTTGGAGGTCAGACTTGGAGCACATTGGTGGGTGGCTAGTTTGAAATATATTGGGCCTCTGCGGCCATAAGTCAATTCGCTTCATTTAAATTATGGTTGTCATTGGAAATCGACCCTGCAGGACTTTAAAACGACATAAATTCCTCCATATAATACTTGTGAAATTAAGGGTTCATAGTACTGAACATAGCTCAAGATGTTGTGTCCGAGTTTCAATCCAGACATGAAGGTTAAGCCCTATTAACTGTAGCTTTCTTGCTGGACACAATTAAATTAAGTTTTCATAGGAACCTGTGATACTGGAAAAATACAAAAATGTGATTTTGTAACAGCATATTTATTGGACAAGTCTTCCATATGGTAATTAACAAAATAATAATAACAATCTTCAATGTCATGTACATAGCACAACCCCATGTTTCATTCCAAATGGGCTTCTGCCAATTTAATAACTGAAAGTTTTCATGTAAGCAGAATTACCACTGACATCATGCTAAATTGTTTATTCCATCTGCAGCCAGAGTTAGACAAGTGCAAATGCTGGGCTGGAACTGATAATGCCTATTCAGAGAATGAAATTTGTTAAACATATCCTAATTTAAATATAATGCGCTTTGCATACTTGTATTTCAACATTTCCTATGCATTTTGACTTGTTGCATTGCCTGTGATTTTACTGTAGTCTACAAATTAATGTACTGGTGTTTCACTATCAAATTTCTTCCACAAATAATTTTTTGAGTGCATGCATATACATGTTTTACTTGAACCAACACAACCACTAGCTGATTTTATAGTGCTATGTCACAGAGCAGAGGGCAAGTTTGACATATGACGTTGACCCTGAGCTGTAATACCAGTAAGGAGCTGTCACTAGTATTAAATGTAAACTTTCTCACATTTGCCCATTCCCCAGAGATTTTTCAAATATCATCAAGCATGTTTGCTTTGTTTGTATAAGTGTTGTTCTTTTTATTTAAGAATTGAATTTCAATTCTTTCTGGTTCATGAGCTCATCAAAAAGAAAACGTTTTTTTTTTAAGTGTCAGATTACCTAATTGTTAAACTGTTGAATTAACACTATGTTTTCTACCACATTTACAAACAAATTTTTTCATGGCTTTCTCACAACTTCCACAATTGTCAGAGAACTTTTCTTTCCACAGAAAAATGAGTTTTTAAAATTGATTAGCCTTTGGTCTTTTATTTAAGTAACATTACTTTCTTAATTCTAATTGTTGAGAAAACAATATGGATATACAGTAAAACTTCGATCGCTCGAACGTCGTTGCCTCGAATACCCCAGATAACTCGAAGTCATCTGTTGGTCCCGACCAATTTCCTATTTTATCCTATGTAAATAAACCTCGATGGCTCGAACTTCGTTAACTCGAATACCCCCGCTCGCTCGAACATAAATATTTTTCAAAAGTATAAAGTTAGTAAAAATTCAACTTCTTTCGCTCGAATACAGTTTTTGCCAGAAGGACATGTGGTCCTGGTCATTGTAAACAAAACACAAGCTGAAGCCATATTACAGATTTCATCAAAAGTAATAGAGTGGAACGCAATGATAAATCTAAACATTTACCTAAAATTAATTAATTATTTATTAATTAACCTACTAAAAGAATGTCGGTATGCTCAGTTCTTTAATCTCTTAATCCGATTACGACACACGTAAGTGTTTGATCGCTATTTTTAAAACACCTCAGTCGCTCGTGCCTTATAATTGCACATCAGGATTCTGTAATTTACATGCCCTTGGAATATGTATAGTAATGTGTATTATCGCCCGTGATTAAAACGACCGGTTTTGTTTGTGTTTTGTATTGTTTTTCTTTCAAGTATTACATGTGCAACAAAGAATAAAGTAAGATTTTTGTATCATCACCTGTTGAAATTAAAATAAAGTGCCATATTCTAACCCCGTAGCCAAATAACATCATACGGCAGATTGCAGGTCAACATGTAATTTGAAATGAATTTTGTATTTTAATTGGGATATGTTATTCTTTTTTATTTATTTATTTTTTTTTTTTTAAATATTTTGTGATAAATAATGGATTTTTAATTCGGACTTCTCATAATTTGACCTTTTAGTTTATTTACATGTAAAACAATTTAAAGATTGTTTAACGGTCGGTCAACATGAGAACTTGAACCTCCATTCATATCTCGATGTTCGATCGCTCGAACCCCCCGATGGCTCGAATATTTAGTCGAAGTCCCTTTGACTTCGAGCCATCGAAGTTCTACTGTATATATGTCTTTATTAGGGGTCAATTATTGGACAATAATAGAATATTAACTATCTCACTGTCTGGATATTGTGATTTTAATCTTTTACATTATGTAATGCGGGAGGAGGTCCCCTAGTGGATTAGACACTCGCCTATCATCAAGGCACACAGGGTTTGTTTCTTAGGTGGGGCAAGTAAGAAAGTTACTGTTATACACTCACGAAATTTTTCTTGGGGAAAAATTGTTCTCATAGCGAAGAGCACAGGATTTATACCGGGGGGGGGGTGGTGGTTGGTTGGCTTTTGACTGGAGGGGGGTCTATCTGCACCCCTAGTAAAGGTTTTTATATTTACTTGTGCCGTTACAAACGCCCAAGTAAGAATATAAAAGCCGTTACTAGAGGCTTGATTTCCAGCCTAATCGATAGGTGAACACAAGAACTTTGTGTATAATTTTCCAGTGCACTAAACTGCTGTATCTCCACTTCACTTTAAGGTCTATATACCACTTCTCAATTGTTAGAATTGCACTTGTACCATATCAATCGATGTTCAGATAGTTCTTCTCATTGAACATTTGTGTACAAACAGCTCGGCTGTTCAGTGGCTTATATTGCGCGAGTTTCCGGGTAAGCGTGTGAATCGAATAAAAATAACAAATGCACCCAAAAAATATAAATAAGTCTCTTGCGTCTCAAATTACCCGGAGGGATACCCAAATTCTGCTCACACATATATACAAAAAAAACTCCACAAACGGCCCTGAAGTATTAGGTAACAATGGCAGAGATTTTTAAGACAAAATCGGAGTGATTGTTATTTCTGAAAAAATAGCACGATAATCAAGGATTATACTCACAAATATTACACTTTACCATACAAATAAACTTCACTGTTTTTGCATCAACATGAAATCAGTACACATTTCACAACGTTCGCTTTTCAGGTCAACACACAGGGGCTCTATTTACGTATTTACAAAACGTTGTTTTTGTGGGTTTTATCGTAGTGTTAAATTTTTTCTATGGTTTTGTAAATACTAGCTCCTGTGGTCAACGACGGAGATTTAATCCATTCGCAACATTGATCAAGTTATAAAAGTTACCTTACTTTTTTTTTTTTTTTTTTTTTTTTTTTTTTTTTTTTTTTTTGTAAATGCACATGTATCTAACAAAAAGGGGACACCACTCAGATTAAATCCATCTGCAACTCGTAAGCAAATAGTACGTAAGACGATTTCATGCGCGCTTACAAAAATAGTTCTAGACACATTGCCTATTATATGCGACATACTTTGCATAAATTAAGAAAATAAACTTTCATTTTCTTATGTTAATAACGAAGAATTTTTTTAAAAATGTGCAAAGTAATTGGTTTATGATCCCATTCTCTGCTGATAATCATTCCGAAGGGAAGGATATCATACCAGCGAAATAATTGCAGCGGTAAGACGTCCAATCCAAAACTGTTTGATGATTTGTTGTTTATTTACGTGCGTTGTACACATACTGAATGCACATGCGTTATACACATACACTGAATTTATGAAAGTAAAGAAAAAATGTGTAATTAGTCTTACTTTTACAATAATTTTATGAGAGTAATTGTGTATTTTGTGTATTTGGATATACTGGTGTTCTTTTCATAATTTTGATTTCTATACTGTATTGTTATACTGTGCGGACTGCCTTAATCAAACAGTAAGTTGTACTATACAGATACAGATAAAGATATTGAATTCAAAAGTCAACATTTGTTGGACATAAATACTAAAAATTCGGGTCTGTTAATTTATTATACATTTGTTTGTAATTAAAATTTATTATTATATTTTGTAATAAATTTTATAAAAATTGTATAAAGTTTTGTTGGTCTTACTTCTTATAATATTCGAGTTCTACCACCGCTTACAACTAACGAATATAAATTTCCATGTTATGTTATTTTGCAACGCATAGTGTAATAGAAATTTACACATTATGTAATAACTCGACCACTTGTTTTCATTCTGGCACTATGACCACCAAACGTGATGTCATATTATCTTTGCGCAAAAAAGGAGCTGGTAGTTTTGTTTTAACCACTGACCTTGAGCCGACTTCGTCAAGGGCAGATAATGTGTAGACTAATCTTGACCGAGTTGAAGGCCATTGTCACTTAACATAATCTGTATTTGAATCTTATAGACCGAGAGGTTTGCAGACATTACAGACTCCATTTAGCAGAAAAAGGGTATTGCATCGATACTGACATAAAGTTATATTGATCTTATTTCACAAGTAACGTTTCCATTTTTTCAACCTAATGGGGATATGATATATCAATCATTCAAGAGGCTATTAATTTTGCTATTAATTTGTTACTTTAACTTTACTTTAAAGTAAAGTACACTATATATACATTTGAAATATTTTAATAGCCTTTTCTATATACTGGTAGGACTAGGTCATCAAAGAGCAGCCTTTTTCAAATACAAACAAGGCATTTTTGATGAGCCGCGCTTCTGGCAAGGTACTTGTACAGATAACAAACTGTCATAGATGTCATATCTCTAAAGTTAACAGAAATTTAAAGTAAAAGCCAATGAACGATCTCACGTAGATATTAAGTAAACGACGGAAGACCAGTTCAACATAAGTGTTTTTTTTGGTCACATTTAACAATGCTGCTGAGATTATTCAGTTGACTTTTGCAGGTGTTTTTAACCGTATATTAGTTCTTTTTTTTTAACATGGATACATGTTTGCATATACATGTATATATATAAATGTGTGTGTGTGTGTGTGTGTGTGTGTGTGTGTGTGTGTGTGTGTGTGTGTGTGGTAATTCCGAGCTACGATCTTGCAATTACGACTTAGTTTGGCGCAATTACCACTTAGTATCTCGTAATTACGACATAGTTATGTTGTACGAAAGCCTTTTGGGCTCAGTTTGGTAAAACAAAAAATATTCGCGTAATATCGCAAACCTTTCGATATATAACGCGAAACTTCGCGAATTAACGCGTGGCTTTCTTGTAATAACCCATAACATTTGCGAAATAACGCGTAATTTTAGTAATAATGCAGAGGGCAGTAATAAAGCGACGGTGCAATGTTAATAGGCAATGTTAATAGGCATAATTAAAAATGGAACATAAATCAAAAATTAACTATTTAGTGAGAAAATATTTTGGACTTGGTTTGTCCCATGCTGAAATTTTTAGCTTTTTATTGATAGTACATCAAATATGATTAGTAAATCTACGCTTAAAATATTAAAAGTATATACATGAGTGGCGTTCGAATTAGCAGCCCAAGATTCCTCGCAACACCTCCTTTCATAAAATTATGGATAAGTTTTTAAACTAATATGGTTTAATAATAATATCAAACTCATCATCGCCATATCAGATACTTATACTGATAACGGTATGTAAAATGGAAAACTTGCAGTTGCTGTTAGTTAAACACTAGACATTGAAGGATCTCCAGTTGAAATATAAGAAAAAAAAGTACGCATTGAACGACGTTTCGAACAAGTCAACAGGTGTCCATCTGGTATGTGGACATCTTCCCGAGATCGTTGTCTTCGGCTGGCAACCCTTCTAAAATGAGAATATTATAGATGTACACATACTTGCATCTGTTTACAAGTACCTATCTAAACGCAACTAAATGATACAACTGTTTCTCACTATAACATACTTGACATGATTTATTTTGTTTAAACAATATTTTATTCTCAAAAAAAGAGCATTGTACAACATATAAATCAACATACAATCACATAGAAAAGGATCCAGGAACAAGCCTAAAAAGGCTTATATTAACCCGTTTCCATAGCAACTGTAAAATTCGAATCGAAAATATATGGTCAAAACATAGGAAAATATTTTGGTAAAGACAGGTATAATCGTTACATACAAAAGTTGAATATATGCAATAGTACATGTACATAAATAAATAACTAAGCAAGTTACATAAACACAAATGGTACTCGTCTAAACATAAGTAATAAGTTAACAAAATATTGTTCTAGTTTGAAAATCTCTTAGATAGGGTAATAAAGTTTTGAACTGTTTTAAAAATTTCAATATTTGAAGTATCCGGTAGGTTTGAATCTCCATGAAGTAAAGCTCAGTGTCTATAATACGGTTTAACTTAAGTTTAAGAATTGTAATCGATCTGTCATGTGCTATTTTCGAATTGTATTATTTTATAAAAATTCAAAACTTTTGATTTGACATTTTTAATTCAATAAGGAATATTTTGATTTTATTATTACCTAAAGTTTTACTTTAAAACTTATTTTCTACAATTAATCTTTTTTTATTAATTGCATTATTTGTATAAAGATTTATTCAATCAGCGTTTTATGTAACAAGTCGGCTTTAGATTGAGTGACACCTCGAGATTACTCATTCTATATTTTTCGGCATTTTCTTAATTTTTAAGGATATTGTTAAAACAACTAATGGATAATCTCTGTCTCTAAAAAGGACGTAATAAGCACTTATATCGAACAGCTTAACTTAATGACTATTTTTTCATGGCAATCCTCCCAGGTAATACCTAGCGACAATATTGTTAAGTCACGTAATTTCATTGGATATTCACATTTTTTCTGTAATTTCATTGGTTAAAAATTATTTTTGAATTTCATGTAAAGTGAATTTTGCGACTGCTTTGGCAGTCTAGTCGGAGCCCGGCTAAGTGACTGAAGTTTTTAATTAAAACGGAAAACCGTTTATTTCGTATATTTTATATAATTTCGCAACTTTGTATGCATTTTGGACATTTTACGGAATTACCGTATTTATTGTATTCACCATATAGTTTGATATATATATTTTATGTTGACGAATATTTACAATACAAGACAGTGAACTTTATCTTGGACTTTTAGTTTTATTTAACTACAACTACAGACTACCAGCTAATTACCCCAATCAGCAAAACACGGACTAAAAGAAATATACAATCTATTTTTTTAATTTTTAATTTGTTCATTTACTAATTGTCATGTGCTACTTTTGAATTGTATTATTTTATAAAAATTCAAAAGTAGCACATGACAGATCTAATATGATCATAGTTTTTACATTCTAATAAAAAATGTTTTGTTGTTTCTATGTCTCCACATGAACAATTTGGATCAGCTACTAAATTTTTGTTGTACAAATCTTGTTTAAACGAACTGCACTTAAGTCTCAACCTTGTGTGATAAATTTGACTCAATCGGTGGCCCGAAAAAAAATAACAGGGAATATTGACAGAATTATTTATATATTTCCGAAAAATAGAAATAGAAGCATTCCTGATATCAATGGGTAATTCATTCCAGTCTCTAATAGTTTGTGGTATAAATATTTTAAAATAGACATTTGTCCTACATAAAATAGTATTTAAATTTTGACTACTTCTGGTAGAATATGAATGTAATTCGTAGTTTCTAAAAGTAATTAAATCTTTAAGATAGTCAGGAGTTAAACCATGATACATTTTATAAAACTGGATTAATCTATGTTGCTTTCTTCGCTGCTCAAGAGTTTCCCAACCAGTTTCCCGATAAAGCAGATTTTTGCTAGTAAGTTTGGTAGCACCTGTAATTATTCTAGCGGCATCTAAATTAATATTTTCAATTTGATCTTTTAAATCCTCCGTCAAATTATGCCAAACATTGTCAGCGTATTCTAATAATGGACGAATGAAAGTAAAATACATTTTTTCTAGAGACCGACGATCTAGCTGAAATTTTAATTTTCTAAGTAAGTTAAGTCTAAAAATCGCTTTGGATTTAATAGTATTAATATGAAAATTCCACGAACCATCTGACGAAAAATAAACACCTAAGTGTTTATGATGGTCGACGATGTTGTGCATGTAAAGCATAGGATGGAATGGGATGGAATGGGGCGGAAGTTTTTCTTGATATGATCATGGAATCAGTTTTATTAGGATTAAAGGAGACTAGCCACGTATTAGCCCAGTTAGCAATTTTCTGTAGGTCAGAGTTGATTATGTCAGAAGCATCAGTTGGATTATCGATATCGTACTACATATTGAAGCGTTTCAGCTAATGTTAACGAATGACGATTTGCATGTGGAGCATTTCCGTCAGTCCTTCAGTGTTAGCGTTTTAATGTTGTTTTTTTAACTTCTGACTATGTATCGTTGTCGATATATTTTTGTTAGCCAAACTAATAATTATCACCCATCCAATCGTACTGTCACAGAGCATGTAATAATCTCTGGAACTGATGTAAACCAATTTCATATCTTGAACAAAAGTCATTATCACACAGAGTGTGATCATACAAGTATGTCCATTACTTATTTAAGAACAATTCTAAGCTTATTAAAACGTAACATAAAAAGTCACCACACTTGTTTCTCATTTGTTACACTTTAAACTTGTCTTAATAATAAATAGTTTACATTCAAGGAAGTAAATAAAGATATATAATCATTTACATTTCACATGCCTCTGGATAAATTTGTAAGTAGAGTTAATGCTATACAAATACGGATAGAAAGCTTCGTTTTGTTTGTTTTTGCTATAATTTTTTGGAAAAGACAGCGATATATATCTGAAAACTTATTATTCCGACAGTAAGAGTAATTGTATAAAGAATTATAAAAGATTGTAAAGGATTTTATATTTGGTAAGCATCTTCAATATCATTATTTTTATTTTTATCATGTTGTTGCAATCTTGTTTAACGTTCCATCAGCAATTTTCAGCTATTCGCTAAGAGAGCAAGGTCCGAACTCTTAGAATTTATCTAAGAACGAGTTTGTATATACGTAGGATGTGCGAGTGTGCATTATGGTTCACGATGTAGTACCGCGCACTCAGGGTACTTGCGATAGCACAACGAGTCAGACAAGTTTACCACTCCTCAAGTCCATTATCCTGGCTCCGGGTGTACCAGTCGATACTCTTTTCTTTTAATTGCGAGCGCCAGGCGAAAAAGCAATACCTTAAATTTTAATTTTTTATGTATGACCCGGTCGGGATTTAAACCCACGACCTCTCGCTCGAGGAGATTTTTGTTGTGATAACTAATTCATTCTCCCATAATAATTTTTTATATTGCATAAGACATCAAACAACCTGCTGACAAACAAAACAACCTGCTGACAAACAAAACATCCTGCTGACAAACAAAACAACCTGCTGACAAACAAACCAACCTACTTAAAAACAAAACAACCTGTTGACAAACAAAAGAACCTGCTGTCAAACAAAAGAACCTGCTGACAAACAAAACAACCTGCTGACAAACACAACAACCTGCTGAAAAACAAAACATCCTGCTGTCAAACAAAACAACCTGCTTACAAACAAAACAACCTACTGACAAACAAAACAACCTGCTGTCAAACAAATAACCTACTGACAAACAATTAACCTACTGACAAACAAAACAACCTGCTGACAAACAAAACAACCTGCTGACAAACAAAATCCTGCTGACAAACAAAACAACCTGCTGACAAACAAAACAACCTACCTACAAACAAAACAAACTGCTGACAAACAAAACAGCCTGCTGTCAAACAAAACAACCTACTGACAAACAAAACAACCTGCTGACAAACAAAATAACCTGTTGACAAACAAAACAACCTGCCGACAAACAAAACAACCTGCTGACAAACAAAACAACCTACTGACAAACAAACCAACCTGCTAACAAACAAAACAACCTGCTGACAATTAAACCAACCTGCTGACAAACAAAACAACCTACTGACAAACAAAACAACCTGCCGACAAACAAAACAACCTGCTGACAAACAAAATTACCTGCTGACATCCAGTTTCTTTCTCTAAATATATTAAATTAAAAAATCATTTTACGTTTAACTGCTGTAGTATATGTTCTTTGCATACATTCAAGAAATTGTCTTAAAAGTTTTGCTGTACAGGCAATTGTACACTAAACAATAAGCTGAATTTCTAATGGTCAAACTTATAACAGTGATGAAACCTACCAACCTACCTATCCTCTTCGCCCCAGTCGGAGCATAAGGTCAACACAAGGTCTCTCCATTCAGTGCTGTTTCTCTGCCTCACCCCATGTTAGTTGTTAGTCTTTTAACTCCTTTTCTACAGTCTTTCTCCGTGTTACCTTTGGTCTTCCCCGCTGTCTTCTTCCTTTTGGTGTCCATCTTAATACTGTTTTGGTTATGTTATAACAGTGATGAAAGGTCCTACTGAATTTAATCAGGATAAAAAGGTATCAAAATTATCAAATTAGTAAGTGGCAGAATGATATTTTAAAACTATTTATGGGAGATGGGCAGTTAGTCTCTTCAAGGTTTGTTTATGTGCTGCATATATATAGCACAAATACCAGTTATATCTTGTATATAGAAAGGGTGTAAATATCATAGATGTTCGGTAAATGCAGATTCTTAGTTTTTGGTCACGAGGTTCTATTTAATACATAGAAGATTTTTGTGTATTTTATTGGCACAGAACTTCATTAAGGATAAATTTCACTATCATTAATTCATGTGTTTTCTCTCCAGAACCCAATTTTATATTCCTTTTTATTTAGAAACTGATCAAATACTATAAAAATTTAATCAACGTTTTTGTTACAAATCTGTCCATGCATCATACATACACACACATATACATACATACATACATACATACATACATACATACATACATACATATATATGTACTTTGTGTAGATAATCTTCAATATGAGAAATAAGGAAACTTAAAACATGAAATAACATTAGCATAAAGAGTCTCACATTTACACACAACATACAGACAATTTTTTTAATATCTAATTTATGAACCATACAAAATAACTTCCTTTTCCCTGGTAGGAAAACTTCACGAAAAGACCATTATGTTTAATGACAACTTAAGGTATTACATTAATCTTACAGCGTATGTGCAAACATGTTATGCATTTTACATGTCTTAACTAAACCCAAAGTAAACCAACAAACTTATCGACAACAAAATACTTGTGTATGATATATCGTTTATATTGTTTAATGTAAATATCAAATAACTAACACTCTAGGGACATAACTTAAAACAAATACCTGTTTTATCCGAACTGCGAACAAAGTTTTCCGCCCAGAAGCTGTTACTGTGAGCCACTTGTACAATTTTGACAAATATGTCCATTTACAATAACTAAATAATTATAAAAATGATGTATTTTTCTGAAACGTTAATTACAGTTATAGCTCTGATTTCAAGGTTATTAACCTAATTTAATTTTTTCAGATTTTGTCAGTTTTTATGGTGGTCAAAACTAACATACAGACACTATATGATAAAAATTGTCAAGTTTCAAGTTTCTTTATTTCTGTAATTGTGAGTTACAGTAATGACAATTATACATACAAATATAAAAACAACATACATGAGTAAACATATGTAAATGTTAAGATATATATTTTAACAAATTTTAACCTTGAGGACTGACTCTCTCGTTAATTATTTTGATGAACTTGCATAAATTGTTGACATGAGACAATTTTTGTAGAAAATATCTGGAACAAAGTTATTATATTTGGTCTAAGTTTATAAGGTATAAATATTTTTCTATGTTCTAAAATTGGTTATATTTTAAGATACAATGAAATTCATCACCAATGTCTTCATTACATGATATATAATCTACTTTACTTGTATATTTTGCCATCTCCAAGTTTCTATTGGTAGTCTATGATAAGAACATTTGAATTTAATTTAAAAAATCTATTGTTAAACAAACATCGCTTTTTAAATAATCTTGTAATTCAAATTCATTATTTGTAAACAAATTGTACGATATACCTTTTGATGAACAATTACAATTGCTCAACCATTTTTCATCAAGTAAGTTTTGCTGTATATATTTACTTAACCATGTATTCTTTGTAAACTGTTGAGACAACCATATATGATTTAAGCCTGTTGCTTCTTAAATACTTTTTACATTACATATCCATGGTACATTAAATCCATCTATAAATGCATTGTTTAACAATTTATATAATCGATATATCATGTCAAAACTTGTATTGTGTCGTGCTCTTGGTTGCGTTGGTTGTTGTCATTTTAATATCTTGTTTTATATTATGCATCTTGGTTTTTCTTGTTCACGTGTCGCGTGTAATTTTTTTTAGATTGTTCTTAACAGGGTTAGGGTTAGACATATATTTGCTACAATCGTAATGATAAAAATAGCCATTGTATTATTCAATACATTTAATTATTATTCTTTATCTTTAGTAAGAATTAGGTACTATGGAAGTACTATGGTTAAACACCATTTTCTGGTGCTTTATTGTCCTATCAGTTGCTTCAAATATGGCGTCAAGTGATAATAAAGTCTTCAAAAGAGAAAATGGGTGTTACTACAAAAGAAAAACGAATAACGCCTGCCAGACGTATAATCCAAGCAAAATATTTTCTGAACTTTTTTGGACCAAGGATAAAATAAAAAATTTGAGAAACAAGAACAGGAATGACAATGATGGTGATTTAAACATTGGTAAAATATTAACATATAAAACTATATGGCGTTTTATAGACACCGACACGATAAATCGATGCAGCAAAGGGAAACATAGAAGATTAAGATACTGTTCTCCATGTTGTCAGACGTAAGTGTTGTAATCAAAAGCTAATTTTCTTAGATAAGTAATGTACAATATATTGCAGTAATATTGCAACAACCCATACATCAAACTATTTGCAAAATATTAATTTTATTATTTAAAGAAAAAAATTATTTTAAAATGAACCAAATGGAAATACCTGTTATAATTTATTTTATGATGTCATCAATGATGATACTGTCGTCATATAAATTCTTCGATAGTAGTTGTTGTTTTTAATGTTGTTTAATGTCGTATCAGCAATTTTTTCAGCTATGGCGTATGGGTCAGGTGTGTGGTTGTGAATTATGGCTTGCCGCAGACAACCATACCCGCTCCCCCAGTCACATAATACATGGACCGAGATAACAAGTCGATACTCTGTCCTGAATGCCGACGCCAGGTGAATAGAGGAAACTAGTTTTTCAAGGTTTTAGAAGAGATGTCAAAAAATTTTGTAACATGCCACATACCGTTATGACGTATGCATTTTGTCGTAATTAACTGACACCAAACTAAATGCCATCTTAGCTGGAGTATAAAATGCAGAGCTTTTTAAAATCCTTACGGGGATTTAATATGGGAAAACACACAAACGCTCATTCCGGAAATACATCACTGAAATAATCATGCGGGTTAGGGTAGAAAATTCTGGAATAGTTCATTCAGCTGCAGGTAAGATCGCTGTTATTACGCCTACAGTCTATATTGCTGTCAAGCTAGCAGACGATATTACCTGGCCAGCGAAAATGGGAAAGTCGGTCATGCGCAATTCTATTTTCTTAACCTGCATGATTTTTCAGCGATGTATTTCCGGAATGAGCGTTTGTGTGTTTTCCCATATTAAATCCCCGTAAGGATTTTAAAAAGCTCTGCATTTTTTACTCCAGCTAAGATGGCATTTAGTTTTGTGTCAGTAATTAAAATTTTTATGTATGACTTGTTCGTGATTCGAACCTCTGTCCTCGAGGCGAACGCTCTACCACTGAGCCACCGAGAAAGAAAATGTTTCTGTGGGTTTTCATTGGAAGGGTATTGCTCATTATCTTTGATTTTGATACTTTAAGTGAGTATATAACCGTAAATAGTACAATCTGTCTCCTGCCAGGTTATTTATTTATTTATTTATTCATTCATTCATTTATTTACAGTGTATTTGTATTTAAGTCATTGTTTTGATTTTAAACCTTGATGTATTTGTCGGTTGACGGTAAATAAAATCAGATGAGTTGTAACAGTCGTGTCATGCTTCTCGTGTTCATCATGCTTCTCTATTTTTTCAAGTTTGATAGAGTCTCATCAAACAAGATTTGCGATAAAAAAAATCCGGGTTTTAGGCGAAACTCGTGAAATTCATCGAAAACCAACGTTGCGTAATTTGAGGTTTTCGCGTAAAACTCGGGTTACTCCAGGAATATGCGGCGTTGGTTTTGCCATAACAACAAATTATAAGTTCCGCTAAAATTATGAAGATATAACGTAATACAATGCGGGGAACTGGAACAGTATCTGATTTAAAACCCGAAAACTTTTAAGTGTCAAAATGAGGAAAAAATAAAATGCATGTACATATATATAAATATTTTCAGTGAATGGAGTGCAGATGTTCCAAAAACAATTGAATTCAAAAATACAACGTATAAAGTGATTCAGCCTCCTGATGGCTACCAAGTCATATTCAAAGGATCATGCAAGTACGTTTACTTTAGACATTTTCTTTTTTTTAGAATTTGTGGGATATTTATGATTTTACTTATTTATAAGCCTGCAACAGAACAGACTGGTTGGAAACACCGGCTTCCGGATCAAATAGCTTTTCACTACCAAGATTCCCACTACATAGGCTCAATGAAAAATTATAAAATTGCATTTTACTGTCTAGAATTCAAATCTACATAATGATTTTAATAAACTATTAAACTATAAGATGCGTATGTCAAACGTTTAACTATGATAGTGTATCTTGGTAGCTCAGACACAAGCACTTGTTTCGATATTAAATCTAAAAAAAACCTTGACCATGGCCATTATTTTTATTTTAATATCGAAACTATTACATATCTATGTCATACGTTAACTGATTTGCCGTGGTATTTCTGACTACAACATGACCAAGTCATGCGTTCGACTAATGTTCTAGCTCGCTATTTCATGTTTCTAAGCTGCAATTTTATATACATTTTAGATATGCACCAGATCTAAATTGTGCAATATGTGTGAATGCGTTGTATATGCAATTTATTTCAATCATTTTCTTGCTAAATTTTTCATTTTTGTTACTAATATATATACACATTTTATTAGGTACAAGACCACGTGCACATATGGGAAATGCAAAGAGGAGAACTCTTACTTCACTTATGTATTGGTAGAAGACCTATCTTTGAATACTTTCCCGCCAGTTAAATTTGTCCCGATCTCTTTTCCACGAATGTGCCATTGTGTAAACATCACATAGAGACAACGGTGGACCAGTGACAAAAATTCGGAATTCTGTTAGCAATGCTTGCTTTGCAGTATCAAAAGATTGACAATGTCAATAGCTTAAGTTGTAACTTGTGTGTTGGCTTTTTTAGTAAATATTTGTTCAAAGTTATATCTAGATGTAATTCTTTGCAATATTTAATGTTTTGTTGCTATCAGAGCTTTGAGCACCTAGATTTATTTAGTAACCAGCTTCCGAAGAGAAACTACAGAGTAAGTTACTCTGTTTTCATTTACCAGATATAAAATATTGAAACTACTAGTAACAATAGCCGAACAAATCAACTGTATGAACTGTAAACTTCAACTAATCATACTTGGAAAACCTACAAGCCAAGAATTCGGGAAATTCATCGTCAAAATGACCTTAATATTTATCTAATGGGCATTTGTAATCAATTGATTTATTAAAGGTGATAACACGTTCAGTTTTATAACAATGTAATACTTTTGAATTTAAAAAAAAGGAAAAAACTGTATTCATAAAATTTAAAAGTGGTATATGGCATTATCATAAATATTCGCTAGTTTAACACTAATTTACCAAAGTCTGAGTCAATTGTCGCGTGAAGTAAAACATTAATGACATCACGAAGCTGCTGTGCTGAGTTTTTATTTGGCGCCGATGTGGTACCAAAAAAATGTATTTAGATCTATCTTTGTCCATTTCGTTCATTTGTTTATTTGTTCGATTTCACTTTTTATATTGCATTAACCAATAGTACACATTGCATCTGCCCAAGTTTATTATGGTTGTTGTTATTATTACAATGTATTATTATTATAAAATTTAGTTCAGTGAACAGGTAATATACAGTCATTCACCTTGAATACACAATGCCTGTGAAAATTCTTCATCTTAACTTTCAAATAAGCTTTGTAGAAATAAGGTTGTAACTTTTAAGCGCAAAAGACAATATATTAGGTACAGAAACTTTACAAGTTTTCTCAAGTAAAAAACTGCCACAAAACAGAAATATATCCAGTCACATTTCATTATTACTTATATAAAATGTATGAAGTAACTGTTATGCAATGAATAATTTCCAAATCATTAACAAATTTCAGTATACTTATGCAGCTATGTCCTTGACCTTTGAACATATGTGACCTTCAACAATATATGATTGCCATGTCAATACCTACAATATTCTAATATACATGCCTATACAAAAAGTTAAAGTTTTCAAGATAATAAGCAATTTATGTCTTTTTTGCAGCTGTGACCTTGACCTTTGACATATGACCTTGAACCATACATCAAAATGATCGTCATATCAATACTTACAATATTCTAATATACATGCCTATACAAAAAGTTAATAGTTTTCAAGATAATTAGCAATTTAAATCTTCTTTTGCAGCTGTGACCTTTTGATCATATGACCTTTAACCATATATCTAAATGATCGTTGTAACAATACCTACAATATTTTAATATCCATGCCTATACAAAAGGATTATAGTTTTCAAGCTAATGCACAATTTTAGTATTTATAAGCCAAAAATAACATTTCAGGGGCAGCAACTTCTACATGGATCATCATATAGTTACAAAACTTGGTACTTTTTAAAATTTTGTCATGCTGAACATTTTAACAATGTTTTGAATCCATATATCTCTTAATATTTGCAAGAAAATTGCCTAAAACTACATAAATCACAAATTAGGTCATGACCCTAATTTAAAGGTCATTTCAAGAAAAAGTCAAAACTGAAAACCTTATGTCATTATCAGTTCAAATAGTCAAGTTAACAATTTAAAGCCATTTTACAAAATTTTTAAAATTAAACGCAAAAACGGGTAACCCATTTTTCGACCAAATTTCACAAAATGAACAAACTGTAGGCTTAAGAACCTAGAGAAGCCAAATATCACATCAGATTTTTTCTCCCATCATCTATTTTGGAGAAGAAGATTTTTAAGATTTTTGAACCCCTAGGTCACCTTAACCTAGTTTTGGTAGCCATGGTAATGCCATGAACAAATCTGAATTGCACCGGCCCATATATGCTTCTGACCAAGTATCATTGAAATCTGTCCAGCAGTTTTGGAGGAGAAGTCGAAAATAGGTGTTAACGATGCATGCGCACACATGCACGCACACACACACGCTGCACCATGTCATAAGCTCACATGACCTTTTGGTCAGGTGAGCTAAAAATAATCTATAAATTGCCTTTGTACAGATCTTTATGCATAATGATACACCATGGGGTTACATACAAAAAAACACCATATATATATATATATATATATATAAACAATGTTAGGTAGTCAGGGGAGAATGTAGTCATATATGCTGGAAACCATTTTCATCTAATTAATCAGTAAAACTTGACAAGCAGTTTCAATGAGTTTGAAACAAATGACAAAAATTAAAATTTTAAATGTCATTTTCAATAACAAGGGGCAAAAAATGTGTTGAAAAAATGTATTTTAAAATGACTTGTTTTGCCAATCTAAAAATAACAAAAACAATGCACAGTAACGTGTGTAAGGGTCAACTAACTGGATGTATTCACTACAAAAGAGGCAGTTAAAAGCTAAAACATCCAGAATTTGTAAATAACCATTATAAATAAATTAAATATGTTCAGACAATATTTCAATAGCATCATTAATTAACTCATAATCAAATACATCCTTTGCCTAGAAATCAGTCTTAGATAAGGTCTTGTATGCATATTTTGTAAACTTTGGTCAACAAAAATTAGCCCAGCAATTTAAGAAGGAAAGAATGGGCTTAACACTTTATTGGCATGTATGGAGCAATGGTAACCAAGTGGTCTAAAGGCTGTGTGATGAATTAAAGTTAGTGAGTAAAAAATTGTCAATTTGTTTGCTGTAGTTCTGTGGTTTTTATTGGAGTTCTGGTTTCCTCCAATATTCCAGAAAATTTTTAATATAAGTGAAATAATGTTGACTTGGGCATTGAACACTACTACTCCTACAACTCTACTAATTTGCATTTCTGTTAAAACTGGAACAACAATATTTTCTTGGAAAAACCTTTACATATGTTTAAGGGCTAAACATATATTTCTATTTATCTAATGTGAACTTATTCAGTTTATGATTAAAATTTATCTACTTTTTCTCTTTTTATAGTAACAGAGTAGTCTTAAACATTTGCTTACGAATCAGAGTCTTACATTCTATGTTAGAATCCCACTATGGCAAATCTCAGTGTGAGAGGGTTTGCCAGTTCACCTACTAAAGGTTGAGGGTTTTCTCCAAGCACTACAGTTTACTCCACCATCCCTGAAATCACAGTCTCAATATAAGTGAAAGAATCTTAACTATGTCATGAAACACCATTAATATGATTTATATCAAACTTTTTATGAAAGCACTACACAATGTCTACTCTTAATCAACCAAGAATCTTCCTTGTAAATTTGGTTCAAATTTATGAACAAATCATGCATGTACCTTAAACCATGCTCTAGCCATCTGAGCTCATAAAAATTTTTAGTCAGTAAATTTTAACAGAATAAAGACACAAAAACATTTAGAAGCATTTTAACATTTTTTCCTGAGAAAATCATGACAAAATTACTGTGTACCAAAATTAACAATGATCAATATATGCAAATAAATAAATATACACACAGATTATAAATAAATATACACATAGATAATGATTAAATATACACATAGACCCTAAAAGCAGGATAAAGACTAATACTTGAGATAACAGGTTTATTTGGACTCAAGATAAAATTTGAACTCAATATGACCTTACCATTCTTAATAATGTTCTCAGACAGGATTGATCTTGATGTTTAAAATTGTGTCATAATTATAGCAAAATTATGACAAATAATTTTACTTTATTGATTTAAGACAATCTTTGACTAATTTTTGTCATTTAAACAATGTGGAAAAGTTCACAAGATAACAGTGTATACATATGAAAAGATTATAAGGATCATTTCAAAACTGGAAAAAAAAAGAAGAGAAAAACCCAATGTTCTTATTTTAACATTCAGCAAAGATATACATTTATCAATTTTATCTTGCATACTTCTGTCTAGTTTGAAGTTAAATCCACTGCCCAATACAGGTGGGGATGCTGGCACCATTGCCTTTTAATAATACAAGGTTCCTAAACATACAATTAGAAGGCCAACTTTATTATAGACCATCAATATCATTCTAATGTTAAAATATATTGTTCTGGTACTCCTTTGACTTTGTCTTTAAACTTGACTGGATTACATGTTCCATTTATATAAATACATATAAATATGGGATTGTATAAATGACAATCTAAAAAAACTTTGTAACTCTCTCTCTCTCTCTCTCTCTCTCTCTCTCTCTCTCAAATAAAATGGATCACTTATCTGAGTTCTAGATTGACCACTGAGATTAGTATTCAAGCAATATATATTTACTTTTAACTTACAGGCAGAGGATTATTAACACATAAATACTAGTTAGTATTCACAAAGACATGAATTAGATCACATTTTAAGTCATCTGATTTTTAAGTCTCAAAGAATTATTAATTAAGAATCTTTATAATAATTACAGATCTATAAATCTAATTGGTAACTATTCAGTTCTGGTTTACTACAGGAATCAAATTGCTATTTAGTATTGGAATGTATTACTCATAACTGTTTTGCTTTTAAAAGATTTAAAGTATACATATATGATTAACCATTTCAGCCACTGATAATGAAATAAATGAATAAACATGCTTTTAAAATACAAAAAATAAATATATACAAAAAATATTAATATACAAACAAAAACGCTGACAGGAATTCATGGCAACACATAGTCCCCTACAGGCAGAAAACATCCAAGGTACATAACTCAGCAAAAAATTGATAGAATGGAACAAAATCATTTAATTGGTCAGTTAAATGTTATGCTAAAGCCCATTGGGTTCTGTCTATAGGGGACTAATACATCTAGATAAATTTAAGTTCAAGTATGTCCAAGTATCAGTGATTAATTTCTGGCTTTCTATGACATGAAGTAACTGAAAGACATCAAGACTTATCCTTGGATGAGATGCAACTCCACTGCTAAGTCATTTTTTTCAAGTAAGTTAATGGTGAGCAAATAAATTAATAAATTAAGATTTTTCCATTTTAACAATTTCCTCAATTTCTTCTTTTGTTCGTAAATATTTATCCAGATCATGTTCTGTATTCTCATCAAATTCACCATTTTCAGATATAACAGTTTTGACAGGATTTTCAAAAAGTTGCGAACTTGTATCTGTAGTCACTTTGACTTTTTACAAGATGGTGGGAGGAAAACTTGGTTTTCCTTCTCTAAGTCTTCACTTTTCCTCTTGTTCTTAATGCCTTCAGAATCTATTTCCTCTGAAGATTCCTCTTCTATAGAACTATTTTCATTAACTGAAATATTGTGTCCACTAGCATGAATAAGACTCTTTTGATATCTAAGAGTGTCAATCAAATTCACAAATACAAATTCCCTGCGTCCTTTGTAACGTGCCCATGGCAAATTGTGAGTCAAGGCTGTTAAGATTTCTTTCATTTCTTTTAACCGTTTCTTGACTGTTAAACTAAAATCAAAGGAGTATTGTTTACAGAAATCTCTCAAGGTTACTGATTTGTTATGTACAACATCATCTGCAATCCAGGCAAAATAAACAGCGGCAGTTATCAAATTGTCCCTATGACGTCCTGTTGACAGCCAAAGTTTGTCACATATCTGTAAAATTTGCAAAACTGTACACTTGTAGATGAACCAACTTGGCTTTTGTCAAAATATGCACAGTCAATGAAGCAATGCTTTGATGAGATAATGTTATTTTTCTTATTTTTAATACAAGTTTCATAAAAGCTGCCACCTTATACACTGGTAAATTAAATATTCCACAAAATTCTTTGAGAGTGACTGGTCTGTCAAAAATTCTGATAGTTATATAAACACAAGCATAGCTGACATATTTCTTACTTTCCAAGGATCTTATATGAAATTCTTTATCTATGAATACTTCAGAGTACAGGTTACAAGCATAATCTGTCATGCCTTTGGTAAAGTTTAAAACACAACATGCATTTTTAGCAACTTTTTTCCCCATAACTTTACCCTTTGTCTGATATTCTTTAATACTATTGCCAGTGTATTTAGGAGCAATTGCATAGAAATTATCCACTGTACTTCCTTCATGCTGATAGCCCACATCTGTGGCCCCATCAGTGGTGAGGTTGAATTCCGACAAAATGGAACCACATTCACCACAAACAGTAATATTATGTTCTCCTGATACATCATCAACTATGGCATTTTCTCCACACACTGGACAACAAGGATTTTCCATTTCTGTAGATTGTCTGTAAAACATAAATAAGAATCATTTGTAAGTTTATATATGTAACAGTAATTTGATATAATTATAAAATGTTAAAGGTTATGTTTGGGTTGTACCTAGTAAGGTCTGAGAGTTCACAATGGAAAGATTCCATATTATTTCCTACATCATCATCATGATATTAATTCAATATGGTCAACTTTCTAGGGCTTGATAAAAATGTCTATTCTTTTTACTTACTTTTTTTTAACTTGGGCTGGAAACATTAGAAATTGCCTGTCCAAAACAAAGTCGAATGGCTTACAAATTTAAATAAAACTATATCTAATTATTATTTAATGGTTGTTACATTAGTAGATTTTGAACAGGCTTATTATAATTGTATGCAGTGAGGTTGGTTTCATAAGTTTTTTGATTGTGAAGAAAAGGGAAGGATGTGGAGTTGAATAAATAACTTTCTAGGATACAGACAAGTTAGTTGTATGCTAAGTAAGAAGGCAATAGTTCAGTAACAAACAACAATTAGTTTTCCAATGTAATTCCCTCTTGTTTGTAGCATACTAAAATGCAGGCCATTTTCAACAACATTACATCAAACAAAAGTAAATTTATAATTGATGTATTGATGTACAGCCAGCCAGCACTATACAATTTCATACTAGATTAACACTAGATTTTAAAAAAAAACATCATTCAACGGCAAAAAAGTAAACTAACTGAAAGTTAGGAATTAAATCTTGAAGAATTTTTAGGGAGATAAAAGGAATTGAATTTATATAAACAAAATCTTGTTCATTCATTTCATTTTTATGGAAAGACGTAATTTCAAGCAGAGGATATGAAATCAAAAAACAAAACATTTCAGTAGGAAATATAGAACTGAATCCAAATTCAAAAAATATTTTAGTCAAAATCAAAACCAGTTTATTAGAAACACCTTGGCAGCCAAAATATAAAATCACCAACAAATAGAAGAAAGAAAACCATTAAGCCATTAGATTATCACTGGAAACCAAAAAATTACTTACAAATGCATAGAGAATGATACTATATGAAGAGTGTACTTGGTTGAGGGAAATATGGAGGGTTATCATTGAGGGAACATTATCTTCTAAGCCGATAGGTGAGGGAGATGAATTCTCCAAGGGGAGACAATCCTTCATATTTCCCTCAACCAAGAACATTATTTACTTTATTATACTGAACAAAAAAGGCAATTCCATTTACTTTTATTCTGACAATGTCTATTTAAAATGCATAAAACTGCAACTGTTATAAGCTGAAAATGATGCTTATAAATTTAAAGTCACAACCAAGAATATTGACTTGGAATAATTTAGGCAAGGCCGATTCAACTCAATTGGTAGATTCTCATCCCCTGTCTGCCCCACTGAAAATGTGCCGCCTCAAGTCTTTTTATTTTCATTTCCCATCCCGGGCGTATTTAAAAACTGTTCCAGAGTTATGTCAAGTCTGTAGTGTTTCAGAAAAGGCTTTTAAGCACTCCCGTAAAACCAGAAATGCGAGGTTGAAATTGAAAGTAGCTTCATACATGTTACCGATAGAGCAAGGATTTCTTAATTTTGCATCTCTTTAGTGGTCCAAAACAATTACGAGCATGGTACGGGGAAAATATAGCTGACATTCAACAGTAAGTGGATGTGTACAATAATTTAATAAGCAGCAATATAGGCAAAAAGGGCCCTATTGCCAATGCTGCTGTCAACCATGTAAGGGTGCAAAAAACTTTTAAAACACATATATAAAAATAAAAAATAAAAAATAATACCCTCCCACCCACCCCCAAATTTTTGTCCAACCTGGATGAGAATCTACCATTTAAGTTGAATTGGCCTTATGATGTTTGGGTGCTCCTAACCAGAGACGATGGATTTGAGAAAATTGTTTTATGCCCAAATCAAAATTCTTTCACTTTATTAATGTCAGTTCTTGGATGGTGGAGGAAACAACCAACCTTTGGCAAGTAAACTGACAATCTTCAAACTAGAATCTGCCAAAGTGGGATTCAAACCTAGACTTTGAGAGTCACTGTGATCCGTAGTAAGTACACCCTTCAGACTATTTGGCCATTGAGCCTGGGCATACCAAGACCATGTACAATTAAGAGCACAAAGCCCTCAATTGTGCATTAAGTGAAAAATGGAATTTTTAGCATGAATGGCACCATAAAAGCTATCAGCCAGGTTTTTTTTTAATTCACATTCACCTGCACCATTATAAAATATTTTTAAGAATAAGAAATTAAACATAACTAATTTACAAATGAATCAAATGTAGCAGCATACAAATCAGCTGATTCAAAGAGTACTTCTGAGATTCAATATAATTTACCTATAGATTTGACTTGACCCTTCAAAATTATAAATAAACTGTACCCTCTCTCCTTGTGGCCATATTATGTGTATATCAAACCTACAAGTGTGATCATGTTTCGTGGGACACTTTAAAAGATATCATAGTCTAGAATCAATGAGGCTTTTAATTGGACATTTTATTTCTCAGAAATTGGCAGAACTAAACTGGTATTGTTCCTATTCTTGCCAGCTTTTTCACATGAATATATATATATATATATATATATATATATATATATATATATATATATATATATATATATATATATATATATATGGCTCTATAGTTGGCTGAACCCACAGTTGACCAACTAGCCCAATCTGTGCATAAGGATACATTCTTTCCTAGTATAAAATTTATATGAAAACACACTTGAATTAAAATATACCTTCCCTTTCAAAGTACGAAAAATTAAAACCAATAATGGTAATGCAATAATAATAATATATCAGTTACCTGTTGACTATATCAAAGTCTGTTTGTTTTAATATCTGAAACTAATCATGATCTGTATCAAGCTAAATTCTGGAAACCCTTTGGTTCTGTCGTTGTTGAAACGTTTTCTAATAATAGCATTGGGGAAGTCCGAAAGTACCCGCCTCTAGTTTATGGCCAGAGACAATTGCCCTTAAAGTAATCTAGGTTTGGTAACTTGTCTAAAATAAGTCGCTGTCACTAAAAAGTATAAATCTCCACAATGTTTAGTGGATTGATTCAAACATTCACAAGATCAGATCAGCACCTTGCATGGTTACGCGCGAGTTTATAAAATGGCGTCGAAAAGAGGGTTGTATAGACCTGCACCACAAGAGAATGTTGGTCAGAAAAAGAATAGGTACATAGTATCATTTAATTAAATCAATTTATATATGTTATTCTTTTTTTATATATATTTTATTGTGCAAACACCCTTGTTTCTGGTAATTCAGTTGTAATAAAAAGAAATTTTCAGTGTGTTTCTGAAGTTCGTGGTATCACCAGTTTTTCGCAAATTTTAATGGTCATTTCTAAGTTAACCAACATTTTGGTCTCATCTTAAATTGCCTCGAAATTTTCTTCTATGTGAAGGCTAATGTACTTTTGAAATATATTTTTATTAACATCGAAATGATCGAAATCCATCGTTTGTAAACAAAATCTAACAGATGTCATTTTAAAGCTGCATTAAGTTTTCCAAAGAAAAAAAATAAAAGGCCGACATTATTCACACGTACGGTAGAATAACGCATGTTGTTGGCTGGCATTATTCACACATACGCATGCGCAGTACAATAACTTATATCAGCCGTATACGAACAAGGTGTATGTTCAATGAAGTATATCGGACTATTTAATACGCTTTTAATATAGAGAACACTTAGCCATGAAGTGTTATTATATGCAATATATATAAATTATATAATAATTATTGATATATTTATTTATTTATTTAAATATTTATCATATTGCTAATGAATATTTTTTAATATTTGTAAAATATTGCTTTTAATAACTTGTTTAATATTATAGAGAACACTTAGCCATGAAGAGTTATTATATGCAATATTATATAAATATTTATAAATTATATTATTACCGATATATTTATTTAGTTAAAACATCATATTGCTAATGAATATTTTTGTAATATTTGTAAAATATTTCATATAATAACTTGTCATGTTTCCAGATCCCACGACGAGGACGTGGTTCTCACGGGATCCATTTATTTGATTAGTTATCCATCCCGATGATTTTGATTTAATAAAAATTTTACTGTTTATTTTGATTTTTTTTTATTGTGTTTTGTTTAAAATGGATAACCAATATATGAAAAAAAAATTATGGACAATCAATATATCTGAAGTTGCACATAGAATGTGGATCTCACGAATAAAGCCGCAACTGATCACCTCAGATAATTAATTGTGCCGGCCTTACAAATTTATTTATGAAAAATCACTTAACTACTATTTACATATTTACAAGGAATTAGATCTACTTATGATGGTCAATTAATATATCTGAAGTTACACATAGAATGTGGATCTCACGAACAAAGCCACAACTGATCACCTCAGATAATTAATTGTGCCGGCCTTACAAATTTATTTATGAAATAATTATTTCAAAAATCACTTAACTACTATTTACAGAGTACTTTTAATAACTATTCTATTGTTTTTCCATATTACAAAAATCGCTGCAAAAATAAGTTGAATTGGTCCAGAGTCTACGCAAGATACATGGAACCATTCACAGCAATTAGTACATTCAACCATCTCGTCAGTTTTCTGGTCATACATATTTCTGCAACGGCAATATATTCTATCTTTTGCCGACCATGTTTTGTTATGTTACATCTATTGGCTTTATGAAATGTGGAAATGGGGTAATTTCAGATTGTTCTAAGCATTTTACCAAATGTGCTCTCATTCTTGTTGATAAAAGAAGAAAGTTGCCGGATCTTTCCTAAACAGATAACAAGACTGATTGCAATTGCAAATACACCGCAATCTAAACCACCAGATTGTTGTTGTACTAGTTTATGGTTAATTTCGATATGTTTGTTTTCACTTTTCAAAATTGCACAGATTTGTTTTATCGTTTCAATAGAAGCTGGTTTGTTGAGACTGTCATATAGATTTATATGACCGTCTTCACAATCGATCGTTGAAACTACAATCCAATGTCCTAAACTATTGGGACCTTCAAATAAAATTTGAACCATACGACCAGAAACGGGTGTGAATAAGTTTATATTTTGCGAATGCAAAGTTGTATTGAAACCCTGAATTTTGAATTGAGATTTTAGCAGAGATTGTGTCGCCGTCAAAACCTCGTCTGTAAGCATTCTGCGTCAATTTCATTTTTGTGTACATTTTCATGTTCAAAGGTAATTAATTACGTTGACACGAACATTCAATTAATTACTCAGCATCCTGTGTTCAAGGCGTTAATTACATTATTTCATTAGCGGACTCCTGTGATCACGTCCTTATCACAAAAGTAATCAAAGTGAACGATTGCGTTATCTAGTTGAATACGATTCGTGAACACTATTCATAAATTAATAACTTAATTTTTTATCTGTACACACGTCTTGATTTGATTATGTCTTTAAATTTTAATTTTACTTAATAATAAATTATTTTTCTTAATTAATAATTTGTAATAATTTATTTTTAATTTTAACTAGTGTATTTCAATTATTTTTTTTAATTCTATATATAACATTTTTAATATAATTAGTATTGTCGTTATCAAATTTTTCACATTTAATAATCAATTCATTTGTTTTTATTATATTTTAATGAAATATTTTTAATCTTACCTGGTATATTACACATAATTATTTTATTATCATTCATGATTATTTTATTCTTATACATGATTTTTTTTTATTATACATGATTATTTTATTATTATACATAATAATTTTTAAATTCTATACATATTGTCGTTATAAAACTTTTTATTTAATAATAATTTTATCTTAAATGGTTTTATTAGTTAGATATTTCATGTATTCTTACATTACTCATCGTATCGTATTAAATCATTGGACCATAGGTCCGATATACTTCATTGAACATACACCTTGTCCGTATACGGCTGATATAAGTTATCGTACTGCGCATGTGTACGTGTAAATAATGCCAGCCAACAACATGCGTTATTCTACCGTACGTGTGAATAATCACTCCAAAAATAAAATGTTGCTAATCTAATTAATGATGTTCCAAACGAACAATGTTACATTTGGCTCAACGATAAAACCTCGAATAAATACAGAAATTACAGTAATTACCCAGCAAGATGTAAAATATTAGAAGATGGTTATGTCATCAAAACACGGGTCATTTAAACACAACTTTAAAAACGTGAAATACGATAAATTAAACACAGAACTTCATTGAATTTGTCATTCGTGACTTAGTAAGGGATACATGACACCATTTCAAATACATCTGGATATTAATTAAGGACAATTAATGCAATTTGTCATGTTTCACCTTTGATTCATGGGTTTTTCCATACATCTGTGCGCATGCTCCAAGCTCATAATTACCATCGTTAAACATTGACCAACCAGTCAGAGGATTCCATTTATTTACAGCTAAAAGAAATGAAATTTCAGAAAATGTATCTCACTGATCGTGGTTAGAGGATATCTATTTTTTAAAAAATATATTTTTAGAAAATCAAAAAAAAAAAATTCAGAAAATTGAAAAACTTAATGCAGCTTTAAAAGTATTTGTCTAGAAAGTTCTTGGAAATTTAATGGATCATGCTACTTCAAAGACAAACAAACTAATATTTTGGAAAAATTCAAATAGTCATGTCAATTTGCAATACAGTTGTTTACACAAATGAAAAATATGATTCTGTATTATTCATGACAATTTACATCATACATAGCTGTCAAGAGTTTTCAAAGTTAAGCATGTGACCACCAGAAGATTGAGGCATCTCCTGGGGGAAAAAAAAAAAAGAAAAATGGCATAAATTTGTTCATTCACCTGCAATTTTAGACATCAACAACAGCAGCAATATCTACAAAACATGCAACAAGAAACCAAAATATTACCGAAACAGTAAATAATACAGAATCTACAAGTTTAGTATTGGCTGCTGAAAATGTTAACAAACTTATAATAATAAAACTATGTTGTAAATTTTTATTTTCTGGATAGTTTGATTATGCATGTGTTTATAAAAGTTTAGTGTGTGAGTGTGATTTACATCCAAAAATGCATGTGACGCCTGCGCAGTGCATGTGACTTGACAGGTATGCATCATATTCTGATCAAGTAGAATCATCATATTGACATGTAATTATCGTGTCTGCACTGGATCAGACTTTTTTAAGTGATGTTAATAATTATTTGTGTTGTTATTTGATGCAAATAGTGTATACAGTTCTTAAAATATATATTTTGAAAATAAATTTGTTTCATTTTTCACAATTTTTACTGCCAATTTTTTAATTAGTGTATCCTATCTTGTTCATAACAGGCGGTATATAACAGGTACCAGAAGATTCACAGTAATTACAGAATCAGCACTAAAAATTTCAAAAAAAAAAGATTATGGAATTTATTATCAATACAATATTTATATTATTAATTCTTATTTATATTAAATTGTTTTTATTTTTCTTTAAAAAAACCAGCACTTACCATCATTAAATATATCATTTACTGTTTACTCTATGGCCTTCTAGGTCCAATTTAACTACAAAAAATAATGAAAAATAAAACAATAGATTTTTAAAAATCATTTTTTTTATGAATTTATACACTATTTGCATCACATAAGCACACATATAATATAACGACCTGGTACTGATTTAATAATTACACACTGATCCGTAATTCTAGGGACCCTGTAAAATTGTTCATGTTTCAAATTAGTGCAGGTTATTATTATTATTTTTTTTTTCTCTTTGTTGTTTTTTTTTATATAGAAAAAAGGTTAATTATTAATCACAAGATTAATTATCATGTAAAGTTATCAAACAAAATGACCAAAAAAGAAACAAAATTATAATTTTTTTAAGTCAACCCTTAAATGACGATTTCAATACCACAACTGAAAATTCCAATAAATAGTAATGCATCATCCTTGACAGTGCCTCTCATAAGTTTTCAGAATTAGAAATTTTACCAGATTCAAGTTATTTGGTTTCTGGATTATTAAATTTAATTGTGTTTAATATAAAAGTAGACTAACCTCTATTTAATCAGATGTCATTTTTATTTGTAGAAAACCACTTACACAAGGTCGTTTAGTTACAAATTCTGGAGCAGCCCCAACCAATCAGAAAGTAAGACTTGAAAGTGGTATAAGTGTTGGTGGTAAGTATAAGCTGATATGTGAGCTGATGGCAAATTAAAAATTGCAAATTGATTTTTTTTATTCTTTTTGAACTTATAACCTTGATTAATGTTACTTTACATAGCATAAATGTTAAAGGATACACATTCTAGCAATTTTTTCCACTATTTGACATTTATACCTCAAGATGATTTGAAATGATCAAGTTTATCATGTTTGATGCATAACATAAAAAATTGAAAGCTTGAAAAAGTCTATTCTTTTAGAGTTTATTATAAGGGCTTACCAAAGTAACATTGGATAGGAAACCCAGGGAATTGAAATATTATTAGGACTCTTGAAAAATAAAGTTATTTTTGGGGAGATGAAATTTCAGAATACTTAACAATCTTTAAATAATGCCACTTAATTTCACAATGAAAGGTATTGTGTTTTCATTTGCCTTGTGAAATTCCCATAGCTGCAAGCTTGAGAGCCGTTGTAATTATTACTGACAATGAATGCCAAAAAATTTTGTCACTCCTTGTATGAATACATATAAAATGCAATACACAATCCGGAACTACATTGTCGTAGGTAAACAAACATGACTGTCACCTCACATTTGTTTACATTTGAGACGAGACTGAAAAACACATTTACGAGATATTACAAAGTAAAATCAAAAAAATTAATAATATAATATTTTGATAACATATATAGGCACCTGGCTGATATTCACCGTAATATTGATATGTTAGAGACAGAGTGGTGTTTTTGATGGCCTATTGAAAGAACAGACAACAACAGATCAGTCAAAACCATCAAACCACAAAAATTTTTGAACAATTGGATCTTTAAAAAATTCTTCCTACCTTGACATAGCTGCTATATACCCTATTATTTTGAGACAATGTGTAATAGTACAACTTGTCAATCAATTTTGTGTCTTGCGGGATGTAAATTTCAAGTGATGTAAATTTCAATTGGAATTAGATTCACGCATGTATGCCACATCCAGTGAAAATTGTCCGTTTCACACGCTGTTTGTTGATCGGAAAAACTTAAAAATCATCTACATGCTTTTAATCAATTTACAAGGGATACAATAGGAACTTCTCAAATGTACAATACATGGTTTAAGTACTACACAAATCCTTGCTAACCTCAAAACCATAACTTTCTAAACCCTGAGAGAAATTTGCACCACACCAGGCATAAAGAATAAGTATACTTCTCACTGCTTTGCTGTCTACATTTGAATGATACCGAGTATGAAGCTCGGCACATTATGTTAGAGTGAATCTCAACCTAACAATGTCGACATTCCAGAAGAAATCTCTCGGCAAATCCCTGTCTACTCAAATATCATAGATTCGAAACCAACATGCTTGGCCATTGAAAATTATCCCTCAGCTACAGTTCCCCCCTTCCCGTTTCAGATTCACAAATTTCATTTCCGACATTTAGCCAGCAAACTTTTACTCCAAACTTCTTTGCAAACTGAAATGGGGCCACACAGGTGCACCTGATTTTCGACTGAAATATAGTCCACAAATAACAACACATTCATCGTTGATATTCAATTTTTATATATATTATTTATATCCAATATTCTAAAAAATTCATTATGTTAATGAAAAATTGAGAAAATACCATCAAAATACCTGATAACACTATAATTTTTAAACCAAAACTCCCCGTTGTTACCCCACATTAAAAATATTGCGGATTAATGATGTGTCGTTCTCGGTCTTAAACTAAGCTGTTGCATCTAATGGATTCCCCCGATGTGCATGTGGTATAGATGGGAACTTTTTTTCTTACAATAAATGAATAATTTTTTTTTAAAAAAATATTAAACTAAAATATAATAATTGAACTCTTGGTTACGTTTACATATGGTGTCTTCTATTTACCCATTGGAGTTATCATTCTTGTATTAACTATAATTGTATGTTATGTATTTTACTCACAGTCGGATTATTATATACATTTAATCCAGGCAGCATGATGGCAGCCTGAATAAAATACAGTTCAATTTTCCACTTTAATCACATGCATTGTCATTCATCAAAAACATTACAGAAGGTACACAGTGTGTAATATATCAAGAAATCATACAATTTTCCTGTTTGAGGTAATGGCACAAGAGATTCCTTTACACATTTTAATCTTTAAGTAGGAAACACCAAAAAATATAGACAAAGCTGGACCCTCCATTTCAAAAGACCTGCAAATTTCATATAATTTTTTGTTATCATCATGTTAGTGATAAGATGTGTTATGAAAATGAAGGACCATATTGAAATTGTTGATTCCAGAAGATTGAAAATAACTTGAGATACAAACCCATGTCATATATGTGTTTAGGTACATTGTATTAAAATTTAAGTAAAGTATATACAGTAATATGTAGCAAGATGTCATTTCTTTTTCCATTATGACATGTTTGATATATTTTAGATGTAAAGCAACAGCCTACATTATCAAAGCAGCAGAGTCCTTATTCTGGTAATGTCTCTGGCAGACATACAAATCAAGGAACTGTACACAACCAACGCACTCCAAACAGACTCCTACAGGAAAAAAGTAACAGAAAACAAGAAGGGGCATTGACACCTAGACAGTAAGTATTTATAAGTTCATCTGAGACAAAAGCTACATACCTGTAGTCATAGAAATTGGTTGACATTGACCTTCACCTAAAGGTGACATTGACATTCAGTTGTTATTGTACTTGTGACATTAAAAGTAAACATTTTCTTTTCATAAAGTGAGAGGCTTAGAAGCTTGATTCTTTATAGAATGTAAATCCTTTAAGGGCTGCCAGTTTTGTTAAATTAAATGATCTTAATTTTTACTCAAGGTCACAGCCTAAAACAAAAAATACTTCAAAACAGCTTCTGATCATGAGCCTTAAAAGTTGTACATGTAGCATAATATTTAATAACAATCATTTAGTTGCACCAAGTTGACAAGTTTGTTGACTGTGACATAACATCAAGGTAATATTAACTTCAGATACAAAGAAAATTTCTTAATTATCATCACACCAAAACCAATTGACATGTTTGTCTGATGCACTGCAAATCAATTTTTTTCCGTGTTCTTACATGTACAGTATTTTGTCAGTCATGTACATTATATCTGTTTTTTATTAAAGGCTAGCTCCACAAATAACAGAAAACCTTTCTCCTTTGAATAATAGACCAGTTACCTCCCTTGACCTTTCAGACAGTGACCTTGAAATTTCACAGCAGTATCAGGTAAGTAAATTTCCTATGTGTACCCTGTAGTAAAGAATCAGTAAGAAGTTTGTCATATTTTATTACAATCAATAATCAGCATGAGAATTATTTGTTTTTGTTTTACACAGGCCTGTCATATTTTAGTCACACATGGCTAATTCAGCCACCTGCCCCCAGAAAGAATTTTAAAAAGTAAGAAATTAAAAAAAGATAAAGCATCTTTGAGGGATAAAAATGAAACAATGTACAAGTACAGTGGCTTTTTTATCTAATGAGTCTATCAGTTAACATCTAAATATTCATTTTCCAAAATGTGGATAAAAAGTCTTTATCCCTGTAAACTAATGAAATAAATTATAGTTATATAATTACAAGTATAAATTAAAGGGTGAAATTTAAATGATCAAGTGGACACTATGGTTATAGATTATGGATATACATTATATGTTAGTGCTTTAGAAGCTGAAGTGTACAGGGAATTGAGGAAACTGTCAAAAAAAAATGTTCAATGTTTTTAGCTTAACTGACCTTAAAGTACGTAAGTGAGCTATTGCAATCAGTCTTTGTTGTCTGCCATGTGTAGTGTTATCATTATTTTACAGTTAACACCTAGATGCCACAAACTTAATAAAAAGTCAACTGGTCAAACTTGGAAAAATCTTGTTAACACACTAGAAGCAAAACTTTTAGTTCAGCCTTCTTCAAACTATCTTACAGACAAAACAATATAACAATCATGGGTCACTAAGTAGGTTACTAGGTCAGTGGATAGTTAAATCTTGTTAAAATTCTAGACTAGAGATCACATTTTAACCTATTTATCTTCAAGCTTACACGGAATGATTCTCTTGAGAATTGTGAGGTTAAGTTTTTAAACGGAATATGTTGAGTAGGTCATTAGGGCAAATTGTAAAACAAAACTTTATTAACACTCTTAAGAGATCATAATTTTGCCAATCTTCATCAAAATTGTTGTGCATAGTAATCTTTGACAAGTAATAGGTTTCATTCATATGTTGGTTTATGTTTGGTCAATTAGTAGGTCACTAAGCTAAATTAACAGAAAGAAACCTTATAAAACACTAAAATCCCCTGCTGGAATTTTCAAAAGCAGACATTGGCCATTGCTGTTCAGTTTTGTTCACAACTTTGCCATGGCTTTTAAAACCAAGTTTCATTGACCTTGGGGTAAAACAAAATATCAGATTATGATGATGGGAGAAAAAACTGATGTAATATTTCGCTTCTCTGGTTCTTTAGCCTATAATTTGTGTATTTTATTAAAATGGTTAAAAAAAAGGTTTGTACAATGTTTAAATTTCAAAAATTCTGTAAAGTTTGTCTCAGATTGTTATATTTTGACTATATGAATTATAGTTAATGACATGGGTTTTTCAGTTTTGACTTATCCTTCAGAAACCCTTCAATACGAAATCAAAGATTTCTAGATTAAACTAAGAAAATTCATATACAAGAGTTATAGCCACAAAAAGAAAATTTTAATGAAAAATCATCTGCAGAATTTATTGACATTTTGTAACAAAATACAAAAAATTGTGTTAATTCTCAAGTGGGCAGTTTGGCTCATGACCCTTTTGATGGATTTTGTGGTACCAATTTTCAACGTTAGGCTATGACCTAAAGTTCATGATCATTACCATATGACCATTTTATATTTTTAATATGTTATTATTATATAAGTATTTTAATTTTTTTCATTGGCAATAGTTTTAGAAAATTTGTAAAGTCTAAAAAGATCCCAGTAATGAAGTACCAATGTTCTGATGTAATATGTGACACCGCGTTTTGGAAATGTTATTTCTGATCATTCCCAAGTTTACCCTATTTTGTGGGTAAACATGAAATTATCCAATTAGTTAAGTCACTCCCAACATAGTTTGGGTGACTTATTGATTTACTTATTATTATTATTATTCCATATTTTTCCTCCAAACTTTTGTAAACACCATAGATCAAAAATGGTTTGGTGGAATGTGTTGAAATTTTGTACACTTTTTCCCTATGACATGTAGTTATGCCTTTTGGGGGTCACGTCAGATTGGTTGAAATAAAACGGGAGATAATAAGGATGTCACACTCTACTGATTTTGCACTCTAGAAAAGAAACTAATTGACCAATTTCAATCAAATTTGTTTTATAGATACAATTTTAGATGCTCTACATGTCAAGTTGTACTGCAAAGTTGGACATTGTGACCTTATTTTCATGGTCCAGTGACTTTCTTTGTTATTTTAAGAGTTATTGAATGAACTTTTGTAAACAGCATTTCTGAAACACCATTTGATAGAATGTAATGAAACTTTGTACACTTGTTCCCTATGACATGTATGACAATTTAAATTTTATTAGGACAATTTTGGTGAAACTTGGTTTGTAAGTAAAGCTTCAGATGTTTATGTGTTTCAATACAAAGTAGGTCATTGTGACCTAATTTTTTATGGCTCTGTGATTTTTTAGATGATTTTAAGAGTAGTTAGACAATTCTGATGAAACCTGGTTTATAGGTTTTAATTTGAGATGCTTTACATACATGTTTATGGGAACACAAAGTTGGTCTTTGTGACCTAGTTTTTTTATGGTCATGTGATTTTGTGTAGATAATTTTAAGAGTAATTTGATGATTTTCATCAAACTTGGTTTATAGGAACAACTTTAGATTCTTTTCATGTTGCAACACAAAGAAGGTTCAGTGATTTTGTTGTAATTGGACTCTTTTGATTAAACTTTGTTAATAGGAACAACTTAGATGTTTTATGTGTTGCTACTACTAACACTTAATTCTTTTCTAATGTACAAGGTTGCCAGCATTGGGGGTGACTTACCTAGCGATTGAGCCCTGCTCAAATGCAATGTCTAGTTTCTAACTGGAATACAGGTAAAACCTATGTAATCATGTACAAACCATGTAGAGAATCATGGGGTAAATTTTCATCCTTGTGATTAATTCTTGTTATTTCTTCTTACAAGTCACCTGGTACTCGAGTAAGAAAACAGAATCCAGCAGAAGTATTATTGATTGATGCTTCTCGACAGACCATAGATCCTGACAAATCAGAGGTTGACATTGCTGTTGGCTTTGAAAAGTTACCAGTGACAGTAGTTTGCCATAAATCGGATATAATGGAGTCAAGTTTAAGGTATTTGTAATGTAGCTTAGATATGCCTTTACTGGAATTAATTGATATATACATGTTGCTATTTTTTTGCCAAGTCCAGATTTTTTTTTTTACTTTATTCAGGCATTCTTGAAAGGTGGAAGAAACCAGAGTGCCTAAGGATAATTCTTATACTAGAAAAAAAAAAAAAAAGATATTAAGTAAATCCAATAACAATTTACTTAATTTTATAAATAAAAAGATTTGGTAATTCTAAAATTTTTAGTTTGGACAAGGAACTTCTTTTGCTAGAGCTGGCCCAAGTTTCAAAACCATTCTTTAACTAAGATTTTTCCTAACTTAAAACCGGTAACTTTTAAGTAATCAAAGTTTCCAAACATCTTATTAACAAACAGATTTATTAAGATTTTTAATTTGCCTTTTTTACGTTAAGGAAATTCTTAGTTAAGGAATGATTGTGAAACTGGGGCATGATTTTAAGTGACCTGAAAAGTCAACAGTGTTACAGTTTTAGTTAAGGTGGACAAATCAGATTTGGTACTGAGGTACATTGTTTGTCATACTTAAAAAACAACACATTCTGAAACTTATATCTAATATTTGTTGTGACTGGTATACTGCAATCCATGGTTGTACTCTCATCAGTTGTTACAAAGTGTCAATAATGATCTAACAATCATCCTTTTGATTATAAATCAGTAAATGCTAATAGTGCCATGTTTATCCTTTTGTATCATTTTGGAAACATTGTTACTTATAATTGATCCAAATTGAAATGGGTTTCACTTAATTGTTTCAATTTTAGACATATTGAAAATGACGGTGGAAGGCAGATACATACAGATAGGGTAACAGCTGTCTCATTTTCAGAACCAATTAGTTCAAGTGAACCTTCAAAACAAGATAATAAACACCACTTTATTATCAAAGACAAATTTAATATAGGTATGTATCTATAGTAAACAAATCTATCTTGTAAGATCACTTATGTGAAGATGAACTAACAAGGTTCCTATGGAACAGGGAAAACGGGGAAAAACCCAGGATTTCTTTGATAGTTTTCCTGGTTTTGAAAATGCCTTGAATTCGAATAAATTTACAGAAAACTGAAAAAATTAATTAATTTTCAAGCTGCATTAAGTTTTTCAATTTTCTGAATTTTATTTTGATTTTCTAAAAATATATTTTTTTAAAAATAGATAACTTCTAATCGAGTCCGTGAGATTCATTTTCTTAAAATTTCATTCCTTTTAGCTGTAAATAAACGGAATCCTCTAATTGGTTGGTCAATGTTTAAAGATGGTAATTATGAGCTTGGAGCATGAGCACGGATGTACAGAAAAACCCATGAATCAAAGGTGAAATATGGCAAATTGCATTAATTGTCCATCATTAATATCCAGATGTATTGAAATTGTTATGTATCCCTAAGTCACAAATGACAAATTCAACGAATTTCTGTGTTTAATTTATAGTATTTCACCGTTTTGAAAGTTGTGTTTAAATGACCCGGTTTTTTCATGACGTAACCATGTTTTAATATTAGATCCCACATGCTACTTCTCTCTTGGAAATTATTGTTGTTTCTGTATTTATTCAAGCTTTTATCGTTGAACCAAATGTAACATTGTTCATTAAGAACATCATTAATTAGATTAGCACCATTTTAATTTTTTCTTTGGAAAACTTAATGCAGCATTTATTTTTGACTGCATAATCCATTTAAAAGGTTGTCATCAGATGTACGTGTACATACATGTAGAAGTTAATATCAATGGTTTGGAACTCTTTAATGTTAGAATACAAGAAATTAACAGTTCAGTGTGTAATTAATCTGTTTTCAGTTTTGAAATTTTATCAGATCCCAAAATTTGGTTGATCTGTTTTCAACTTTGGATTTATTATGGATATCACCAAAATATTTTAGAGACACGTGCAGTAATAGTTCAAATGTAAAACATAGATTTAAACATGTTTTTACAGTTGCTAGGAAACAACAAAATTTTAAATTGCAAAAATTTCAGTCTAATTCTTTGAGACATAAAGCAAAGGAAAAACAGAATGAACTGACTTGTATTAAATCATAACTTTGATGTAAAACTGAAACTGTTATCCAATATGTTATTACAAGCTAACAATACCGGTAGCTTTATGTTTTGCTTTTATTTATTGTCATATAAATATGCATATAAGCTTTATATTATTCAGATTAAACATTTTTGATAGCAAGTAAATCTTGCATCATTTGTATGGATTGGCCAAGATTAAATTTCTGAATAACCTTGAAAAGATCTGGAAAAAGTTTTGAATGTTTACACCAAAAACCTGTGGGAACCAAAACAGTTTGTCTCTTTAGATAATATTTTTACCTTAGCTCTAGCAGGTTGCTTATAATGATTGTAAAGTACAAAGGGACTTGGCCATGGAGAACTAAGATGGGGATATACACTGATCTGAAAACTTTCACTTACCTCCACTCGGCCATAAAGAACTAAGATTGTGAGAGACACTAATATGAAAACAGACACCAGTTACCATTCAGCCACAGAGAACTAAGGTGGTGGGAGGCACTGATCTGAATGGAAACACTTACTATTTGGCCAAAGAGAACTGAGGAAGTCAGAGGCACTGATAGAAAAGTAGACAACACCAATTTGCTAGGGAATGGCTCAACAATAACGTGTGATTGTCCTATTGTTTCATATCATGGTTTTAACTAAATATGGCTTAAATGAATTTGCATTATTAAAAACTGATTTTTAAATATTTTTAGACTTTTTAGAGTTTTTGAAAGTAAATGTTTTCTGATTGATTTGTTACAGCAATTCTGTCAGTTACATGTAATATATTTTTAACATTCCATTTCCACTCACTTGCTATATGTTATGTCAATCTTGTTAAAAAAGAATTTTCTTTCTAAAATTTCCATCAGAGATCATAAATAAATTACAATTTCTTTGGTAATTTGCTATTTGAAGGAAATTTTGTTCCATTTACAGTCCTCTTTTTGAATTTGTTTAATTTCAAAGTTTCATTTTCATTTTCCAAAAACTCGTTATGATTCTATTTATATCCTTTTTTACTCAATACTTTCAACTCAGGATTTTTTGTCATGTTTAATAATGATTATTAAATAAGGCTTACAATAAAATTTGTTTTGTTTTGACAGTTTTAAATTAAACAGTCATTCATAGTCATGCCAAGTCATATTAATGTGGTAACATTCACAACAAAATGGGGACTTTTTTCACTGCACAAACAGTGTTCAAAATGGAAGGTCAAAACAAAAGTTTGGATGATTTTTTTGGCAATGTTCAAGTTCAACATAACAACATGGCAATCATACATGTTGGATTCAAATTTTTATGTCATTTATTATTTTTTTTTTTTTTTAAAAAATCAGCTTTGCACCATGATGAATGATAAAGGCAACACCACACGCCCAAATACAAAATTTACTCATCAGGATGAGTGGATGAGCCAATAATCAAAGCCCTGTATAAAGACCACCTATTCATTAAGACCAGTGATTTAAGGTCCCTTTGCTTTATATTTCAGCCAAAAACACCCCCTCTTTAATTAGTATGTAGTCTGTAGATCTTAGATCTTGTTGGTGGCTTTTTTACACAGGTTTTACTGTGATCTATTTTATAGGAACCAGTAAGGATATGTATGATGAGAATGTTCCAATACTTGCACAGATTGAAAGAGATATGCAACGTCAAGCAGCTCGGCAATCAACTTTTCCTCCACAACCAAATTTTAATGATTCACAAGGATCAGAAATATCAGATATTCCTGTTAGAGACAGACCTTTACCTAAAGTTGATGGTGACACGACAGATACACAGTCTGTAATGAGTGAGAGTGATGCTTGTTCTCTACATGAGTATGTTTCAAGTGCAGCTGTAAAAAAGAGGTATATTTCATTTGCATACTATATGACATACATGTAAGTTAGGCAGAATTTATGTTTTCCATTTGTATATCTATACATCTATCATTTTGTGCCAGGCATCGCCATAAAGGGAGATTAAGGTGTTACTTTTCCAGGGTCGTCGACGGTGTGTCAACTTAAGTTGTGAAAGTTTATGTTCAAGTAATGTTTTTTCTACTCGATCAAAAACTAACCAGGCAAGACATTTAAATCCATGGAATCTTTGTTTGGTTTACTTGTACAACTTTTGTTATTGCTAATTACTGTCTGAGTTACTGTGTTTGTGACGGTTAAATATGCTTAATTTTCGTAGAAAATCAAATAAACATCCATGTTGTTTGATATTGTTAACATATTTAAGGCTAGTCATTACTGAAAATTGCTATGTGCATCCAAGATCACTATAAAATATTTCTGGAGAAAGAATGGGAAATTTACATATTGAAAATGGTGATGTTCACATCAGGTGTGATGTCCTTGGTGACATTATATCTTATACACAAAAGAATCTAGTATTTACCTGTTGTTTTTTTTTAAATGTTAAATCCCCATGGCAACATTGTTTTATACTGTCCTTGGGTATTTTATAGTAAGCATGGACAAAACTTAAGTAAGTGAAAGATTTCAAACTTTGCTCAGACTCATTGGATTTTCTTTAGAAATAAAGCATAATATCAAACACAGTGGCTCTGAAAGAAGTATGATAAACTAATATACTGTACATTTTCTTAGGACTACCAAGTCAAATCCCAGTATCTTTTTTATAACTTGTAAGCTTTAGTAGACATGTGGTAAAGAATTCATTCTTCCATTTAGGGGATGAATTTTGGACAGAATTTGTTAACAGTGATTGTTGTCTAAGATTTAATACTTTATATAAAAATTATGCTGTAATCTGACTTTGTATTTGGATGATAGCTTTTCTATAATTCAGCAGATTTCAACAGAACTTGCTGGGAATGCTTTTTATCAAAGAATTAATTTATTTATATGTTTAAGAAATTAGATGATCATAGTACAGTAATTACTAGTACATACATGTACATGTATATAACAAAAGCAAAGCGTGGTTTCAAGTTGCCTTAAATAACTCTCAAAAACATTGTCATTTTTCTGGTTGGAGTATTATGTCACTGTTGAAGCAGTGCTTATGTTCTGGAGAGTAAAAGTTTTTGATTTTACATTCTCTTGATTTCTTGGAAACAATTGCAATAAATCAGCAAATACTCCTTATTTAAAATTCCTGTTTCTCATTTAGTGTACAGTCAACAGCAAAAAAGACACCAGCAAAAACTCCCCAAACAGCAAAGAAAAAGAAAAGTAAGATATGTGTTAAAGTAAATATAGGTAATATAGAATCACTCACAGGATCATTTCAAAGTTTACGGCCAATTGTTCATTCCAGCTAGCTTCAGATACACCGTGTAATATGTCAGATAACATATGGCAGTTCCTTTCATAGCCTTGGTTTGATTCCTATTGGGCAGATCTTTTAGGTGTGAAAATATCTGTCCACTTGTTAAAGATCAAAAGTATTTTTTTGTTCAGTTTTACCCACCATTCCAGACCTAACCATTTACTATTAATGAGATAATGTTGAATAGAGCATAAAGGATCCATCAGCCTTTCTATATTTATGAAATTACTCTTAATTAATTTTAAAAATTTGATATGACAGAACATAACAGTAAAAGGTTTAACACAGAAGTTAACAAATTGTTACAAAAGAATTGTATTATTTACTTTTTTGATTAAAAAGCAGTGATCTTGTAATTTTTCCTTTATGTACATGTATATTTGAATCAGAGTTACTCCTGATGTTTATTTTCAGCTCGCACTGTTGCCTCTAGGCATATGCAGTGGGCTAACTCTAAAACCAAGACATCTTTATCAGTAGTTATGGACAAGGTAAAACTTAATCATTTTATTGTAATTGAATAAATGTTGTTTTAAATCCCAAGTTAAGTTATTTGATTTATTATCTCCCCTTACCGTCTGCTTAGATGAGTTATTGCTTACGCTATAAATAGTTATCATCAATCACATGTCATGCGTCTAAACTTTTTTATATATTTTAATCATCTCCTTTTGAACTTATAAAAGTCATAAGGGCAAGAAATATAAGATATATGTGTACTTAAAATCTAGCATTCGTAAGCCAAGAAGTATTCAATTCTTCAACAAGACATTTAATTTATGCAATTAGTTCTCTTGGTCAATATTAAATATTCGGTTACCAACAAAACTACAAAGAAACCTGTTAGATGGACTGGTATCTCATCCAAGGAGGAAGTTTATAATCTCAGTTGCTTCACAACCAAAACCAGGAAATTGTTTAACCTGATGACCCTATCAATTTAATTCAATTAACTTTAATGTGTTTTTTTATTAGTCTGTGAAGGAGCAGAAAAATCCCAAATCAAGTAGAAGTTTGAATATACCAGCATCCAACAAAACCAAATCTAACCGTCAGAAACCCAGTACTGAGGGTGTCTCCACACCAGAGAATTCACGAATCTCAACTAGTCAGAAGACTTCTACACCAACAATGGATGGATCATTTATACCTCAAGAAGATATTGATGCTTCAGCCATCCATGCAGAGGCATCCTTTCTGTCATCAGGTCTGTATATACATAAAATAAAAATAAATTTCATTAAAATTAAATTCATGTTAGCTATTTATAATGTGTTTAGGTCTATTAAAGTTCATGTGATATAAGCTGTAATTTTGAAATAAGTATGAATTGTTTACATTTTTTAATTATATACATGTATGCTTACATTTCAACACAAACAACAGATTATTTGGTGAACAGCAAAAACACTTGTTTCTTTATGAATATAAATATGGAATAAAAGTAAAGAAAACAATATCTGCACCATGGATAACCAAAAAGACAAACAACTGACATATGATTCTCATTACTCTTGGTTTGTTAAAGTTAGCATTAGAAATTCAAAAAATAGAGAAGGTGAAGAGAGAATTTAAAATTGGGGTATTAACTGTATTTTGTAATGAGATTTTGTAATATCATTATTTTATAATTTATTTTTGTTTTCTAGGTGACATGTCAAAAATCCAACAGACGCAATCAAAAACTTCCAAACATCATATAATTCAAGCTAAACAAGATATATCACATGATCCTTTTTCACAGTCTGTACTTTCAAATGTTTCAGTGTCACATGACCCAGGTGCTAAAAAGGTAAGATAAAAAAATTTAAATTTCTTTTTATAGCTTTGACACTTCAAACATAACCACAGCATTTTTAGGTCCCTTAATCATTTTTTTTTTAATAAATTAATCTTTCACAGTTTATTGTTAGTTCCTTTTTAAAAGCAGGACCTTTGTGGTTGGAGTGTTTTGTAAATGCTGGCTTTCAACACTTCTTGTCACCAAGGTCACTTATTAAGAAGGTTCCAATTTTTCAACCAAATTTTTTTAGAATTTTACAGTTTTATTGATTTAATTTCAGAAACCAAAAATAACACAAAATGATTTAGATCTGCTGTATGCTAGATACATACAATCTTTATTTCTACATTCTCGCCAGAAGAAAATGAGAGATGAACAAGAGAAACAAGCTATGGTATGTAAATCCATTTAAACAAATATTACATGTATATCTAGCTTCAGAATCCTATTTGAACTTGCCAACACAAAGCTTAGTGTTTATGTGATTCTTTTAGAGTTGGTGTTGGAATCTATAATTTTTTGTACAGATAAAAATAATGATTGATTGACTATATATTATATGCAAATGAGGGAAAAAGTTTGTTGTGCTACATGTAGTTCAAATAAATTCATAATTTGGACTTTAATAAAATGTTTAGTATGCCTTTGATAATTATAACATTGTCCATGTACCATATCTCTAACATTTCTCAATAGAACATGACTAAACCTAGTACAAGTAACATGAGTAAGACATTGTTTTGAACCTCATTGATGTAAGTCAAAGGTCATGGTCATATCTTATTATTTGTTTGTGCTTATTAATACATGTTGCTTGTATCTTACATTCATTTGGGACCATTTATTGTCAGTGGGTTGGATTTTTTAAAGCCCTAGTACTTGAACCACACATCTGGATACCTTTTTGTCATTATTAAGTGTCCATATAAATGAAGTGGAAAATGTCAGATATATATATATATATATATATATATATATATATATATATATATATATTAGACCACATTGCCCCCTAATTTATAGGTTCATATCAACAGTCTTGCTAGATTTTGAGATGTTGAGATTTAAATTTTTTTGTAAAACCTTGGGTGAACATTTATTGAAAAATGTTAATTGTAGTTGAATTGAATGTTAATGTAGGTCATTGTGACTGATACTGTGTTCCTTATTTAATTAGGTTAAGTTTGATAACATTTTGATAAACACATAAAGAAATATTAGAATTATTTTTTAATTGAAAATATTGATGTTATAGGCACAATTATTTGGGCTCCATGAAGAAGTGGACCAACTAAGACAGAAAAAATTTGAAATGGAACAGTCATTTGCGAAGATAAAACATTTAAATCAAGTTGATGAACAGATAGAGCTCCAAGTAAGTGAAAGTCTAAATATTCAACTCTGTTAGATTTGACATGAATGATTAGTACTCTTTCTAGCTTTCTAAGTTAGCAATGGTAGATTCAAACCCCAGGACTGCTTGGAAAGTTTTTGTCGAGCCTGGCATTGCCATAAGGCGGTGTCGTTGGCAGTGGTGGCGGCATGTCAAAATGTGGAAGTTTATGTTAAAGTAATGTATTTTCTACTCGATCAAAAACTAACCAGGCAAAACATTTAAATTCATGGAATTCTTGTTTAAGATACATGTATATACCAGAATCATAAATGATTTTTGGGTAAAATTTTTGTAGTTTTGCATTTTAAAAAAAAATTCTCTAGAAGAAAATTTACAAAAGTCCTTAAACAATAGTTTTCACACACATGTACATAGTGCATTCACACATGGGAATGTTTTTGTAGGCTAGAATTTAATTTGTAGCCAGGTACTTTTTACCTTTAGTGTATATAAAACTTTCAGATGCAATGTCTTTATTAAAGCATCAATTCAATCTGTTTTGAGTGTATTACTATATAGAATTAACATTCTTGTTTTATAAATGACATTTTCATGACAGAGACAGTCACTTGGGCCTGTTATAACTAATTTACCAAAATTAAAAGAGGAATATGAAAATCTGGCACATGCTTTAGATACCACAAGACATCAAATACAAACAAAGGGAGTGTACCTACCAGAGGATGAAGATCAGTATCAAAGTGAGTTTTGGTATATGTGATGTGTGTAAGTACCTAAGTGAGTTTTGGAATATGCATTGTGTGTAAGTATCAAAGCGAGTTCTTATATATGCATTGTGTATTAGTATCAAAGTTAGTTTTGGTATATGCATTGTGTGTAAGTATCAAAGTGAGTTCTGGTATATGTGTGGAGTATCAGTATCAAGGTGAGTTTTGGTATATGTGTTGTGTGTAAGTACCCAAGTGAGTTTTGGTTTATGCATTGTGTGTAAGTATCAAATTTAGTTTTGGTATATGTGTTGCATGTAAGTATCAAAGTGAGTTTTGGTATATGCATTGTGTTTAAGTATCAAAGTGAGTGTAGTATATTTGTTGTGTGTAAGTATCAAAGTGAGTTTTGTATGTCAAAATCAAAGTGAGTATTTGTCTGAGATATATGTAAATATTAATGTGAGTTTTCATCTATGTATAATATGTAAATATTAATTTGAGATTTGTCTGTGATATAGGTCAATATATATATATATATATATATATATATATATATATATATATATATATATATATATATATATATATATATATATATATATAGGTTTTATCTGTGTGTTTACATGTAATGTGAATGACACTATTTTTCTCTTCTGTTACATATGAATGTTTCGGTGAGTTGTATTTGTATTATATTCAGTATCAATGTGAGTTTTCTTTTTGTGTATGTATGAACATACCAAATTTACTTTAACAGAATTTACTCTATCTTGAGTACTGAAGTGGACAAATTTTTATGCAGGATTTATTTAAGGAGAAAAGAGTTTTTTTCTGTAGACAGTTTTGTTTTGGGTCTTATTTCTTTTCTAGAGTCAAAAGGCTAAGGAACATTTTTAATTAAGTTTTTTTAATTTGACAGGGCAATTGGAAAATGCTTTGTTGGAGAGTGAACAGTTATTAGGGGAGATTTCAGTGATGATTAGATGTGCCACCCCAGGAGTTACTTCAATGGCTGATGCTTTACAAACAATGGAGAAAACTATCGATTCTGAGTGTCAAGAATTAAAAAGGTAAAAAAAAAAAAAAATAGTGACTATAAAAAAACAAAAATTCAAAAAATTCAAACTTTGAGTTCTCCCTATTTCACTCTGTATGACAGCATTTTATGAAAAATTTTCATAGAAAACAATGAACAGAAATGAAGTTAGTATTTTTCCCTTACTTGAACCTTGCAAATTCTATTTTAAATTTAGTCAATCCTGAAAATAGTCTTCTTGGAAATCACTCTACAAAATGAAACAAAATTTAATGTGAAGGACAACACATGGAGTAGATTAAGTTTACTTAAAGCAGCCAGTTCTGGCATTTAAGTTGCGAAACTGGTTGAGGCATTACCTTTAAATCAAGGCATCTCATCATTGTGGGTTCAACCCTGATTGACCACAAGCGAGAAAGATTTTTCTGTCATAGACCCTTACTGATTGGCTAAGTACCAGTATAATGGACCGGGTGGTCTACAATGTTTATCTGTGGCATTTTTGCCAGTGTAATAGCACTAAGTGTGTATTAATACAGTGCAGATCAGAAACACTTGCACACTCATGCACCACATGAACTTGTGTGAAGATTTATCCTTGAAATTAATAAAAATTGTTTCATCATAAATAGCTTATAATTGCTGATGTGACATAAATCAAGATTCAACAACCTAACAACTGTAATTATAAATAGAAAAAAAAACAGATAAGTGGTTGATACATGTTTATTAGTCCCCTACTGGCGAAAGCCAAAGGGGACTATAGGTTTGCACTCTGACCCTCTGTCCGTCCATCCGTCCGTCCATCTGTCACACCTCAGTTTTCCACACTTTTTTTCTAAATGCTTTCAGATAATGAACTGATTTTTGGTATATGAGTCTACCATGATGAGTTACAGATCAAGTTCACGTTTCGTTTTCATCTGCTAATTTTTACCGGAGTTATGGCCCTTTGATCTTTGAAAATTCACAGAAATTTTAGTTTTCTGCACTTTTTTTCTACATGCTTGCAGTAATGGAACTAATGTTTGGTATGTGACTCTACCATGATGAGTTACAGATCAAGTTTATGTTTCGTTTCCATCTGCTAATTTTTATGGGAGTTATGGCCCTTTGAACTCATTAAAATTTCAGTTTTCCGCACTTTTTTTCTAAATGCTTTTAGATATTTATCTGATTTTTGGCATATGAGTCTACCATGATGAGGTACCGATCAAGTTTATGTTTCGTTTCCATCTGCTTAATTTTTACCAGAGTTATGGCCCTTTGATCTTTGAAAATTCAGTTTAAGTTTTCCTGCACTTTTTTTTCTACACGCTTGCAGAAATGGAACTAATGTTTTGTATGTGACTCTACCATGATGAGTTACAGATCAAGTTTATGTTTCGTTTCCATCTGCCATCTTGAACAACATGTATAATTTATAACTATAATTCTTTGTACCATATAATAAGGTACATTTTACCTAAAACTTTAGGATTAGTGAAATATGCGACCGGTAGGGGACTATGTATTGTTTTGCAATACTCTCAGAATGCTTGTTCATTTAGCGATTTTGTTCAAGTTTGTTACATATAAAGTACATGTACATTTGTACATTATAATCATTTAATACAGTTTATTCCACTTAAATGCACTAGACTGTTTCATATCTTGGTTTATTGCATAATGTTTTTTTAGTCCCCTACCGGCGAAAGCCTGAAGGGGACTTTAGGCTTGCACTCTGTCTGTCCGTCTGTCTGTCACACCTCAGTTTTCCACACTTTTTTTCTAAATGCTTTTAGACAATGATCTGATTTTTGGTATATGAGTCTAACATGAGGAGTTACAGATTAAGGTTAAGTTTCGTTCCATCTGCTAATTTTTACGGGAGTTATGGCCCTTTGAACTTTGAAAATTCACTGAAATTTTAGTTTTCCACACTTTTTTTCTACACGCTTGCAGAAGTGGAACTAATGTTTTTTGTGTGACTCTACCATGATGAGTTACGGATCAAGATTAAGTTTCGTTTCCATCTGCTAATTTTTCTCTAACATGAGGAGTTACAGATTAAGGTTAAGTTTCGTTCCATTTTCTAATTTTTACGGGAGTTATGGCCCTTTGAACTTTGAAAATTCACTGAAATTTTAGTTTTCCACACTTTTTTTCTACACGCTTGCAGAAGTGGAACTAATGTTTTTTATGTGACTCTACCATGATGAGTTACGGATCAAGATTAAGTTTCGTTTCCATCTGCTAATTTTTATGGGAGTTATGGCCCTTTGAACTTTGAAAATTCACTGAAATTTAAGTTTTCCACACTTTTTTCTACATGCTTGCAGAAATTGAACTAATGTTTGGTATGTGACTCTACCATGATGACTTGCAGATAAGTTAGCCATTTATTCTGGTCCGCAAATTTTTACATGAGTTATAGCCCTTTGAACTTTGAAAATTCACTGAAATTTCAGTTTTCTGCTCTTTTTTTCTAAATGCTTTTTAGATAATGAACTGATTTTTGGTATATGAGTCTACCATGATGAGTTACAGTTCAAGTTTACATTTCATTTCCATCTGCTAATTTTTACAGGAGTTATGACCCTTTGATCTTTGAAAATTCACAGAAATTTTAGTTTTCCGCACTTTTTTTCTACACGCTTGCAGAAATGGAACTAATGTTTGGTATGTGACTCTAACATGATGAGTTACAGATCAAGTTTATGTTTCCTTTCAATCTGCTAATTTTTACCAGGAGTTATTGCCCTTTGAACTTTGAAATTTCAGTTTTCCAGGTTTATTTTTTTCTACACGCTTGCAGTTAATGAATTGTTTTTTGGTATGCAGGTCACTATTACACTCCATATCAAGAATTGTTAGACTAGTGCCTCCTGTAATGTATGTGTAATGATATATTATAAAACAAAAACTAAATTGCATTACACTAGTAATATTCTCTTTCCACACACTGTCAAAAATAAGAAGGTTTTGGGAGAATTAACCTATTTCATGATTAAACTTAAAATTTTTGAGAACTCCATTGCTGGTTTTTGATTTTACTGTGATCAAGTTTTGCTTTACATCTTGAACAACATGTATAATTTATAACTTTAAATCTTTGTACCATATAATAAGGTACATTTTACCTACACCTTTGGGATTAGTGAAATATGCGACCGGTAGGGGACTATGTATTGTTTTGCAATACTACTCTAGAATGCTTGTTGTATTTAACTTATAAAAAAATCAAAATTTCGAAAAAAAAAAATTAAAAAATCAAAATTTCAAAAAAAATTCTTTTTTAACTCTACACCACAGAGATGGTACCTATGATTACATATATACATTGCTGTATACATGAAATAAATACCATTAAACATAAAAAATCATATATTTGTATATATTTTGTCCAGATAATATCATCAGAAAATCATAAGGAACAAATTTTTTTTAAAAATCCAGATTGTAACATTTTTTCTATTTAATGCATTAATAAAAATATTATGGAAAAATTACAGTAACACCATCCTTTAAAACCAATTCAAATTATATGTAAAAGTATACTAATTTCAAAATTATGAATTACATTATATTCAGTCTTTGTTTATAACTGGCTTGTCAATTTGTTAGTTGAGAGTTGACTCAGCTGTGTCTTTTGTTTTGTTGTGGACCTTCACTCATTCCAGGTTTTGTAGTTCACTGTTACTTTGTCTTGAAAAAAACTTGCATGTCATGTAAATTTTTGTATGAAAGGACATTAGGTTCATGGAATATTGTTGTCATCAACAGCTAACAGACTTGAGGCATGTAGAAATATGCAGTCAACTGTAAGATTTGAATTTTCTGTACTTGGTTTTATCTTTTGTGTTTTTGTAGGTGCAAAGAGATGTTAGCTGCATTTGAAAGTTTGGCTATTCATGAAACATCCCTGGAAATAAATGTCATGCAAGCTTAATGGTGATGACACAGAAGCTTGAAAATAATAAACAATAAATGACAGTGTAATCTGTGTTAAGGAAAAGAGCCTGTGAGACTTATTGGAAATCTTTGCGAAAATGTTCCAGGGATTGTGACCAAGGAGGGCATACTTGTATAACCATTGAATATGTCAAATAATTACTTGTTTGATAATATCTAACATGATTCTGAATTTCAAGGATCATTTTAAACTATAAAATTCAAATTTAAAATAGTCAAATGATGAGACCTTCTTTATGAAAGTCATTTCAGATACAGATAGAATTGTATTTATTTATTTTTTTTTTGATTCTGTGTGTATTTTTTATACGATTCCATTACAGATGTATGATCTAATAAAATCTTGTTTCTTGTTATGATAAAGTCTGTTTTGAGGCTATGCTCATCTTGACAGAACCTGGTGTCGATGGTGGGAAGGGACTGGAAGTATAAAGAACCTGGGATTAGATGTTTGGCTATTAATAGGTCACCTCCAACACTACTGTCCTTTACTATTTGTTTTTTAGCTGTAATGATGTGCCACACTCTAGGCATTCTAACTATGAAACAATACTTTCTCAAGAACATAACACATAGAGCGGCTTAAAATTTAATGAGTCAAAAATTAACAACTCTGAATCATACCAATAATTGGTACATGTTACCAAACATGAATTGAAAAGAGAATTACAGACAGCTAGAATTAAGGAAGGATATATATGTAAAGAAGCTTTTCAGGTCCTTCTTATCCAAAATGTTAAGTTTTCTTTTCTTAAATTATTTTTATTCTATTTAACATATGTTTTACTTAATATATATACTTATTTAAAAGAGATTTAGAAAGCTGTTGAAGCTAAATGATAAGGTCAAGATAATTTGGTTTTATTAATTATTTTTTCTGCTAGGTTCATTATTCAGTTCATCAGTTTTGCTATTTTCTGTTTATTTAAAATAAGCCTTAACTGCATTTCAATTTCTGCTATGCTCCTGTCAGAATTTAGAATAAGACCTTTAAATCTATAGACTTATAAGAAAATATTAAATACTATTTATTTAGAATTAAGGAAGATTTTACAGTATAAAACCATGTTTTGAACTTAGATGTTTTAGCTATGTACATGTAGGGTTAATGGCTCCAACAACTTTTTTATTTCACAGAAGTTTTCATTTACACACTTACCTAATTGTGTTTGTCAATATAAGTGCGTAACCCAGTTTTTGACCTTTTTACTTAGCTACTATTTTAAGAGTTTTGGGAATATTTCAATGCAAACATTAATTGATGTTATGGGGTATTGTATTAATGAAGTCAAGGTCAAAGGTATTGTTAAGGCAAGTACATGCATTAATGAAATAAGCTTTAAATTGCTATATCTTGACTAGATGTAAAGATTTTGACATGGAAGGTTCACTTATGATTTCTTGCATAGCCCTTTGTAATTTATTCAGGGTCAAAGGTTAAGATCATGACCTTGTTTTTATCTTTGTGCTTTTGTTACTTTTTTGCAATCTCAACTGGGACCTAAAACTCCATTACTCTACTGCCAACTATATTTTGAAGCAGATATTATTTTGTATTGTTTTATGACATGACTAAGATGATGACTTTTTTGGCATCTTAGAACTACTTTAGAATTTTATGCATTATTTCTTACTGAATAAGATTTTTTTTTTTTGTTGAAAGATGTTTTGCTACACAGTTCCATTATTTATATGAGTTAAAGTTTATGCAATTTACAATAATACCATAAAATGATTTTTTGTTTATCAATGAATTTCTATGAGCTATTATTTTTTAGGTGAACAGATCAAGCCAATTAGGCATCTTGTTAATTATTATAACTGGAAATTTATCCTTGATATTTACAGCAATTATTATATTGTTATTGATGTAAACTGAAATGTACTGTTTTTTTTTTTTTTTTTTTTTTTCTTCATTACTTTGACTTCTTTTACTTGTGAGAGAGTTAGCATTCAGTGTTGTAGGGCTTAGTATTCAGTTTTATTTAGCAGGATTGTCAGCACTAAGTGTTTGTGTAAAGATTTTGTTTTGAATGCAGAAAGAAGATCTTATTTTAAACGCCCTGCATGGGTGTTGGTATCCAGAATTAAAGAATATATTTTAAAAGCCTGGCACGGTGCAGGCATAAAATACTTTTTTGGTTGATTGGGCAGACCTGCTACAGCATTTAAGACCACTGGATACGCTTCAAATTATTTCAATTTTACATTTTAATGAAGTACAACTGCATCTAAAGATGTTACTTCACTTATTAACAAAAGGGCCATTATAATCATGGTGAATATATGTGTTCATATTCAGATGAACATATTTATCCTTTAAACCCAATGAAAATTCAGATGTGGAATCTTGTTCTCAAAAAGTTGTAATGGTTAAGTTGTTTACCATGTTAAAGTAAATCTAGAATTTTACAATCAGTACAGTAACACATGTATTCCTCACTGTACAGTGAAATCAGACAGTCCAAAACATTTGATCAGCTATGATTTGCTATGTATTTTTTCTTCATTTTGCCTTTCACAGTCATTTATTTATAGATAACTTTTGCATCTACATGGTTGTTTCATAAAGTTTGTTTTAAAAATATGTATATTTAGGAGTTGAGTAATGGTCTTTTTTATTCCCAATCAAGATTCTTTTACTTATATCCAAGTGGTCAGTTCTGGAAGTCAGTGGAGGAAACCAGAGTACCAAAAGAAACTCAACACCTTTGGTAAGGGAACTGACAAACTCTCACAACAGGATCTTCCAAAGTAAGATTCAAACCTAGGTGTTGAGAGACACTGTTATCTGTTAATGCATGTTTTTTTTACTACTCTTCTACTGAGGTCCCCATTTATTTAGCGGCCACTAAGATAGTAAAGTGAAAGAGCTTTCATATATACACTCAATACATTTTATTATCACTGAAAAAAATTGAAAGAATTGAGCCATAAGGAATATTTGAGTGGGAAAAAAACAGACTTTAAAGAGGGGGCAAAAAGCAATCTCTCATCTTTCCTTACAATAGTATTACAATGCCATCTCTATCTTTTGAAAAAGAGTTCAGTTGAGCAATTGTGTTTGAGCCCCAGTCAAGACTCTTTCACATATCTAGGCAGCCAGTTCTGGGATGATGGAGGAAACAAAAGTGCCCCCCTAAAAACACCGACTTTCAGCAAATCAACTGATAAACCTTCTCCCACTAGGATCTGCTTTTGTGGGATTCCAACCAAGGAGATGAGAGGTACTGTGATCTTTGGAAAGTAAGGGTTTTTAAGATCAGTAATGTCAACCGTGTATTGTTTCAAATCCTACATACATTTAGTTGTGGAATTTTACTTGTACATGTATATCCGGCTACTACAAAATTTGAAAGAATAGAGCCGTTTGGAACTTTTAAGGGAAAAATTAACATAGGCTTTATTGGGTGTGAAGAAGAATGGAAATCTTTAAACTTTCTCTACAAAAGTATGCACTGTGCTACTTCTATTACTGCACAAGTATTTATTTTGATTGTGCATTAATTTTGGCACTTTTGGCATTTGATTAATTTCTGCCAATATTATTACACTTCAACATTAACTTTAATTCATCTGTCTATGGAAAAAAGATGAGAGCACCAAATATAATACACACTAATATTAATACTTATACAGTATTGCAAAATAACGGCTTTTAGGTTCAGTAATCTCTCTTGATCTTGTGCATGTTTAAATGTAGAATGTTACTACTACCAACATCAAAGTATAGAAAAATTGTGTAAAGAATAAAACTTAAGTTATTTCTACATATTTATTACTCATTAATAATAATCAATACCTCACATTACGGTATTTACAATCCAACATAAATATTTATACACATCAAGTTATTTCTTCTTTACTAGCGATGGTATGACAAGTTATATCCCCAAGACTAACCTTACAATTGTATAATATACTGAAATTGTAATGGGGTAGGACCAACTTCATAGACACCTTGCACTTCAGAGCTTCCAAAACTCATTACCAGAGTTAGAATCCAACTGAATTAATCCTAGACCAGTCTCAAATAGCTACTAGTAATTTTGAGATTTCTGAAGGCCCCATTTTTTGTAATAAATAATGTGCAGAGTTGGGTCAAATATGAACATTAGACCAACAACTGTGAAACCTCAGAATTCATAATGAACTCTCCCAAGTTAATATTCAGAACCTAAAGGTCCATCCAAGGGGTCAAACTTGCCAAACTATAGGTCATTCACAATCCGATTGTAGAGTAGAAAGTTAAACCTAACAAATGGTAATAGCTGTGATGTCATTAATATACATGTATATAATCACAGCTTCATACACTTAATTTGTAATTTGTCATAACAAGCCTGTATTCTTTGTCATCAGATTGTGAATCACCTATATCCATTTAACATGTTTACATCACAGCTAAAAATAATAACAAATTTTAAAAATAACAAGAAAATAAATCCAACAACAGTACTGATAGTACTTAAATGATTATAAATAAATAAATATTATAATTCTGAATTCATTATGTGTAATAATACATTAAAACTTGCTACAAATGACACCTGTTAATAAATAAGTGAAATTTTACGACATTTAATTTTATCAACCCCCATGATTAATTTTGCTATATAACAAAATAGTGACAATTTATTTCAGTTATAAGATTTTGTAAATTCAGAAGACACCTACTTAATGATCCTGTTATAAAGACCACCTGTATAACTTTGTACTTTCATTAAAAGATATATCTATTTAATCCAATATTCTTGGTTTTGTTAGCAGGTGTACACTTTATAATATAAATATTTTTATAACCAGAGTTCTGGAAATTAGATGACTTGTCCAGAAAGAGAATAAAAAGTTATGTAAGACAAAAATAGAAAAAAAAAAGTTACAGATGATGACGGCGTCCAATCAAAATTCTAATTCTACAATTCATTTTGTGATGCACTTAATTAAATATATAATAGTATACACATATACAAGTGTATTGCACAAGTATTAAATCAGCTTTTATAATATCTTCAACTAAACAACTGCAATTGCCCCAAAATCTAATTAATATCTCTAATAACATTCCAAATTAACTAATATCCATTTTCAAATTGTTCAGGAAAATTTTTATTCACAACATTTGTGTTGACAATGTTAGACAAGGTTGTGTTGAGGAGTACTTTTTGGCTCTTAATTAATGAAATTTTGTCTTTATCAATTAACATGCAGTGCATGATGGCATTTCAGTACTGCAGTAAAATAAAATAGACAACCAAAAACAGTAGTAATGTCACTAAATTTTATGATAATTATTACTTTCTGTGGTGTTCAAGCACTGAATTTAATTTTCATTTATGACATTGAGAAATAACTTAATTCATTTTGGGCATAGCCAGATACATAGTACATACAATTGTGCAGAGCATATATTCAGGATATTTCTCAATCACCCAAATGAAATCAGATTCAATTCTTATAAATAAATTTTGACATTTTATTTTTCAAATACTGAAATCAAAATAAATGTACAATCATGATACTTGTACAATTTTACTCACCAGTATACATGTCAGTATGACTGCATTGTCATTGGTGATGTCACAAACACTTGACGTCATACACAACATGAACGGGCATGGCTAATTATATGGATTGAGAATAATTTTTTCAATTTTCCAATAATATAATCTTTAAAAGTTCCTAAAAATTTGTTAAATAAATATAATAATATGTAATTCAAGGGGCATCTTATAGTATTATATAATTAAATAAAATATGGCACTTGAAGCTCAAAGACTAAGTACGTGTGTGGTAAGTAATTCATTCAAACTTTGGAGTCTAAAGTTTTTCTATTATTACTGTGACAAATGATGTGATAAAAACTCTGATATTTATACAGTACATTCAACAACACATTGTGTTTTGTCCTGTAGAAATAAAGAAAACAATGACTTAATTTTTGACTTGAGAAAGCTAAACATTTCATATACTGCAGTGAAAGTAATTCTTTTTTCTATCACAAACTTAATGTGAATCTATTTTCTAAAACAAATTTTATGTCACAAATTTTGGGTGCTACCAAGTGCTATGTTCACACAAGTGGTCTGCAGTGTGACCTTTTGACAATACATGATACATTTACAATCAGTTTGTGCTTATAACAAGCTACTTGACTGCTGGTAACTTTTACATGGGACAAATAGTTTTATAAACAATTCCTTATACACTACAACATACAACAATACTTGTCAAAATTACAGTTCAACACAAGTTTAAAATTCTGAATAAGTCTGTTTAACAATTGATATGTTGCTATATAAATACACATACACATACAAGAAGTATTGAGACAGATGTAATTCCCTAATTATATTTACAACTGCACATCTTTGAACATAATCTACAGATCAATTTCCATGAAAATTCCCAAGTAAATCGTAAATTATTTCTCAAAAAGGGAAAAAAATCATTATGTTAAAAAGGAAAATGTTTCAAAAAAAATGGAATTTTTTTAAACATGGATACATTCTATGAAATGAAGCTTAACAAGCCCATCCAAAATTTTCTATGCTGACCATCAAATGAAAACATTTTGAAATTATGAAAAGAAACTACAATTAAACTGGATGAAACTCTATATATTAAAAAATTATCAATTTATTTATTTTATTTATTTCTATATTTAAATGTTTTATGTAAAATAAAAAAGGATTTTACACCCTGTCTCAATACTTTTTATACAGTTCCATAAATCCTTGGAGAATTCTAACATTACACCAACAACAAATAACGGACAATTATGACTGGCTACTCTTAGCTAGATTGACTAGTCATTTAAAATAAGTCTACATTTTACAGTATTTTTTCCTTCCATTTTTCACAACCCACATAGGAATGAAGCATATGATATTTAGGATGAAAACTGAAGTAACACATTACTATTATATAACAATAAATTAAAAATGAGTAAATGTAACACCCTGATTTTCTATACAATACCATCAATAAATAATTACAGTTTAGAATTTTATCTGTCGGTAATTTAGATATTTCCTCTGTCAGTACTTTACCTTTACATCATATTTATACACTCAAATGTCTATAAATATATAATATTCCACTGTAAATTTACTTGCTGATAACACTGTATTATCTACAGCTAGCTTTGACTGTACACCCAAAACTGAAAGTAACTAAAAACCTGTCTCACAAAATTACATCTATGTCTCACAAAATTACATCTATTTATTCAATTTTAAAATGTTCCTTCTACTAATGTCTAAAAGTTTTCTATTCTAAATTGTAAACCTGATCACTCCAAACCTAATGGATTCTATACTGGGTTTATATCTGTTTTCATTGGATTGAGATGTCCAGTTGCTGATTTTGACAATCAAAAATAGCATGTTGTAAATGCATACAAACATTAATTCACAGATATGTATGGTCTATAAACTTATCAAGGACTAGTTCATGACTTACAGTAAATGTTGTCCTTATTCGGGAAATGACTACAAGTTTTGATTGTGAAGTTATCATCCTCACTCTAATTATTGACTTTTAATCAGGGACTAATGCTCCATTAGCTTAACCGGTTGGCTAGTAAAAGTTTGAATCTTTTGTATGTCAATATTTTTGAAATTTCTTTTTAGAAGTTCATATATACAATTGTTATTATTAAATAGAAACAATTAAAATTTAAACTTTATGTCCATAAAAATATATTTAATTTTAACAACATTTTGAATTTTCACAAACCATTGGGTAAAACTAATGAACCTCTGAACATCTGGGACTCGGAAGTTAACAGAATTTTAACTTAGAAGTTGTCGGTCCTGATTTGAGAGTTACACATATTAATGAACTTGAGCTAAAAGTCCTTCAATTCATAGTTTGGATATACTGCCCTTATTCTGGACGTTTATATCCGTCATGATTATTGTCCCTGATATCAGGAGTAACATAATTATATTATTGACCCTGATCAAGGAATTAACACATTATTATCACCTATTTGACAGTTACTACCACACCTCCTTTTGTCCAACATTGACAGCTTTTTGATCTGGGATATACAAAATTATTACCAAAAAAAATTCGCTCAGAGATAAACATGTACAGTTTATAATTATTTCTCTTATGTACATTTTACATGTATAACACAATGTTGTATTTGGCATGGTTTTTATAACAACCCGGTTCAGTGACAAAATGGACAATACAAAATATAACATAATTTTATCTCAGAATATTTGAAAATTAAATGCAATTTAAAGATGAAGCAATTTCCCCAATGCAATATAACACAGAAAAATTCTGGTACAAAATCAATGACTTAATTAGGATTGCTTGAGCATATGTAATTGCATCTTGGTACAAAAACAATGGCTATAGTCAGTTAAATGAGGCATCATTAACACTCTAATGTAACATCAAAGACTGGGCAAGATACTAGGTAAACTTTAAAAATAAAATTGAATGTTTAAAACTGCACACCCTCCTTACAAACTTGACAGCCATTATTTAAATATAACAACCTTATAATCAATATGTCAAATTTACCATTAATGACATATCATCTGTTCAGGAATCTGCATATATTACAAGAAAAATACCAAACTTCTTAGTGGAATGTATTATGCTAAATTCTACCATTTTATCGTTTTTGTTTTTTGTCCTGAAGGTGTAACTGGAGATTTCTGTTTTCCTGGGATAATCTGGCTATTTCCTGTCCTAATGTATCTAAACTTTCCTGAAATTAAACAATTATACAACACACAATAAGAATAAAAGCATCAGTAGGTGCTTGGTGGTCTAACAATCCAGTTTTTGATTCACAGTGACCCTTACCACCTTGATTTTTATACTACCTGGAAGTTTCTAGTAGGGAAATAAATTTGCTTGCTGAGAGTTGGTGAATTTTTCCACCTACTTAACTTTCTGCTACCATCCCAGAACTGAATGCCTTAATATATTTGTAAGTGAATGAATCTTGATGGGGGAATAAAACACCATTATTCCACTTCATTCATCATGGATATTATGAACATTTCATTTTATACCAATCATCATATAGGGGGTCTTTTAAAATTATTTTCCTTTTTTAAATGTCAATCATTTTCCTATTAAATACCATAATATCTTGATAACAAACTAAAACAATGGACAGATGATGTGATAAAAATTTATTTCTATCAGGACAATTGATTTTTACTTTTAAGATACATGTATGTAATGTCTTAATATTGGTCAAAATGTAAAATATTAAGATTTAAATTGCTTAGTTACTAAGTTTTTAGTCTTCAAAGGTGGTATATCATCCCTGCAGGCTCTAATTGGTGTACAAAAGGTCTTCACTTTTCATGCTACTTCACTGGTTTTCTAGATTTTTGCAACTCTTTAATCATTTTGAGATATTAGTGTGTGTCATTGTTTCAAACAATATTTTTTACCATCAATACTTACCTTCAAAGTAATATTTTTCAATAGAGTATCTTCCAGCACTGCTTGGAGCTTCTTGTTTATTTCTAAAGAAAGGTCAAGGGTCATAGAACCATCTGTGGAATGTGAACTATACACAGAACTCATAATACTGTGTTTCCGTGATAACTGTGCCTGTTAACAAAAATATTTAAAATCTGAATAAAGCATAAAAATTACTGGTAATTATATGCCATGCCATGCTCATTTTAATGATAGATTTATTAATCATCTTTGGTAAAACCTCGATTCATCAGCTATATTACGACATTATAAAGCAATTTGGTGATATACTGTTGAGTTGTGAAGAAAAACATATAAGAAATGGATTTCTGTGACAATATTATAACAATAAGTGAGATAGTAAAAATAACAGGGGACTATGATATAAATGTAACTTCTTCCCTGATGTCATTTTGTTGTAATATGATTTAAGTTTGCTAAAGGCAAAAGAAACTGAATAAGACACAAAATTGTTGTATTTAGGATAAAACTAACTGAATGATTCAAAGTAACATAATCCCTAGCTACATGTTATATTGATTATAACTAACCAAGAACTTAAAAAGATATTTAATTTGCAGGGAGAGTAAGTGATTTTAATTTTCAAATCTGCCATGTTTTACCAAAAATTGGTAAGAAATACAGAAATCTTCAGTAAATCAGAAATTCATTAATTTGGGCCTGGTGAAACCTCTGATGTGTGTAACCCATGAGAGATTATGTCGTGAATGCTATGTTGCTGTTTATTGGCTTTTTATGGGTTTTTTTTTTTAACGTTTTTGTCAGTTTTTAAAGTTAAAATGCTCTCCATCTGATACCAAAAGATCTACATGTATAACTTTAAATTTTATTATCATACTAGAGTATAATCATAACTTTATGTAAAAAGAGAATTGCAAAAGATAAAACTAAACTACAGTCTGGTGAGCTAAAAACCTTGCCTTGGTTCTGTCCAAAATTTCCCCAGGCAAACAGCAATAAAAAAAAGATCTGCTCAACCAAAACGAAACAGTAAATTACAGAAGTATTATACCAACATTTATCTGCATTCTATGCATCATTTTAATTATTTGGCGATAAAAAAATTGCAGCTTAAAAACCAAAATATATGAGATGGTCTGATGGATGGATGGACACTGAGGAAGACAGATAAAATAAACACATTATTGAGACATATAAATAGCAGGTATAACATATGAACAACATCTGATTAATAGTTACATATCCTCCACACTTTCTCGAGCAAGCAGGTTACCACATATACATGAACATAAATTATTCTAATTCTGGACGTAATTTTATAAACAACAATGAAATAATATTGTACTAACATAGAACAAACAAGAACACAAGACTTTTTGCTGCATCTTTGGCCCATGCACATCGGAATTTTTTATCACTTAAAACTGACACAAAAAGATGCATTGAAAAATGATTGCAAAATACATTGAAAAATGAATGTGAAATCCTTCATGGAAGACTGTTATGACTCATATATCGTTGATATTGTGTATAGTTAGTAATCATAATATCTCAAGTAATTCCTGTACTAGATTTTCTACTTTCCACTAAAAATATAAAATATCCTTTCACCTTATTATTAGCACTACAGACCTTAACCTAAATGTATGTAACTGGATTTGGTCACAACTGTAAAATTACCAGAGGTGATTTTTCTACACCACCTGTCCAAAGTGATAGCTGTGATACACTAATTTACTAATAAAGTCATTGTAGGAGGAGACTTATATATCTGTGGTTCAATGTCTCAGTGCATGCTTAATATGAGTAAACAAGTTTTCAGTAACGTTAAAAAGTATGGGTCACATGTGATCACAGAAAAATCACTTCTTACTACAAGGAAAAATAACAGTTGGAATAACCAATGCAACAAGAAAGGTGTTCATGATCAAAGGGGAAGATACCAGTTACAACAAGAAAACTTTATCAGTATTTTTCAAAAGTTGAAAAACATTTAAAAGACATCACATTAAAGTTACTACAGAAAATAAGGAATATTTCTAAACAAATAAGATTATTTCAATCTAAACAAATAGAAAACAGCTGGTTTACAAAGAGGTGACAGAAACATTTGTCTAAATGCTACTTTTTCCTATGGCAAATACTTTACCTGTGGGTGTGTCCTAATGCCAGGCTTGAGAATACATACAAAGCAAAGGTCAAAGTTCATTAAAGCAAAGGTCAGATATCAGTAAGCATATAGTTTTGCATACATCATCAGAAACAATGACATGCTATCAATTGTGATGAAATAACAGAATCATATAAATCACATGATCATGATTTTATCTCGCTAAAACAAAGCTGACCAGTAACCAACATGTATTAGACTATAATAATTTTATTAGACTATAATAATTTTGTATTCATTTTTAAACTTCAAACAGTTGCTTATAAGTTTTCTTCTTTATGCTTTTTTAAAACATTACAAACTTAGCTAGATAAAAACATGATGCCCAATTTTCAGACACAATGTCAGAGGTTTCACTGTATTTAATTGTATTATAATTGTCACAGCTTATCTTTTTTCCAATAACATTTTCCATCATTAAAGTCTGGTCTATTTTTCCTTTACCAATGAAATTTTAGATGATAAATGCTTAACTAATTTTTCCTAAAATATTATTTCAATTTACAGTATTATTTTGGAAAATACCTCTTCAATAGTTCAATTTTGTTTGGTTATTTTTATGCGACACAAAACATTTTAGACTAATTTTGAACAATATATGTAGATGTTAAATAAATAAATAAATAAAACATCATTCATGTAACAATGTGATACCTCATTCAGACTATTAACAGTTATCATTTATTTTTATTTGTAGTGTTCTACCTACAATTCCTTCAATAATGACATTTTGATAAGGTGGGCCAAGTGTTTCACAAACCATATGAAATGATTTGCCGAAACTGGGGCAACTATATATAGTTCTGGAATGGTGGGAAACCAGGAGTATCCTTTCAAGGGAAACATGGTCCATTTGGAGAATAATTTTTTATATAGAATCAATTATATCAGAAGATTGAAAATACTGGAAACTTTAGTTTTACATGATTGGGCATCACATGGTAAATGATATGGTGAATATAATCCCTGCACATAAAGTAATAAGTACAGATTCATTGCACATTTTGTTCTGTCAAATGTTTGCATTAAAGGGTTTTTGCAATAAATCTAGGGATTACTGTAAAGAGAAACATAAAAGAAATAAACTTCCAAATATTGTGATGATAAGGAAGATGAAAAAGTTATCAAAGGACATTATAATAAGGTTTTCCTCTCTCTCTCTCTCTCTCTCTCTCTCTCTCTCTCTCTCTCTCTCTCTCTCTCTCTCTCTCTCTCTATATATATATATGACAAGTATATATATTGTGTATATCCATTAATAATTGGTTAGTTTCAAGGATTAATCTGTTTTTGTTAACATTGATTAGTAGTAATTGGAGTCCATGCCCATGCAGCAGGCTTATTTTTGTACGGAGTTTATCCATTTACCACAGGATACCAGCTTATGTTTGTTTAGAACAATGTTTTTCTTGGTTACGGAAAATCTAAAAGCCTAAATTGGGAATTGCTAAACTATGCAATTCTATATGAAATAGAAATAAATGTTTAAACACACATTATAAGGTATTATGTGGCAGGCTTTTAATTATACTTACAAGTGCTTGTTCTTCCTTAAGTTTAAATCCATATTAATTGATTATACATATAGTAGAAAACACCCCAAATTTACTTTTTATGTTTTTTATGTTCCCAGACTTTAATTATGATATGACAAGGGTTGGTGCCCGTTGAATCAAAAGGCAGGTAACATGACAATTTTTTAAACAAAGAATATGTAAGAAAACAAAATTAGTATCTGAGGCCACTGTTCTACAATATAATTGTAAGAGAAAATATAATATGGTAGGAGTAAATCATAAATGTATGTTTAACTTGTACAGCTGGCTTAGAAGTAAAATGTATACTGAATGAGACACCAAACAAAAACAAATCTGACTAAAAAATAAGAAACTTGAACTGCCTGAAATTGCCTTACCATAAGACTAAACAACTTCATCATATTGAATATTAACACCTAAAAGTTGTCTGTCTGTCGGTCTGTCTGTCTGTGTCTGTCTAGTCGGTCTTGATAACCATCTTTAGAATTATCTACCTTGGAATGGGGTCATAATTTCCAAGGGTATCTGACTCTCACAAAGAAATACCAGGGGTTCCAGACATTAAACTCTTAACATACATGTATTACAGGGGTCTCTGATTTTGTTATATATATATATATATATATATATTATATAGATAGATAGATATAGATATGCTTTGCTTTTAATTCACTTTTCAGGCAAGACTTTTGATCCATGAATCTCTTGTCTTTTGACCTGTTCTATAAGAATAAAATGAGTGATTGGTTGGTTGTCTAAATGAGTTGCGTTGAGTAACGGTGTTTAATGTCCCAGTCAAGAATATTTCACTTATATAGAGATGTTGCCAGCTTTAGGCGAAAGTGCTGAAATTTTGCCTGTGTGTTGCACTGATGGCATTATACAACAGGGTTCTTTATTGTGCCACACCTACTGTGACATGGGACCTCCTTTATTTTAAGTTCTCATCCGAAAGATCCATGACTTTAATTTCATAAAAGGTTTGGTGAAAGAAAAGTCACTTCCCACTTTCAAGTCTTGGGTCAGACCTTATTGGGGTTCAAGCCTATGGCCTCCCACTTACAGAGTAAGCACTCTACCAACTGAGCTATAGCAGTGGTATTTGCCTAAATGAACACTGATTTACACATCACATCAATGCATGTGCCAATCTCGTTCCCAAGGTTCAAATCCCACTAAGACACATCCTAGTGAGAGAAAAAATGTTAACTTGCCAAAACCTGGTACTCTCTACACTTGATTACATCCACCACACCAGAACTGGCTACCTAAATATAAGTGACATCCACCACACCAGAACTGGCTACCTAAATATAAGTGACATCCACCACACCAGAACTGGCTACCTAAATATAAGTGACATCCACCACACCAGAACTGGCTACCTAAATATAAGTGAAAGAATCTTGACTGTGGTATAATAAACTATTATTCCCCCTTCCCTCTACTTTCTGAGCTAAACTTTAATCACTAAGTTACCAAGACAACAAAATGTAGTTATAAATTGCAACTGTTGCCATCATGCATATTAATTATATTAAAGATATTTTAAAAAAGTTGACATTATCATGACAATAACACAGAGTTTTTAACACTAATGCTTAGCTCTCTTCAACTTTAGTACACAACAATAATATAAATTTGAAAGCTAAGATTCATATTTGCTGGGTAAACGCTTAATATTATGAAATATTATATAATTAGAAGCACCAAATTGTTTTAAGTTGGATATTTACAGACAGAGGGATTAGATGACTTTTAAAAAAAAAAAATTAAAAAGTGGCAGAGTAACATTGGGGCATTATAACAAGGTTTTACTGTGCCTGGTTATTTAAGCAGTTAAAGCTTTAATAAAGTTTTCTATTATGGGCAGTATATGGAATAATACATGTACATGTATACCGTATACATGTATGTATAACAGATATACTAACCTTATTAATATCCATCACTTCTGGAGTCAATGTCCCTGCTTCTTCTCTAAGAGCATAGTTTTGAATTATTCTACAATGAAAAAAATACTTGATTAATAACCAGAAAAAATGTGTAGTAAAGTGGTAAAAGCAGTGGACTTAATATTCAAGGCTTTTGGTTTAAGCCAAACCAAGACTGTATGCATGTATATAATACCAGTATTCTGTGATACAGCTGTCAAATATGTACAAATGCCTTGTATTGAGAGAGAGAGAGAGAGAGAGAGAGAGAGAGAGAGAGAGAGTACCAACTGAATGAGAAATGGTAGTTCTTCTACAACATGAGATATTGAGGTGTTATTACTTACTGAAGGAGAAAAGAGGATACGGATAGGATTACAAAGAAGTGCTTGAGATATGGAGAAAGAATACACTTACTTATTTTTCTTTTGTACTTCATCCACTAATTGACTGATATGATCATTAACAAACTCTATTTTTTCATTTTTGCGAGCAAGTGCCCTTTGTAATTTAACAATTCTTTCTATCAGTAATTGTTTATCAGGTTCAACTTGTTCAGTTATAACTGGATATTCCTACAACAAGAAATAAGCAACACTACAATGACACGACAATATACCACACTGTAATGATAATGGGTTTTTTCATTGGGTACACTAACACTTTACATCTTATATTTCTCACTTATATCTGTAATATGTGAGTGGAGTAAGGAGTTATAAATCCTGGTCAAGATTCTTTTAATTATATTGAGGTAGTCCATTCTGGAATGGTTGGGGAAATATAGTACCCAAAGAGAACCACAGATTTTTAGAAAAGCAAACTGACACACAATGATCTTCCTGTGTGGGATAAAAATTGCAGTGAAACTCTGAGCTTAATCGTTTGTAAAATCAAACTGTATGTATCTTTTTTAACATCGTACATAAAAATATTTTCATGACCATCTGATAGAACACAAACATTTGGTTTAAAAAACATGTTTAAACCAGAACACAAAATTAATAATTATAATGTCCGAAAATTAACACACTGAAAAATTTAATTTAGATGGCTTGGTGTCATTTTCCAACAAGGTGACGACGTCATGTTCTTCACAGGATGAGATCATGTGATTGCCGTTTGATTATGACATCATAAAAGATTACGATAAACTGGGTTTCCCCTCTTAATCAAGTGTTTACTCACACCAAAGAAATAGGATAAGAACCAGCTCAGAAAGCAGATAGGATCAAGAAAAAATTCAATTTTTAACATACTTGTAATACCTGTTCAGGCGGAGTTGTCTGTCTTAAATTTACATGGTTATGGTTATGAATGCTGACACTGGGTGGTGCATGAGAATTAGTTCCATCTGATATGCCAACAGTGTTTAAAGAGCCGTTAGAACTTGTTCGTGATCCCATACTGTTTCTATCTTTGTCCCCATTAGATTCATATGATTCAAGTTTTCTTCTCGTCTGCTGTAGTTCTCTCGTTAAATCCTAAAGAAATAATTTTACATATTAAGAAAAATAAAAAGACATACTAGTGTACAGAAATATAACCAAATACATTGATATTTGAAGGAAAAGCAGGGATTTATGTCTGATAAAAAAAATAGACTGAAGCAGGAAACCCCCATACTCTGTTTCTATAGGATACTAAGTTAAACTAGAGATGTTTCTTTGAAACAGATATGTCGCCTGACACTGCATAAAAATCAATTAAAGGGAAATAATTCAAAAAAGGAAAAAGATAGAGTTGCGGTTCTTGTGCACTGCACTACGAGTCATTGCCAGAAACATGCACACCAAGTTTGGAGTCATTTGAACGTACGACACCAATGTTATGCTCCGGACAAGGAAATCCGGACGCCACAGACGAAAGTAATCCCTATATGTCGCCTAGTCAGGCGACACAAAAAAATTATCCCTGTCCAATTTTTAAGTCTGTGAATACACTGACTTATACAATATACTATAAAGGTAACAAAAAAATCCAAGACACCCTTAATGTCCTTGACCTGTGTTCAAAGTCACTACATAAAATTGCATCCTTGAGATCATTTGTGTGGATTTCAGATTTTTTTTAAACAAGAAGCAATGAGTTCAGTGTGGACATGTTTTCTTTGATTCTAATTTTAATATATGACCTTAGTTCAAGGTCTCATTTTTGTAATTCTTTGACACAATATCAAATCACAAACTCAATGTAAGCTCAGTTGGAGGTTATAAGGTATTATTGAATCATGTAGATCATTTTTGTAAAGTTTTAGAATTTTTTCTAAGTAGCATTTAGTTAATTGTGAACATGCTCCCTGGTACCTTATTCTACAAAGTATTACCTTTGTTCAACATTTTCACCATTTGTATGAAATTTGATGAGTTATTCAAAGCAACTACAAGTAATATTATTGACAAAATTTAACATGGACAGACAGAAGGAGATGACAATTCTTTTAACATTCTTTGTTTATTGGGGTAAATTCATTTCTCTATTAAATGTCTGCACAATGTCTTTCTAAAAGTTAGGAGTTATATAATCAATGGCGCCAAATATTGTTATCACATGCAATATCTTACTTGATGTGCTTTGTTGTGTCATGTTCTTATTAGCCCCTAGACATTATGAACTCTTAGGCATTTCATATCTAACATCAGCATTGGACTGACGGCTTAGGACAGACTGACAATTCCTTAAGCTCAGGACAGACAGTTTATGATTCATTCAGCTCTGGACAGACAGTCCATGATTCATTCAGCTCTGGACAGACAGTAGCTCTGGACAGACAGTCTATGATTCATTCAGCTCTGGACAGACAGTCTATGATTCATTCAGCTCTGGACAGACAGTCCATGATTCATTCAGCTCTGGACAGACAGTCTATGATTCATTCAGCTCTGGACAGACAGTCGATGATTCATTCAGCTCTGGACAGACTGCTGATTCTCTCTGCTTGAGAGAGACAGATGATTTCATCAGCCTAGGACAGACAGATAAGCAATTTCATCAGCTTGGGACAAGCAAATGATTTCATCAGCTTGGGATAAACTGCTGTTTTTCACAGCTTAAGACATTGTGGTAATTCCTTCAGGTCAGGACAGACTAAATATTTTTAAATGCATTTTTCAGTCTACCTTTATATTATTTCCATGTTTTCTTTTTAAAGTCTTCATTTCATCTTTTTGATCTTCTATTCTAATGGTTAATTCTTCAACTACAATAGATTAAAGTTTAATAGTTACAAAATATAAATATGTACAGTCAAACTTCGGTTATTCGAACTTCTATTATTCGAATACCTTAGGTTATTCGAAGTTCTACGTAGGTCCCGACCCCCTTGCACTATAACTTCTTTTTAAAAAACTTCGCTTATTCAAACTTCGTAATTCGAATACCCGCGATTATTCGAACCTAATTTGAGTCCTAAGTTAGACTTTTCAGTAGAAATATACCCCCATAAATTTGAAGTTGACATTTATATTCATTTCTAAAACGAAACAACTCTCACCTGTACAATTTAATACAAACGAGAATGGTTTCACCTTTACCCGTTTATGTTACCCAAGCGTAACTGATGGTCATTTTGTAGACATGCGTACGCCATGTATTGTCCATTGTAAGCCATGTTGATCATCAGTCGCAAAAATTAATCATAATTATTCAATCAAACAGTAATTATAATCCCAGGTAATAGAAAATGAGCTGCATGTGTGTAGCGATACTCAAGTAAACAATAAAAAGAATTCTGTTGACCACGGTTACCATCAATTTTTTTTTTTTAAACGGCATCTGAATATTAATTTGATATTTTATATAGCCTAGTCGGGGAATTAAAACAAATCATTATTTTGTAATAAAGTTGACAGAGACAGTTTTACACCTTACTCACAATTCAATTAGACCTGTACTGTTTCGTTTCGTTTAAAATTCTGTAAAATCATAAAAACGTGTATTGCGTGCATAAAAAAGAAGGTGTACTTTCTCTGGATGGCTGTTCTTACTGTGTCGTATGTATTACCACGCGTGTTTGATTTTTTACCAGATGGTATTAATTTTTTATTTTTATAGAAATAAAATTAATATTTCTGTTTTTATTTAATTAATCATGATTGGTCATGACATTATTCATTATAGACTGACACCGACAAAACACTTTCAATGTGCAATAGAATACTGTTGTATCTTAAGATAACATACGGTGGATCGAGGTTTGAAGTTTCAAATTAACTTATTCGATTATTGGCTCAGTTAGTCAGAAGAGTGCTTGTGTGGGTGTGCGTCCTTGTGTGTTTAGTAGTTTTCAAATGTGTTATAAAAGAGTCTTACAACATCTTTTACACTATTTTCTTGATATCACGACCACAATCTAGATTGTACATAATAAAGTCAAATTAGTTTGATACAGTAAAACATAGTTATAATCGTATGTCTCTCATTAACTGTGCCAACTCATTTCATACCATATTTTTATCAAAGTTTTAAATCCCAAAAATTATTTTGATAATTACCGGTACGTTTTTCCTTACAAGCCTCCCTAATGTTATTACCAAGCTTCTTCATCACAGGAAAAATGGTGGCAATGAATGAAGGTTTTACTGTGTATTAGAACATTTTGTACGTCAAATAGCTTGAAGAATTTTAGATTTGTAGGTCTCGTTTAATAACTCTTATTTCAAGTATCTTTCTTTACCAGTCTTGATGATAAGGTATTAAAATAAAATGACTGAAGTGGAGTAGAAAGTACCCATGGCAAACCAATGACTTTTGACATACATGTACTGCAAATATTTTGTTCCTCAATCTGTATAACAAAATACAAACAATTCATTCAGAATCAGCATCTCTAATGCTCAGGATAAAACTGTCCTCACACCCACAGTGCTGTTACAGGGCTCTCACAGCTCATAGAATGGGGCTGGGCCCTTGAAATTGGGAAAATTAGCATTGTTTTGACCGATTTTGGGGAAAATCAAATAGAGTTTAAAAACTATTTAATAACTATATTTATTACATTGAAGATTATTTTATATAATAACTATCTTTCTGAACAAACTTTTTAATGACCATTCATATGTAAGCAACCACAGTTTTTAAATTGCAAAATTCTTTCCTTCATATCCCTGAATTTGTTGATAGCCCTTTCCAACTGTGCCTCAGTCATAGAATTAGAATGTTTTAACCCATATTATGTACAATAATGTTAACAAATCGATATGATGTCACTTTTTTTTTCTTTTCTTTTCTTTCTTTCTTTTTTTGTTTTTGAATTGGGAAAAATCTAGTTTCCAATTGGAGAAAATCTGCCCAATTTCAGCTCCAAATCAAGCCCAGTGAGAGCCCTGCTGTTACATAATATGCTTGTTCTATTCAAAAGTGTAAGGTCAATATATCCATGTGCTTTTCAGAATTGAGAAGAGGAAAAAATAGTCACCTGCTTTTGACTTTTCTTCTAACTTGGAACTCAAAGTTTCAATTTCTTGTTGAAGATTTCTTTTTTCTTCTGCAAGAGTTTGTATCTAAAACAAAAATGAAACACACATATAAACAAGAAATATATCAGATATTCATGTAAATTTCTAACAAATAAAGATCATTTGTGTCAAGTTTTATGCAATTCTTTGTCTAGACAAAACCAAATTCAAAATTTGACCTTCAGTTGATTCATTAACATAATACATCATTGTACCATGGAGAACCATGAATAATAAAAAAGAAAGTACATGAAGAAATATCTTTAAATACATGTTATCTATAATCTAAAATGATGGTAAAAAAGTTACTTACAGCATCTTCTTGTTTTGTTTCAAGTTCTTGTAATTTCATTCTTAAATTCTGTAAATCCCCTGAATATGTTAAAACCTGAAATTATAGTCATATTTATACATGAATTACTTTTTTATGAAGCTGTAGGCACATTTCATACTTAAGGGTTGTTTTATCAACTCGGGGATTTTCATACTTTCAAAAACTACATAATTTTATTGATCAAGAAGATTTTCAATCATAAATTCAAAACTAAAACTAAATGCAAAATAGTAAGATTCAAATGCATTATACAAGAAAAGTCTTCCAATTTTGAAGCCAGGCACTTCCTGTTTTCTTTGAATAATATCTGTGATATTTCTTAATAGTATTTACAATATTACTACAGAACTATATTATAAATTGACCTGATTGTGCAACATAGATGTAAAGAACCAACCAACATGATGAAGGCATTGCAAATTAGTTGTAATTTTTTTTTATAATACACATAATCAAGTCCAATTTCCCCATGTTTTAGACCACACATAATATAATATGTATATTAATTCTTACTTTATTGCTTAGATTTGTATTTTCTGATTGTAATTCTGCATTTTTGGCACTAAGTTTTTCCGTCAACTCAAGTTTTTCAGATTCCCTTTTTCTGCAGGCTTCCATGTCAATTACTAAATCTTTATTGCTTATCTTCAACTCTGTAATTTCTGCATCCAGTGATTTTATTGTATTCTGAGCCCTGAAGTTCAGCAATTTATTCAAATTTAGAAGTGTTTAGTGCTCTCAAGTTTCCTAAATTTCCAGAATGACACCTCCACCACCCCCCCTCCCCAGCACCACAATTTTCATTACTCTTCACACAAAATCCAGGAGATGTCATAATTGTTAAAGAATAATTTTACACAATACATGTATTGTTTAACATTACATCAGAAAAACTTAGATATTTTTGACTTCACATAAATTTATTGATGTCAAAACATTTCCATGTAGTACATGAGACTGTAAGTCAATTCTACTTAGTGCTAGTTTGTGATTATAGAGTCAAGTGCTGTTGTAGATTTACATGATCAGAAACAGCTCATACATGTAAAGAAACAGCTCATACATGTAAAGAGCCATATTATACCCATGACAAGGAAAAAAACATTCCTCATTTGTTATCATCTAGTTTTAATTCACAAAAGACTTTTATATTTAAGACTAACACTACCAACCTAAGCCAGTGGTTCAAAGCTTTGTTGGTTTAACCAAATGGTTAGTGAAAATTCAAATTGTTATCAAAATTAAATACATGTACTTATATTTATCATAGTCATAGGGTTTTGACTTAAATCATTTCTGTTTGATAATAAATAATGTGTGAAACAATTTCTGAACGGCAATTTCAAAAATAATAACTATAAAAAGAAGCAAATTTTCACTAACCAACTGGATAAGTTAACTGATTTATAGACAACCTGGCCCTGACACAGTGATCATTCTGGACAAGCAAACAGAAGATTTGATCATAGTACTGTAAACAAGGATTTATCTCATATTGGCCTAGTGTCCTACTTTTGATCCAACATTATCTATTAAGAACTTAGCCTAACGTTTGTCAGACTGATCCTTCTAGACAAGGTTGTAGAGGATTTGACTTGAATTATGGCCTAAATACTTAATGATTTTCCCTAATGACCTACTTACTATTAGCTAACATGACCTATATATGAACCTGGATTAAAATCTTTACCTTTTAAAATCACTCTGAACTTGAATTAAGTTTTCAATTTTTTCCTGAAGTTCGCGGTTATCTTTCTTTTGTTTTTGCATTATATCTTTATATCTATTGATTGTCTCTTCATTATGTTGTTGCTCAGATTCCAGACAATGTGATTTATCTCTGTATGTCTCCATCTCTGACAATGTCTCACGATGTTTTATTTTTAACTTCTCTAACTCCTGAACCGTTTTAGTAAAAACCTGAAATTGGAATAAAAAAACTTACATATGAAAACTTCCCTCTCTAACACTCTCAAAAAATTCACAAGTCACAAAATAAATGAGAGTGGAGATATCTCAAATTACATCTCAAGTAACTGTTTCAAGTTGATTGTAAATAATTGCAAATATTGTAAATATGACTTCAAACAAGAGGCCCATGGGCCTTAAAGCTCACCTGAAAATATGTCCAAAATTGTTTGCAAAGCGCAATAGACAATATATTCAGTACAGAAACTTTACAGGTTTTCTCAAGTTAAGAACTGCCAAAAAACCGTTTGGTCAGGTGAGCTAATAAAAAAAAAATTCAAAAATTTTCTAAATTATCACTGCTTATGATTATGATGATGATGATGAAGATGAAAATAATGATGATGGGGGTTTTAGTGGTGGTGGTGGTGGTAGTGATTATGACAACAACGATGATGATGATGATGAGGGTTTTGGTAATGATGATGATGATAATGATAAAAGTTTTGGTGGTGGTGGTGGTTTTGGTGGTGACAATGATAATTATGATGACAATGATGGGGGTTTTAGTGATGATGATGATGATGATGATGATGATACTGATGGCTAATGCAACATGTTCATATAAGATACATGTGACTGTATAATTTACCTCCTCCTGATCACTCTTTTCTTGTTTATGGAGTTTCAATTGACTTTCTTTAACTTTCAATTCTTGATCAAGATTTATGGACTTCATTTCTTCAGATTCCTGCAAACATTTTAATAAAGATTAAAAACTGTAACTATACAAGTAGAGTTGTACCAACTGATGATATACATGTACCAATCATCACCTTTTAACTGCCAATGTGATATATAGCTGTACATAAGTTAAATAGAAAAAAGATTATGAATTATAAACTGCAAAATGAAAAATATGTGCTTTTAAACATTTACAGTCTAGAAAGCTCTGTGCTTGCTAAATTCTGCTCTGTGTTATATCTCTATGGAAAGATATTGATAGATTCTATACTAAACCAATCAGTGGACCCTATCAGCATGTTTTGTGATATAAACACTGTAAAAACAGACTATTTTCTGCACTAATTTCCTGTTTAGTATAATATTAGACTTAATTTTTTACATCCTTGAGTTTTAGGTGCACATAATATAACATATCTGATGCAAAAAGTATTTAGTTTAATAATGAATGACTTTCCTAGAAAAAACTTTGAAATAAACACATGCTGCTTTTAACATGAAACAACAAATATAAGTGAAATAAAATGTCTTATAGCTCAAAGTGATGGGCAATGTGTAATTACTTTTGATCAATGTATATAATGTAGCATTTGTAGTCATAAAACACTGTCATTTAAATAAGATTATTTGTGCTATCTTATGGGCCATGTTTGATTTTTATAGTACAAAATGAAAGGTCATTTTTTGCCATAAAAATAATACATTTGTATGATAATTAAAAGGTTACCTTAATAAAAATAAATATTTTATCTATTTTAAATGTGTTATATCAGTAAAAAAAAAAAAAAAAAAAAAAAAAAAAAAAAATACACCCATGGGCCATATTTCATATTTTGGCAATAGTAGCATATTGGATGAAAAACAATGACCCATTTTTCAACTCTCATCTGAAGCAATGTAAAATGTTTGCTTATTAATTTAATTTCTTATTTGCATTCTTGCTTACAAATGTACTTACTTACTCACTAGCTTACTTACTTCCCTTCTTACAAATGTACTTACTTATTCACTAGCTTTCTTACTTACTTGCTTACTTACTTACTAACCTTCTCACGAATGTATTTACTTACTTACTTGTTTGCATTCCTCCTTACTTATAAATCTTTTAAATTTTTTACATGCATATGAATTTACAAGTTAAACTTCCTTTTTTACTTAGTACTTACCTACTTACATTGAATGTCATTAATCAATTAACCTTACCTGGTATGTTTTAATCATGGCTTGACAATCTCTTCTTATCTGTTCAGTTTCTTCTTTTGCTTCTTTGAGTTTCTGTAATGTCTTCTCTAAACTTGTTTTTGTTTCCTATCATACAGAATCATCTTACATCATATATAATAAACAATATTTAAACAATAAATAACTGGATAACAGCTATTGCCCACATTAAAGAGTTTAGTTGAGTTGAGTAATGGTGTTTAATGTGCCAGTCAAGAATATTTCACTTATACCAAGACGTTGACAGCCTGTGCCTTGCCTGATGGCATTATACAGCAGGGTTCTTTATTGTACCACACCTTCCATGAAATACGACCTCGTTTAATTTAAGTTCCCATCTGAAAGATTTCATTTCATTATGCTGGGTGCTTGGCGAAAGAACAGCCACTACTCACTTTCAAGTCTTGATTCACACCCGATCGGGGTTTGAACCCACGACCTCCCACTTACAGAACAAGTACTGAGCTACCACAATAAAGAGGTAGTCTTGTATTAATAGTCTATGGGGAACAGGCATTAAATTAAAATTAAGAACAATTATCATGTTTAAATGCAGAAACTAACAGTGACTTACATGTAATATCGATATTCCAAAATGCAGTATTAATGTTAGGTTAATTTTTCTGTGTTTTCAAACCTAAATTATTTGTTAAATACTGAACTGTTTAGTTTTGTCTACTTGTGTCTACATATTTATCTGTATGGATGAAAGTTCTGGGGTAAACAAAATATCCTAAAAGCAAATTATGAGTCAGAGTATTTAAAGTTTGTAATGAAGAAACTTATCAAATGAACAACAAAAAGACCAAGAAGCAGTTCTCTTAAAATAATAGTGAGAGTACAAAAGTAGAAATAAGTAAGTATTGGTAATTTATACCTTAGTAAATACTCTATCACTTATTTCAAGGACAATTTTGTGATGGTGGAGGAAACAAGAGTACTTTGAGAAAACCAATGACTTCTGAAAAGTGAACAGACAAACTATTCATACAAGGAATCTGCTCAAGTAGGATTTTAACCTTGGCAGTGAAAGGTGCTGCGATCAGTAAGCATGTTTTATACAACTTGGCCACCAAGGTTGTCTGAGAGTACAATAAATAAGTTTGAAAATATACCTTATGTGCTTCTAATTCTGTCTTTAACTTGTTCTGAGCCCACTTAACTCTCACATCTGAAGATGACAACATCTCACGCTGTTTTTCTAAATCCTTGGACAAAGAATGTACCTCAGCTGCCTATGAAAATAAAGCAAAAACTGCATTAGGTTTTTGTGATAAGAAGAATGTTATGACTTATTTATAGCATGCAATTATGTATTATGTATAGACAGAAATTAAAATTCATGGTGAATTTATTTTCATGGTTTGTTTAGTACATGAACAACCAAAAAGAAAAAAGAAAGAAAATTTTAATATAAACAGGACATTTTTACTTATAAAAAATTGAATAATTTACAATCAAGAAACTAAAAATGCAAGAAAAAATAGCTACAACTAAAGCAAGTCCATAAACAATCCAGGCTTGTTACTACAGCATCAAATAATATTTAAATAAGGTTCAAAGCAAACAACTTTCTGGCTGAAGATTTTTTTTTTTTTTTTTTTTTTTTGAGAAAAAAAAAACTTTTGGTAATTCACATACTCATAAAATCTTCTAAAAACATAGTCAATCATTTCAACAAAAGGCAGATTGGTTAATGCTATGGACCCACTATTCAAAGACCTACTGGTTTCAGTCCCAGTCAGGCTGTGTGATACATACTTCTTATGCTTTTTAAAATAGCCAAATATTTAATTTCAAATTGCTTCAATCCACAGAGCTAATACATGAATGAATTCTGTCCAGATCTTAACAACGATCTTAGGCCAAAAATGTTGGTTTGAATGAATAATCACCAGTTTTAAGTTTACCCAGCTGACAGTAAAAATATATTCACTGAGAAAAGTTAATGAAATATTAATACAATATATTTAAAAAGATGCTTTAATCACAATTTAGATTTTTCATATTATCCAGATGAACTGGTATGTTGAAATGAACTTAATACTAGTACTTGTATACTTGTAAATTTTACCAGTCTTGAGGTGCCAAATCCAACTAACAAACATAAAGAACCTTATCATCTAGGATATGTATTGTCTTTTAATGATAAATTAATCAAGGATTTTTTTTTTAATTTCCTATGAATGTCTCACCTGTTACTTGCTAAGATTTTGGAGGCATGGTACCTGGTACTGACAGAAATAATGATAGATGAACTGAAAGTAACTGTTATATTTTGTAAGTCACTTCATTATCACTTAAATTAGGACAAGCATTGTCCATGTAGGTCTTACTAAATCAACATTACTTATTTTGAAGATTTTAATTTGTCAATTAATCAATACCTTTGCATCTAAATCTGCTTGTAGTTTCTTTCTCTCCATCTTCATATCTTTAAGTCTTTCAGTATAAGTCTCTTTTTCTTTGTTTCCATCACGGACCTTAGATTCCAACCTTTCAATCATTTTCTGAGATTCAAGGGATTTTTTTTCAGCTTGAGCATATTTAACAACCATTGCATCTTTTTCTTTGTTTGCATCATCATACATTTTGGTTACCTTAAGGAAATAAATGATTCAAAAATGACCAGGACAATTAAGACAATATGAACTGTTAATCACTTTTATTTTAAATACTATAATATCTGGATGTAAACACTAGAAATACTAGAATTTTAATTTCAGTTTAAGTGCATAGGAGAAGCTTCAATTTTTACAACAAAATTCTTTTACTCATGAAAATAAAGTGACATTCAGTTACAGTATAATATTCTTATGTACATTATTTTGTCTTTAGCTACTGTCACAGTGGTTATTTAAATGCTTCATAATGACATAATGAAAAGTGTGTATCCCTCTACTATAGTCACAATTATAAATGGAAAAGCACATCTGTGAGAGAAAGCTCAGTTGGAACAAGACTTAAAGTAAACTCTGGTAAGTGCAGTTCCAACACATGTAAAGACGAAACTTAATATGTTCTTTGACTTTAAACCCATTAATTAAACTAAGCCTATTTCCTACTATACTTCACTATTAGCACATAAAGTATGCAATTCAGTTAAGTGAGAGCCAATAAGAAGCACTGTATACTACAAAGCAATATACTTAGTACATGTATTTATGTTGAAGCAAAGTATAGTTAATGAATAAAATGTGACTCTTGAAACTTCCCTAAGATACTTACTAATCACCAATTTTAAATGTGACTTTGGTCATTCAACAAAATTATTTGCAAAATGACATAAAACCAGTCATTGACCATGTAACATTGTACAGTGACAAAAAAACCAGTTTTTGATAATACATGCACAACATTGTACAATGACACAAAACAAGTCTTTACAAAAAGGTATTTTTCATTGAATGAATAAATTAAAAGTTTTATCTGTTAGGTTTGTGCATTCAACAAAATGAGTCTTCAAAACAATTTTCTGTCTTCAATATCACTAAGAGATCTAATAAATTGTCTACTGGTATTTTCTTCATTCAATTTGGTAAATAAAACACAACAGGATAAAGCCATTTATAAAGATACATGTATGCAATCGTTTGTCATAGTGAATAAGTACTAAATTGAAATTTGGACATCTTTGAATTATAAATTATTACTTACATGTATTTGTTCTATTTCTGTCTTACAATTCACTGATTTGAATAATTACAGAGTTAAATAGCAGTAATAATTCTCAGAGAGGAAAATTAAATAGTATTCATCATCCTGTTAATTCCTTAAAAACAGAGAGTTCTGATATAGGAAACGATTATCAACACATCGTTCTCAACAACCTATACCCTGTGGTAATACTTCAAAACACAAAATTTTGTTCTTATCACCTACCTGATCAATTCTAATTTTTAATTCACCCTGTAGTGTGGATATTGCTCGTTTTGCTGCAGTATCATGACTAGATAATTTATCTTTTAATGCTCTTATTTCATTCTGTTGTTGTGCTATGGTGTACTCCAACTAAAACATATTTATATTCTCTCATTAAATATTTAGTCAATAATTTTATCCATGAAGAAATGTTATTCAATTTGAGAGACCTAATTATATACATCAATTCTATACTTATTACACATGTACATGTATTATTATTTTATTATTATTAATATCATTATTATTATTATTGATATCATTATTATTATAATTTGTATTATTATTATTATTTTTTTTAATTTTTATTATTATTATAATTTTTTTTTTTGTAAAATTGATTTTACCAAAATCAAAAAACATTAACTAGAAATCTGTAATGGGTAGCAGGTACTCGCTATGCTAATATGCTACAAAAACTATTGATTTTTGGGGATTTCAGCGTTCAGGTTACTCCACTCCACTCTCTTTCTCTCTCTCTGCCCTCTCTCACATACACACCTCTTTGATCTGGGGCAGGTAAAAATCTTCCTGATTTCTGGTTTTTATTATATTAATCTCTTGTAGATAGGAATCTCTCTCTTTGATTGTCTTCTGAAGTAAACAGGTAGTGTCTTCTTGATCGGACTTCAATCTACATAAATAAACATCAATATGTATGATTTACATACAACCAATTGTCAAACAATACATATGATGGTACAATGTCCTCATAACAAAATTAAATGATTAATAAATGGTTAGGTAATTATTGTGGTTTATATAGTATTCTGAATCCCTACCATTTATCTACCTCAATAAAAAAAAATGATGGCAAACATGAACTAAAGTACTTATACATTAATAAGACTAAAGTTAATCATATTTGCTGAAGGAAGTTTCTTAAAAAATAAATAATTTAGTATATAATTTAAATATTATTGTCCTCATTTAACTGTCACCTTGACACTAACAGGTGTTCTTGTGACTTGTGGATATTTATCAAATATCAAAATGTTAAAAACATAAGCCTTAAAGACTCAATAAACAGGTGTTTATTTTGATTTGATTTATGAAATGAAAATTAAAAAAAAAAAAAAAAAAAATACTACTCTTATGAATTGGATGCCAGTTCAGGACATCCATTACATCCTCGAGACTATGTTTTTATGTAATTTATGTGATCTGATTTACAGCAAGAAGCATCTGGGTTTATATATGGGTTGACTTATAAAATTTTCAAGAAAGCCAATTGAACCTTAAAAGTCCCAGCCATATTCATTAGCATTTCAAAAATCAAATTACCTCCATGAAAATCAATAAATGCTGACATGTAAAGTACTAAATCTATTACTGACCTTTACCTTGTAAAGGGTTCATTATAAAAAGTAGTAGTCCCACAGAGCAAATCAATCTCTAAAAACATGTCTACTATTGTTCATCAAAAAACATTGTTTTCAGGTTTCCTGTACCCTTCAAAAAACTTTCACTAAAATGTCATGACTTAATCAATTTCTTTGATTGGACAGTTGTTGCATAATGTTAATTATGAATTTTCTTTTTACAGGTGATGTTGGTGTTATGGTTTATTCTTACTATAATTCAGCAAAACTTAATGTAAACATTTAAAGTTATTTCTTACAAAACTGAGAAAAGTACATTTAATGCATTTTTGCATTAGTAATGGTTTTAAACTGCAAATTGGTCACAAAACTTTTGGAAAACCTATACACCACAGACAATAGGGCACTTTTGCAAGCCTTGTAGGGATGACAAGCACAATTGGTCTAAAGGGTGGGACATTTTACCTATGGATTAAGGAGTTTTCCTCTTACTGTTGAATTGCACCATCAGCAAACATTTCATATATATATATAATGGTGAATAGTTACTTAAAGCTGCATTAAGTTTTCGAAGGAAAAAATTAAAACGGTACTAATCTAATTAATGATGTTCCTAATAAACAATTTAACATTTGGTTCAATGATAAAAGCTCGAATATATACAGAAATTACAGTATTTACCCAGCGAGATGCAGCAATTGGGGACTTATATTAGAACATGGTTACGTCATCAAAACCCGGGTCATTTAAACACAACTTTCAAAACGGTGAAATACGATAAATTAAACACAGAACTTCGTTGAATTTGTTATTTGTGACTTAGTAAGGGATATATAACATCATTTCAAATACATCTGGATATTAATGAAGGACAATTAATGCAATCTGTCATGTTTCACCTTTGATTCTAAGGCACATCTGTGCGCATGCTCCAAGCTCATAATTATCATCGAAAACACTGACCAACAGGTCAGAGGATTCCATTTATTTACAGTTAAAAGAAATGAAATTTTAGAAAATGAATGTCACTGGTCGTTGTTAGAGGATATCTATTTTTTAAAAAAAATATATTTTTAGAACATCAAAAAAAAATTCAGAAAACTGAAAAACTTAATGCAGCTTTAAGAGATTTGCCTGTTCTAGACAAGTGATTTTTAAGACTTCCCACTGTACCCACTGCCATTAATTCTATGTAATATATATATATATATTTTTTTTTTCTTTTTTTGAAAATTATTCAAAGTTGAGGCTTGATTACATAATTTTAAGGAATTTTTTTAGCCAAAGTTGAAAATTTAGTCAAGGATACAAATGGAAATTGTGGAAGACCATTGAGACCAAAGTAAATTTCTTGAGGCTTGAATAACAAAGCCTGTAGGTACACCAAATACCTACCTTTCATTATCAGCTACTTGTTGTTGTAACTGCTCTTTCATTATTTTTAACTGTTCCTGCAGTTCTTTGCATTGTTGAACTATCTTAGCATCCACTGCTACTCCATTAATTGTCCCTAAATTATCAAACTGTGAACAATTTACATTACCATTGGAAAATTTTAATGTCACTTCTTCAGAACTAGGACCAAGTTCTGATTCTAATTCTGACAAAAGATCATCATCTAATTTGTTACTTTCGTGATCTGCACCAGATTTCAGATTTTCTTCAGAATTTGACATAGTATTGGTGAAGCATTCAGAAGAATTCTGAAGCTCCGATGTTTCACATTTTAAATCAGATCTATTACTACTAACACCCTCTGGTGGCAAAACATTTTCAAAATTTTTCTGTTTACTATTCACAATTTTGCTCTAACATGTTTTTCACCTGACTAGAATTCACTTCAACACTTGAGTCATTTGTACTTTTGAAAACTTGCACTTTGTCATCTAAACCATCACAGCCATGACCCTGATGATTATTTGACCCTGATAATTTATTTGGCATGTTCCCATCACAATTTACACTACAATCCACACTAGTGGTAGTCACAAAATTAGATTCAGTAGATGCTCCTGAATTAGGTACACATGAGTTTGATCTCACTTGTTTTTCTGAATTTAGATTAGATTCTTCGAGTATCACTGAATTACATTCCACAGGGAATTCCTGAAATAGATTCCACTTGAGTCTCTGAATAAGGTGTAGAATCTGATGACATTTCTGAAATTAGATTCTTTAGGCAGTTTAAAACTTAATTTCCCAAGTGTTTCCACATCATCTGCAGAATTAGATAATGTTTTTACTTCAATAGCACTTTCAGTTTCTTGATCACATTCTGGTTCATATGATTCAACACTTTCTGCTGGAGACAAAACACTAAGTGTGCGATTTGATAACACAACACCAACAGAACCAATTTCATCTTCTGGTACTTTGACATCATCTACACCTAACACTGAAGTTTCCTGATCCCCAGTAGGCATGGAAACTGTTTCACTTACTGTAACAGATGACACTGTATCTCCATTTCTTGCATTATTTGCACTGCCATTGACAATTTTATTGTTGCTGGAGTTGAGAAATATACTTTCATCTTCTGGCAAGTCTCCATCTCCTGCACCTTCAGGTTGGTCTTTGAGTGCCTTTTCTTCAAGCAAGTTTTTCACTCCAATATTTTCTGACAAGTATCCTATTCCTCCTATTACCTCATCTTCAGGTAAGCCTGATAAATCCACATCAGAAGCTCTGACAGATGAAGTACATAATGGGCTATCTGTTAATCTACAAGCATCGATATCTTCCTGAGCCTTAGAATTAATAGATTGATTATCATGTACAGAATTATTTGTGAAGTCTTCACTTACAGAGTCTGAGGTTTGATTCTGATCCTGTTCTCCAGTTTTTACATGTACTTTGTGTGGTGTACTTGAGCCCACCACTACTACATTCTGAAGGTCTTTTTCAGATTCAGGTACACAGTTTGCCCTGTCCATTAAATCTTGATTTGTTCCTCTTGGAGCTAAATCTGCTTCTATATCATCCTCAGTCAATTCTATTTGACTTTCCCTATTAGATGAGGTATTTGCCTCAGTGATGATTTCAACACCTAGCTCAGAATCAGCTTCTGTGCAATCACAATTTAAATTCTGTGTATCAGCACCAAAACAGTCTCCTTCTGCTACATAATTATTTAATTCAAGTTTATCGTTGTTAGTTTCTGCAAACACATTGACAGAACTTTCAGCACAAGCTCCAGAATCACCAGAACCTTGTTCTGTTTCAATTACATGGTCACCTGTTTCTTCATTATTAACACTGGATACACCATACTGACCTTCGGGATTGTCTGTTTCTACTTCACCTTCTGTATCTGCCTCTGGTTCAGGATTTTCAGTGATGTCACCATTTTCTGGGTCGGACATATCTCAGCAACTAACAGTCTGAAAAGGAATACAGATATCTGTAGTTGAAAACCATATGGCAACAAACAAAGCAACCATAAACAAATCAAACATGACACAACAAATGTACACACACTGAACCAATACAAAGCTTTTATCTTTAGATTGGTACTGGATGTAACCACCATGTGATACCCAGTGGCATAGTATCATACTTGTATCTGTAAGAGCTCTTGATAATCTAACATATTTTATAATCCTGACCCCAGTTTCATAATCATTCACTCAAATGAGTGTACACTCAACTCAAATTATGGAGTATTTCAATGTCAATTTTTAAGACATTTCACATTTAAAATTAAATATCTGATATTATATTTAAATTGTTTAGTTTAGGTTTGTGGAACAAAACAAAACATTGTGTCATAAAACTTAAACATTTTAAAATATTATAAAAGAAAAATGAGAATATTTGAGTTGAATGTACACTCGACTGATTGAATGATTGTGAGACTTGGGCCTGTAATAAAGTACAACTATTACCGGTAATCTATTTATTTATTTGATTTTTTTCTTTTCAAGATTAAGCAATATCTTTGCTAACAATGCCCTTTTGATGTAATCTTCTGCAACCTGTTGAATAAATTTGTTCTATTTATTAAACACTTAAATTTGCATTATTGTTGTTTACAATGGTAATGGTTTTGTCAAAGATATATGTTATGTGATGATATACTAGCAAAACAAATCATAACGACAGACAAAACATGTAATATAGTTTTAAGTTTTTATCAGTCTCATAAAATATCTTTATGATTAAACAATAAAAGTGTGCATAATTTTCTATTATGTTGTACTTATATCACTGACTTCTACAACCACTGTTAGAAAACTCTAAAGACTAAATCCCTTCCAGGTATCCTCAAGATCTTTTGGCCAGACACCATTTCAATTTTTCAAACAAGGATCTGTTGAAAAGATATGGGATACAACCAATCTCAGAGACCATACATACAAGACGCTGGAGATGGCTTGGTCACAACCTCCACATTGCCCCCTAACTCGCTGCCCAGGGTTGCCCTCAGATGGACCACCAACCCCCCCCCCCCCCAACAAGCTGGGCAATCCCACAGTTAATTTTGGTTTGATACTGATTAATGAGAGATGTTTATGTTTATCTTAAAATAAAATGTCTCCATAGTTTGAATCAAACCCTGATTTCTACACTACCAAATGTTTTGATTTCATTATGTTTCAAACATGTTTCCGGAGAGCAGTATTATCCATGGCCCTTATAAGAAAATCTCTAATGAATGATACCAAAGTAACATGTTGATATTTTTGAATTTGGTGAAAGATAAATCCTGATATAATTAAAAATTTACTGTCTAACAAAGTCAGTATGTCTTGGGTTACATAGCGCTATGTATCAGTAAATTATTTCTCGCTATCTCGCGTTTTATATGATAGTGATTCCACACTGGAAAATAATGTACCATGTTTGCATTTTGAAGCAAGAAGTAATGGATTTGTCATAGAAATCATTTGTTTTATTATCTAAGTACACCTGAGATCTGATGTCGATGGCGATTATCAGGCACACGGCGGTACACCCAAGAAACACTGATCAATAACCAGTGACCGAGATGACCATTCATATCATTTATTTGGCACCAATCTACTGTAAAATGGTGTGTCATTTTCCCAGAAAAATATAATTTTACCGTTTACAAACTTACAAAACCATTTACGCTTACCATCCATTCGACGCATCGTTATTTAAATAATGAATATTCTCAAGGAACTAATTGTCAATTTTTCAGGTTTGCCAACATAACAAACAAAATGGCGATTATAGGCCATTGGTCACATGACCAAAGTAAGAAAAGAAAATCTTTATATTGCTAAATTACCACTTTGTATCGTGTACATTAAAACGTTAATTTCTGAGGATCCTATTTAAATTTATGTAAATGTCCATATAGGTTATGAGATTTAGTCTCGATATCTAATGAATTTAGTTTCAATGCGCAAAGCTAATATTGACTAACTTGTTCTGGTTAAAAATATGGCATTGTGTAAGATATGGTGGTCTTTTAAAAGCACTAAAATAATTTTCAACTGTTTTTGTGTGTTATATCAGAGACGTCTGTGGTTATATCTATCGAATTTTTCGGCCATTAGTGTCACTGATGAGGAATGAATTTCCGAAATATTTACATATGGCACATCAAAATAAAGTATTTTTGTTTGATATCTACTAACCCTGAATGGGTACTAGTGGATGCAGGCGGATACTCCAAGGTTTGTTTTACCGTAGTCAGTGGTCAGTACTTTGTGCTGACAGAAAAATGTACCATGTAGAAAATTTTTTAGTCGTCTTAATTTTTGAAACATGTTTAAAACTAAGGTCTGTTCTTTTACGCAAAGCATTCCTTAGCTTGAATTCGATTCATATAATTTTTGGAACTTTGGATTCATTAATTCTCAACTGTTTGTGTTTTCTATTTATCAACTTTTCGACCCTTGGTGTCACTGATGAGGAATGACTTGTACCGAATGTGCACATGTAACAGGAATTAAGAGGAAACCCGAGACCTCTCACAATGTAGGCTAGTGCTCTACCAACTAAGCTAGATAAACGGTTTCCATGCATTTGAACACCCCCCCCCCCCCGACGATTTGTCTTGTTAAGCCAACATTAATTGAACTTACCCATGTAACAAGACACTACATTGAATTGCAAACCAAGTCATTAGATCAACGTTCAAGGTCAGAGTTACTATACTGTGACGGGAAATTTGGTTTCCGTCCATTTATATTAAAAGTGCACAAATGACCGATTGATCTCAAGTCAAGTTCTCCTGAATTATCCAACAAAATTGGGTATAGAGTATTACTATGGTAACATTTCAAGTAAGTTCAAATTTTGACTGGAATAATTTTTGAGATGTTATGGCTCATTTTGTACTTTGAGCGTCTACGAATATGTATAGATTCTAATGAAATTTAGAATACAATTATTATATGCCTGTCAATTAAGGCATGACTCCAAAGTATGGTTGAATGTTGATCCGATGCTTAACTCAATAAGCCGTAAAACGTCATAAGCGGCTGTCACTATCTCGACCTCCTGCCTCATGTACTCACGGTGTTACTGTTCTAAAACAGACCAACCGAGAAACATAATGTTAAACATATTGATTGATCAGTTCGATATCCATTTATCTATAGAAATAGCTGGATATGACGAGGAAACACTCACTCAGTGTCTTCTCGGGAGAGAAACTGAATTTATGTTTTATAATACAGTTGATAAGAAACTTCCAAACTATCTGCTTTACCTACGCAAAGGCAGCAGCTAGCAGAATCTTCACGAAATGGTATAACATTTATTCTACTTTAATATCACATGTAAATTGTATATTTACAAAATTTACATGTATATATTCTGTCAATGAGTTGTGTTTTGTATTAATTAACAACTATAAATTATTGTAACTCTTAATTAACACTATCTCTGTAACGGATAAAATAAAGTTTGAATTGAATTGAATAGAATTGAAAATCATTCACCAGTGGCGTAGCTAAGTAAAATAAATGTGTACTCCCGGCGAAGGGTCTGGGGACCGCTTAAGGAAGCTCAGGAGTTTAAAGAAAATGGGAATGTACAGACAACATAAAAACATAAACGTAATATTGCTGGTTTCTGTCTTTATTATCAAATCTATTGACAGACAGCACGACACATGGTTATCCAGAAAATTCACAGTAATTTCTCAAAAATATTTATTAGGGCTAAAATAAAATTAACTTTGTTTGCCGTTGACCGCCCGACCCACTTGAAATGCCCCTACCCCAAATTTTATTGCCATCAATTCCTTTTTTTTTTTTTTTTTTTTTTTTTTTTTTTTTTATTATTATTTATTATTATTATTATTATTATTATTTTGCATTTTAATGTGTACGCATGTGCGTTTTGACGTAAATGCAGCTACGCCACTGTTCACTCAATTGACTATAAGATAAAACAAGATAAGATAAGTTTTATTTAGAGTCGGTATATAATATAAAATACAAACAACACAAGCTCTGGAGAGCTTTTGACCGACACATGCAAATACAAATAAACATACATAAGACATAAAACATACATCAGGCATAAAAAACATACAAATGGCATAAGACATACTTTGGACGTAAAAAAAAAACATACAAAAGGCATAAAACATACAGCAGACATTAAAATATACATCACGCATAAAGCATAAAAATCATATAAACATACATATAAAATATACAAATATACACATCAGGCATAAAACATACATGGCAACTAAAAACATGAAGTATTGATAGAATAAAATACTGAAACTTAGCACTAAAAGCAGATTGGCATGTTAAGCAAAGACACTAAAAGTAGTTAAGCAAAAAAGCAGAGGCATTTAAAAACAGTTAAGCAAATAAGTAAAGGCACTTAAAGCGAATAAAAGCATAGTAAGCAAATGCACTAAAGCAGGTTTATAAGCACAATAAAAAAGAAAAAACATATGGTAAAGCATATGGTAAAAAGACATACCAGACAATATCAGTCACTTTAATTAAAAGAACATGCTGTACAATTACAAATTTTGCCATTCCAAGACTGTAGAAGATTTTTAAACTTTTTTTTTACACTCAACTCAAATTAGGGAATAAAGTCACTTTTAAGACTGGGACCAGATTTTAATCCACGATACCTTGTGTAGTCTACACTTTTTTGAAATGCCGATTTATCTAGAAAAACAACTATGATCAATGAAACGCTTACGTGCATAATATTTGTTACACAGAAGTTTCAAGCGTCTTGAGTGATTTAAAGTGCCATGTGGTGGTGTAGAGGCTAACTGTTGATGGATTATTCTTTATTGTTAGAAGATGAAATATTCTCCAGTTTAAACGTAAGAGGTAATATTAAATGAAGAGAATTAAATGTTTAAAGGGCACTTATAAACAAAGTTTGCAATACTGCATGGTGCGCAGTTTTGAAACATCGAAAGTGAAACTGAAAGATGGCGGGAAGACATGCAATGATGCATCTATAGTTTTTTTTTGGATGCAGTATTCGATAGGTTCATGTTCTAACGCAAAGTGTGGAATTGGGCAATAAAAAAATCTCGCATTTGAAATGAAAATCGGGTATTTTTTTTTTTTTTATCTCGGACAGGAGACATTTTTATCTGCATTTAGTGAAGTTTTTCCGAGTTAACATGTATTTAACGTATGTGAGAGATTTATGCTGAAGTTCATTATATAGGCCATGTATGCTTATGACACCCTGCGTATTTATGTGTGTTCATAGGTAAAAGTTTTATAACCTCCACCAAAATTTAAATTTCAACTGAAATAGTCTACAAATGATGAAATCAGCCATTTTCAATATTTCTGTGAACAAAATATTTTTTTCAAAAATCAAAAATGGTATATAGAAATTAATGGCACAAAAAGAAGTCTTATTCTGTTGGAGATACTGCATTTGTTAGAGTGAATTTTACTTAATTCACAACAAGATTGTTAATTTCACTTGAGTCTAGTTGTAAGAGAAAATTGGGATTACCAAAGAATATTTATGTACCGAATAAATTGTTGGGAATTTTGCATGTTGTAAAATTAGGCAAATGATGGATTGGTGGATTCTTTTGAATATACAATATAACAAGAACATCACTACCAATGTAAATGATATAAAAATTCCTTAGCAGCAACACTTTCTTTTTTAGTTTATGGTAATCTTGGATGAGCATATCAATTTCCTGATATGACTAAACTTGAATAAGTGAAAAGTACCACATCTAATCAAAGTTTGTTGTATTTCCTATGAAAATTAAGCAGAATTCACTGTCAAAAACAGTGAAACCAACAGGTAGGTCATGGCTGGCGAACTTGGGTGGCATGTACAAGGATCAGGAAGAAATTTTCCATGACTGAAAAAGTTTAACGATGAAATTGATTGTTTTTCAAGATGTCTAATTTTAAAATTTTACATTCTTATATTGGACTTGCACATTACATTTAATCTTTATTGTTAATTTGTTAAATTGTTACTCCATATTAAGATATTTCTTCATTATAATTATTTTGTTATCTTCTTCTTTATTTATTTTTGACATAACTGTACAATTGTGTACAAATTGGATTTAGTCACTTTACTGTGATTTTATTAATAAATCTTGTAATTATGTTATCTAAATTATAAACCAGTTTTTCTGCAATTTGCAATGCTTGTCCTAACTTCTTTGATTAAATTTGAAATAAATCATAAACACATCATGATAAAATTACATTTTAACCTTGCTTACATTACCATGTAATTCATATGAAATATAATTTATAAAAAATTTATTTCTGAAAAGGAAATTTAAAAAAAAAACGTACTATAGACATTCTGGTACAATAGAGTTAACCTACTTGTGCGAAGAAACACGGTAAAGATATCCAATGAAAAGTATGACTCAATTTTTAGAGATAATTTTATTTTACATCATTCATTTGTAAACTTTATCAATTATTTTCTTTATGGAGAAGGAACTTTCAAAGTGGGTCTGTTATTTAAATAAATTTTTTTTATAAAAGATGAAGTGTATTTTATGTTCACTTCAGACACTTCCTGTTTATAAACATAGATGCATTATCACTTTTGATTACTGCACTCAACAAGTTGATTAATCCAGTATGACATGCATGTGTGATCGCCAGTGTAGCTAATTGTCAGAATAAGACACCTGTATATATTGGGATTTATCTTTGTAAGGTACAGAGGTACTTTACAAGTAAAATAGACTTGCCAGAACTTAAGGTGACTAAAACTTCGCTTTATTTTGGGGCAAAGTTTTTTGAAACTGTCGGAAGTTGTTATTTTGAGCCATGCTATAGATTATAGATCTTGCTTTTCATTAAATATGGCCTAAACAGGTTATGTGTTTTTCTGTTAAATTTAGAAATTTCATAAAATGGTTTTATATTGTAATAACTGAACAAATAATGAATTAGAGTTTTTAGTTTTGACACATTCTTGGAGACCTTTAAAATGGTGTCAAGTTCAAATGTCAAAGTCATAACCAAATTTTTTATCTGTGTTTTCACTACTATTTAAGTCATTTTTACCATATCTCAGTATAGATTTTTAATGTTATGTTCTTAAGTAGTGTTTTTTTTACAAGAAACCTCAGGTTGCGACTTATTTATGAAGTATCCTTGGTCTCTAAAAAATTTGCTGTGAATCAATTTTGACTCATTTGACTCATTCTTATTTTTAATTGTTGTATGTCACATTATTATTTAAAGTACTACTAACCAGATTACAATGAAACTTGGGTTGAAGCATATCTAGGTCATTGCAAACCAATAGCAACCAAAATTGGGTTACTTGATTTAACTGGCTCCGAAATATCTCTTAAATTGATGATTGTACTTGGTCTTTTGTGTGATATTTGGATTTTGCAGGGTCTTAGGCTTAAAGTTGTTGTTGTTGTTGTTGTTGTTGGTTTTTTTTTTTTTTTTTTTTTTTTTTTTTTTTTTTTTTTTTCATTAAAAATATAGATTACACGTTTTTGCATTTAATACTTTAAATTACTACATTTAAAAAAAGATTGACTTGGGGATTTGCAGTTTTGATGTTTTGTTGTCAATTGCTTTAAAGTAGAAGACGTAGGTCAAAGATGAACAAAGATTTTATCATATATATTTTATCTATTTTACAGTTTAAGACATGGCAAACAGAACAGATTACAGAACTGTGTTAGAAGAAGTTAGGTAAGATAAAAGTTTCTACACAAGGATCTGCTCAAGTGGGATTTGAACCTAATCAGTGAAAGGCACTGTGAGATATAAATGTGGATTTTGACCAATTAGCAACCTAGATTTGACTTATATTTTAAAAGATATTTATGTTTAAAAATGAAAACTTCTAAGTTCAGAACTTTTTGAATTTAAAATCATGTTTGTTTCAACCAAATTTATTTGATTTTCTCTCAGTATGTTTATTCTTTGATTCTTTTATTTAGTCAGCACCACTCTGACAGTTTTGAGAGATGGGATCCACAGCGGATGGATTTTGAGTCCAGTGAATTTAATAGATATGATGTTGGACCTGGAAGAAATCTCCCAAGGAAGAAGTTTGGAGGCGGGGAAAGGTGATATCTAATATGATATTTTAAATTTTCGTAACTTTTAGAATCTGTTATTTAGTCTTAATAAAAGGGATTCTTGTTCTTTTTGTATATCCCATCACATATATTGAATTGGTAATGGCTTTTCATGGCTATTATTTCTTCATGTTTGACAACTCATCCATCTTACATAATATCGTTGGTTAAATTTTAAAACAATTATTGTCATTCTCAACCAAATTTCTTAGAAAAATTGATATATGGTATATGTAATGATAAAATACAAGTTTGAATTTGGGTGAGTTTTGTTCTCTTAGTGATGTTCTAGTTTGGGGGCAAGAGACACAAGACAATACAAAACCTTTGAAATTGTATAAAGATGCATTAAAATTGAATTCTTTTTATATTAAGAACTTCATAAAACAAAGAAGCCCTTCATAAAACAAAGAAGCCTAATCTTTATTTTTTACTGTAAAGCTATTGAGGTCATTTCTAGCAAGTTAAAATTGATACAATTTTATCAAGCAATAAAGTTTAATGACTTATCACATGATCACCACTTACATTTATGCTGATTTACTGTTTCCTTGGCTATTGACGATGTAATCATCATTTTATTGCAAAAAAAAAAAAAAATTACAACTGACCAGTTGATATAGTGATAAATTTTTACTGGGATATAATACAATTTTATTCCACCAATTAGCACTGCATTTTACTCTGACTTAACTATAAATGATGTATGTATGTACTCCTTTTTTCAGCAATGAAGAAGGTATCACTCTGTTTGTGCAGGGAATTCCAAATGAAATGACAGAGGTAAGATTCATTAATTTAAAAAATTCACCTCCCCTAATTATAAGTTATGTTCCTGGATGAGCCTTGTATATCAGTGATATAAAGTAATTTTTCATTGAAATTGAAAGTGAATAAAACCACTGTGATATCAAAGAAAGATAACTTATTTTCAAAATAAAATCATTGTGAAAGCTTTCACACAAGTATCAACATACCAATGAGATATCACCGGTCGATTTGTTTACAATGCCGCCATTTGACCGACATATGAATTCGACACGATTCATTGGTCAAGTCAAGGTTGAACAAAGTGATGCTTTTGGAATGTAAAGTGGTTCTTCTCTTTTCATAGATAAGACAACAAGTTTAAACACCTCAAAATTACGTTCACTGAGGAAAATTATTGTGAAAATACAAATTTGTTTTTTAATAAAAATAAACTATCAAAATTCGTTCAACAATATTTTTATAATTTACTTTCACATATAATTTATATTGCCATCATGTATAATGTAAATCATACATATGAAAAAAATGATGTAACAGTCTAATTATAAACTGCTCACCTCTATTATCATTATTTATTAAAAAGAGTTCAAATACTTAAAACATAATTATAAACAAATATTTAAAATATTTTTAATAAATGAATAAATAACATTTTGAAACAAAATCAGGATAGGATCTGAAAAGTATGAGCCAAAAATTAGCCAACTTTAACATGAAGGAGCTAGTTGATGACAAACGTAAGCAAATTATTAAGGATAGCACTTTTGCTTCCAATTTCAAGTGTGCCTTTTATAAGGGTTTTTCCACCAAAAATAGGATTTTATCAAAGTTTTGGACATCTTTTTCTAACACTACATTAAATTATTTCATGCATATTTCTGAAGATGGACCATGCAGCATGTTACAATGTCTATTTTGTAATACAAGATATAAAATGTATGATCACGACAGGACGACTGAAATTCAAATGTCATGAATTGTGTTGCCTAAAAACTTCTCCCTGTTATGTAAAACTTCTCCCTAACTTTGGCTGAGGGAGAAGTCACTTCTCCATGTTTTAAAATCTAATTTGAGCCCTGGGATTTACATCTTTAGCCCTGTCTGGTTCTATGAAATTTAGATTTTTGATAACTTACTGATGAACTAGTGCAGAAAATGTACACTGTTCAGTGTTCATATTTTAGCTGTAGTTTGTTGAACTTCATTTGCCAAAAATCCCCTCCTCGTATGACAGATCATGTTTTGATTAACCTGATGTACTGGCAATTCACTCTTCATATGACAGCTCATGTTTTGATTAACCTGATGTACTGACAATCCTCTCTTCATATGACAGCTCATGTTTTGATTAACCTAATGTACTGACAATCTCCTCTTCATATGACAGCTCATGTTTTGATTAACCTGATGTACTGACAATTCACTCCACATATGACAGCTCATGTTTTAATTAACCTGATGTACTGACAAGTTAACTTTTCATATGACAACTCATGTTTTGATTAACCTGATGTGCTGACAATCCACTTTTCATATGACAACTCATGGTTTGATTAACCTGATGTACTGACAATCCCCTCTTCATATGACAGCTCATGTTTTGATTAACCTGATGTACTGACAATCCCCTCTTCATATGACAGCTCACATTTTGATTAACCTGATGTGCTAACAATCCACTCTTCATATGCCAGCTTATGTTTTGATTAACCTGATGTGCTGACAATTCACTCTTCATATGGCAGCTCATGTTTTGATTAACCTGATGTACTGACAATTCACTCTTCATATGACAACTCATGTTTTGATTAACCTAATGTGCTGACAATTCACTCTACATATGGCAGCTCATGGTTTGATTAACCTGATGAACTGACAATTCACTCTTCATATGACAACTCATGTTTTGATTAACCTGATGTGCTAACAATCCACTCTTCATATGCCAGCTTATGTTTTGATTAACCTGATGTGCTGACAATTCACTCTTCATATGGCAGCTCATGTTTTGATTAACCTGATGTACTGACAATCCCCTTTTCATATGACAGCTCATGTTTTGATTAACCTGATGTACTGACAATTCACTCTACATATGGCAATTCATGGTTTGATTAACCTGATAAACTGACAATTCACTCTTCATATGACAACTCATGTTTTGATTAACCTAATGTGCTGACAATTCACTCTACATATGGCAGCTCATGGTTTGATTAACCTGATGAACTGACAATTCACTCTTCATATGACAACTCATGTTTTGATTAACCTGATGTACTGACAATTCACTCTACATATGGCAATTCATGGTTTGATTAACCTGATAAACTGACAATTCACTCTTCATATGACAACTCATGTTTTGATTAACCTAATGTGCTGACAATCCACTTTTCGTATGACAACTCATGTTTTGATTAACCTGATGTGCTGACAACTCACTCTTCATATGACAGCTCATGTTTTGAATAACCTGATGTACTGACAATTCACTCTTCATATGGCAGCTCATGTTTTGATTAACCTGATGTGCTGACAATTCACTCTTCATATGACTGCTCATGTTTTGATTAATCTGATATACTGACAATCCTTGATGAAGTGACCAATATGTTTCCCTAATTTATTATTCACATTTCTGTCATAGTCAACATATTAAATACCCTACTATTCCATCTTGACAGTGCCAGTTTACCAACAATTTATTATCAAGAAGCAAGTTGGCTGATAACCTACTTTGACCATGGTTCAAAGGTCAAACTACACATCTGACACTTAGTAAAACCACAAATTTATGTCTCAGTGTTATTTTTTTTTTCTAATTTCTTAAAGTTTGTTCCATGAAAATAAAATAATCCACTGTAAATGGTAAAATTATGACATAAATATTTTGTTTTCTGTAGGAAGGATTAGAAAATCTATTTTGTAAAGCTGGTAAAGTCTTAAGAGTTAAGAAGATGCTTTCCAAAAAACCTGAAGCTGGCAACACTTATGGGTAAGAATTTTATAGTCTATAATATTTTTAGCTCAACTGGCTATAGCCAGCTGAGCTTATGGCATGGTTTTGCGTGCGTGCTTGCATGCGTGCAGTAAACTTTAATCTTCTCCTCTGAAACCATTGGGCCAATTGGGACCAAATTCGATGTGTAAGGTCCTTAGGTGGAGTAGACTAAAGTTTGTACCAGGCGACCCCGCCCAACATCCAAGATGGCCGCTGTTACTATAAATAGCAAAAACATAAATAGCCATTGTTGGGTCATTTTATAACCGTTTTTGTTCAAATTTGAAATGTAGAGAGAAGATAGCTGGGCATTCAACATATGTAATGGGTTTTTTTGAGAAATTTTTTGTTGACCCGATTTTTACGAATTATGCAAATGAGGTGTAATATTTAATCAATTTTTAGCTCACCTGACCAAAAGGTCATGTGAGCTTATGGCTTGGCGCGGCGTGCATGTGTGCGTGCGTGCGTGTGTGCGTCGTTAACACCTATTTTTGACTTCTCCTCCAAAACTGCTGCACAGATTTTAATGATACTTGGTCAGAAGCATATATGGGTCAGTGCAATTCAGATTTTTCATGGCATTGCCATGGCTACTAAAAGTAGGTCACTGTGACCTAGGGGTGCAAAAATCTTTAAAAATCTTCTTCTCCGAAAGCGATGATGGGAGAAAAAAAACTGTTGTGATATTTGGCTTCTCTAGGTTCTTAAGCCTAAAGTTTGTTCATTTTGTGAAATTCGGTCGAAAAATGGAATACACGTTTTTGCGTTTAATTTTAAAAATTTCGTAAAATGGCTCAAAATTGTTATAACTAGACTATTTGAACAGATATTGACATGGGGTTTTAAGTTTTAACTTTTTCTTGAAATGACCTTCGAAATGGGGTCAAGGTCAAAGTTCAAGGTCATGACCTAGTTTGTAATTTTGCAGTTTAAGGCTATTTTCTTCAAAGTTTTAAAGATATATAATATCTAAAACATTGTTACAATGTTCAGCACGGCAAAATTTAAAAAGATACAAAGTTTCGTAACTATGATAATCCATGTAGGAGTTGTTGCCCCTGGAATGTTATTTTTTGCTCATAAAAACTAAAATTGTGCATTAGCTTGAAAACTATTAACTTTTTGTATAGGCATATATATTTGAATATTGTAGATATTGACATGACGATCAATTTGATATATGGTTCAAGGTCATATGTTGAAAGTTTAAGGTCACAGCTGCAGAAGAAGACCTAAATTACTAATTATCTTGAAAACTTTTAACTTTTTGTATAGGCATGTATATTAGAATATTGTAGGTATTGACATGACAATCATTTTGATATATTGTTCAAGGTCATATGTTCAAAGGTCATGGTCACATCTGCAAAAGAAGACTTAAATTGCGAATTATCTTGAAAACTATGAACTTTTTGTATAGGCATGTATATTAGAATATTGTAGGTATTGCAACAACAATCATTTTGATATATGGTTCAAGGTCATATGTTCAAAGGTCATGGTCACATCTGCAAAAGAAGACTTAAATTGCGAATTATCTTGAAAACTATTAACTTTTTGTATAGGCATGTATATTAGAATATTGCAGGTATTGCGACAAAGATCATTTTGATATATGGTTCAAGGTCGTATGTTGAAAGGTCAAGGTCACAGCTGCAGAAGAAGACCTAAATTACTAATTATTTTGAAAACTATTAACTTTTTGTATAGGCATGTATATTAGAATATTGTAGGTATTGCTTAAGCGATCATTTTGATATATTGTTCAAGGTCATATGTTGAAAGGTCAAGGTTACAGCTTCAAAAGAAGACTTAAATTGCTAATTATCTTGAAAACTATTAACTTTTTGTATAGGCATGTATATTAGAATATTGTAGGTATTGCTTAAGCGATCATTTTGATATATGGTTCAAGGTCATATGTTGAAAGTTTAAGGTCACAGCTGCAAAATAAGACTTAAATTGCTAATTATCTTGAAAACTATTAACTTTTCGTATAGGCATGTTTATTAGAATATTGTAGGTATTGTGACAAAGATCATTTTGATATATGGTTCATAGTCATATGTTGAAAGTTCAAGGTCACAGCTGCAAAAGAAGACTTAAATTGCTAATTATCTTGAAAACTATTAACTTTTTGTATAGGCATGTATATTAGAATATTGTAGGTATTGCTTAAGGGATCATTTTGATATATTGTTCAAGGTCATATGTTGAAAGGTCAAGGTTACAGCTGCAAAATAAGACTTAAATTGCTAATTATCTTGAAAACTATTAACTTTTTGTATAAGCATGTTTATTAGAATATTGTAGGTATTGGGACAACGATCATTTTGATATATGGTTTAAGGTTATATGTTTAAAGCTAAAGGTCATATCAACATAGGAATACTAAAATTATTAATTATCTTTTAAAGTTTCTGTACTTAATATATTGTCTATTGCACTTTGCAAACAATATTGGACATATTTTCAGGTGAGCGTTAAGGCCCATGTGCCTCTTGTTTAACCGTTTTTGTTCAAATTTGAAATGTAGAGAGTAGATAGCTGGACATTCAACATATATAACAGCTTTTTTCGGAGAAATTTTTCGTTGACCTGATTTTTACAAATTATGGAAATGAGGTGTAATATTTAATCAATTCTTTGAAAATCTTCTCCTCTGAAACCACTGGGCGAACAAGAACCATATTTGGTGTGGAAGGTCCCTAGGTGGGGTAAACTAAAGTTTTTACCAGGCGACCCCGCCCAACATCCAAGATGGCCGCTGTTACTATAAATAGCAAAAACACATTAATAGCCATTGTTGAGTCATTTTATAACCGTTTTTGTTCAAATTTGAAATGTAGAGAGTAGATAGCGGGGCATTCAACATATGTAATGGGTTTATTTGAGAAATTTTTTGTTGACCCAATTTTTACGAATTATGCAAATGAGGTGTAATATTTAATCAATTTTTTGAAAATCTTTTCCTCTGTAACCACTGGGCGAACTAGAACCATATTTGGTGTGGAAGGTCCCTAGGTGGGGTAGACTAAAGTTTGTACCAGGCGACCCCACCCGACATCCAAGATGGCCGCTGTTACTATAAATATCAAAAACACATAAATAGCCATTGTTGAGTCATTTTTTAACCGTTTTTGTTCAAATTTGAAATGTAGAGAGTAGATAGCTGGGCATTCAACATATAAAAAAAGGCTTTTTCGGAGAAATTTTTTCGTTGACACGATTTTTACGAATTACTGGTATGCAAATGAGATGTAATATTTAATCAATTTGTTGAAAATCTTTTATTCTGAAACAACTGGAACCAAATTTGGTGTGGAAGGTCCCTAGGTAGACTAAAGTTTGTACCAGACAACCCAGCCCAACATCCAAGATGGCTGCTGTTACTATAAATAGAAATAACACTTAAATGGCCATTGTGGATCCATTTTTCAACCAATTAAGCTCAAACTTGAAATATACAAAGTATATTGTGAGGGATTCAACACATTTAACCGGTTTTTGTGGGAAATTTTTCGTTGACCTGATTTCAAGAATTATGCATATTAGGTGTAATATTTAGCGAAATCTTTTTAAAATCTCCTCCTCTGAAACCACTGGGCCAATTGGAATAAAATTTTGTGTGGAAGGTCCCTACGTCGGCCTGACTAAAGGTTGTACCAGGCAACCCCGCCTGACATCCAAGATTGCCGTCGTAACTAAAAATAGGGAAAAAAAACCAAAAAATGGCCATTGTGGATCCTTTTTTCCACCAATTGAGCTCAAATTTTAAATATAGAAAGTATACTGTGTGGAATTCAAAATATAGAATGTTTTATTTATGAGAAAATTTTTATTGACCCAATTTTCAAGAAATATGCAAATTAGGTGTAATATTTAGTAAAAAACTTTTCCTCTAAAACCACTAGGCGAATTGGAACCAAATTTCATTTGGAAGGTTCCTACATCGACCTGAAAAAAGTTTGAACCAGTCCAAGATGCCCGTCGTTACTAATACTAGATATAAAAAAAAAAAAAAAAAAACAAAAATAGCCATTGTGGATCCATTCTAAGCTCAACTGGCTAAACCCAGCTGAGTTTATGGCATAGCGAAGCATGCCTGCATGTGTGTGTTGCAAAGTAGGCTTCATTGAAGCAAAAATGGTTATAAGCTCAATTTATTTGCCATCTTTAGCTGATGAACGAATTATGGTAACCACATCACATTGTCTTACAGGGGCCACAGTGGCCGAGTGGTCTTAAGCATTCGATGTTACGGATCACAGCACCTCTCACCCCTGACATTGCGCATAAATCCCAGTGGCGCTAGCACTTCATCTTTGAAAGTTTGTCAGTTAACTTGCTGCTTGGTCGTGGTTTTCTCTGATACTCCAGTGTCCCCCTCCATTTCCAAAACTGACGGTCTACGTATAAGTGAAATATTCTTGAGTTGAACGTTAAACAGCATTACAATCAAAAACAAACATTGTCTTACATATGCAGCCAGTTGAGCATCACAGGCCCTATTGGGCCTCTTGTTCTCTCTTTTACCTAGTCATTAAGCCTGGAACTGAATCTTGCCAACTTTGAAAAAATGACCGAATGATTTGAGAATTTGACAAAAATTTTCTGTAAAATGCTTGAATACATGAATAATTGGCAACATTTGGATAAAATAAATTATTTTTGCATGCTGTCAAAAAATTAATTGAAATTTTAAGTGATTTTAACTATACGTCTTTGCCATTCAGTGTACATTTTATTGTTTACAGGTTCATTACAATGTCAACAGTTAATGAAGCTACAAAGGCTATGCAGATGTATCATAATTTCTCTATAGGGCAATATTTTCATCTCACTGTCCGGGTTTCTATCAGTGATGAAGAAAGAAGGAAAAGACAGTTACAAAAACAGGTTAAAAATTAATACATCATCAGATTACTTAAGATTATGTTAAAGATTACACAGGTTTTTTTTTAATTAAGGCATTTTTTTCCAGATATTTTGTCCATTTGAAAGCAGGTTAAGATGATTCTTATAACTAAAGTTTGAGGAAAATTAGGTACTTAACAACCAAAGGGAAACAAAGTCGAGGATGATCATTTCAATCTAAATTCTCCTTCTCCTTAAAGAGGAGAGTAATGGTGTTTAACGTCCAAGTCAAGAATATTTAACTTATATCAAGACGTACCTTAAAGAGGAAGTAGTAATTTGTTATGAAATGAAAAGTTAATGAAGCAAGCTGATTGCAAAAAAAAATGTTTGTTTTAATTCATTGAAGGCAAGACTTCTAATAAGGAGAATTCCTTGTTGATTTTAGATATACATGTACTTGTATTTATTTATATTTTAAAATATTCAGTGATTATTTTTTTTTTATTTTGAAAAATTGATTTTATAAAAATATTTGAAGGATTAAAAAAAATATCAAAATTAAATTCTGAAAGCTATAGAAATTTAATACATGTACATAATTAAATTTATTTTTTTTTCCTGGCTAGCCATTTGTTATGTATTAAAGGTCTTTTCTTTTAGTTTTGTTTTTTTTTTTCTTACTGATTTGCTAAAGTACTTATACATGTATATTGCTGTTTAGGAAGAAGAGGATTTTTTAAACAGTTTACCAAGTAATAAAAAAGCCTCAACCAATGGCCATAGGTTTGTGTCTGGTAATGAATCAGATTCTAGTTCTAGCTCAACAGGCAAACAAAGGCAGGTTGATTTTTATTGTTGTTTTTTTTTAATTTGGTTCACTTTGATTGCACATAGAGTCAGGTTTTTTAAAATATATTTTACATGGTAAATTTGAATTTTCCTAAAAGTGTTCTCTTGTTCAAAAGGTGATAATTTTCTCAAGGTGTTTCTATTTCTGAATCTAATAGGGGCATAAACATGATTAAATTATTCTATTAAATAAAAAGCCATTTATCCATCACTTGGTGATCACATAAATGATAGAAATTCCTTGATTTTAATGTCCTGTCCATGATAAAAAGAAACTTTAAAGGTAGCAAAAATATCACATAGCCAAACATCTCCATTATTATAATTCCATTTAGTAGACTTTTTAAATTAATAGTTTTTAAATATATCAATATTCGTAAATTTCAGACTTAAATAATATTATAAATTTATTGAATTTTTTTTAGCATGCCACTTTTAAGAATGCAACAGCAACACAAATCACCAGGTTCGTCCTCATCAGGTAACTATGGTAACCATAATTACAGTAATAAACCTGGAATTTTAGGACCAGGTCCTCCATTAAACCAATGTTTTCATTGTCAGCGTCCAAGCGTTATTGAGACGTGTACCTTCGGTGGCAATAAAACTGGACAAAAATTACCTGGAGATTACAGGGCACATTACGTTAACAAAGGTAATATTGTGTTGTGTTACTTTGTCAAAGCTCAAGACTATGATTGTCATGTTACAAGATTGAAGACATTTGTAACTTAAGTAGAGGTTGAAGAATAATGTTTACAGAGGGGAAATAAGACAAAATGTTGTGTTGGCTAAATCTTTGATTTTGGACAACTGTAGTCCTGTGACTAGACATTAAGTTTAGTGTGCACTTTGCTTTCAGTATTATGTTTTCATATAATGCTAGTCTTATCCATCCATTAACCTGTCCATTTTATCCATCCAACTATCCATCCTTTCATCCATACATTCATTCACTCTATTTTTTTACTTCGATCAATGTCTTTCACTATTTTAAACCAAGTTTAGGAATACTTGCAATTACCATTATACATATATTAATGAATTAATTTCAAGTTTAAATATAATTACTTTTTTGATTACCCGATCTTAAGAATTGTAGTACTTTTTGATCACTTAATCTTGAGAATTGTAGTGACTTATGATGGGGTAGTTTTTGGTCATCATGCATTTTTCGTTGTCCACCATTAACTTTTACATGTTTTCACTGTTTCCTCCTAAACCAATGTGGTCGCCTCCATTGCTCAGTGGTAGAGCATACACCTTGGGAGTGAAAGGTTGTAAGTTTGAACCTTCACTAGGTCATACATAAGACAAAAATAAGTTTGTTATATTGCTTTCTTATCTGGCACTTGTCATAAGGAGGACAGAGTATTGTCTGGTTCAACTAGTGTAAGGATTAAGGACGGGGGGAATGGTATGCTGATCTGTGGCATACTGATATAGTGAGCTAGTACCATATCAAAAAGCACACCCCGAGTGTGTGGTAGTACACAGCAGACCGTATAACACTCGCACAATTTAGCATACATGCACTTGATCTTAGATTAATCTATGGAGATAAATAACCTTGCTCTTGTGTCAAAAATAGCAGAAAAATTGTTGATGTGATTTTAAACAACATTACAACAACAACCAAAACCAGTGAGCCAATGATGGTGAAATATGACAGGGATGTTACCTTTGTGAAAGCCCTTTTATGATTACATTTTCTCTTTTGCCAATTTCTCAACAACCAACATTATCTTTATTTTATTTAGATTGTTGTTTCCTTAACACTGATTCAAATTCACATTGACTTTCAATTATAAAATTCAAACCATCTTTTCAAGAACTTAAAGGTGTAGAAGCTTTAAAACTTCATATACCTGTACATGTTTAGCTTTAGGGCATAAAAGACTACCAAGTTTGTGATGTTGGTTGACATTGATCTTCTTTTAAGAACACATTGACCTATAAAAGAAAAAAAATTAATTCTGTCCATAATAAAAAGTTCAAGAAGCTTAGGATTTCTTGTATAGCATAAATGCATATAGTCTTGCTAAGCAAGAGTAGCTGGCTGAATTTATTCAAAGTATTTTTTGTAACATACTAATATTTAAAATTTTAACTGCTTTTCACAAACCAAAGGCCTGGACAAGCAGTTTGAAGTTGCTATTATCAGTTGTGCAAACCTGCAACATGCTTATTATACATGTTGAACAAAACTTTAATTGTACTCTGTTTAACTGTGTGTAAGATCATTTATTGTGCTCTGTTCAGCCATGTGTAAGATCAGTTATTGTACTCTGTTCAGCCTTGTGTAAGATCATTGTACTCTGTTAAGCCATGTGTAAGATCATTTATTGTACTCTGTTCAGCCGTGTGTAAGATCAGTTATTGTACTCTGTTCAGCCATGTGTAATAGCAATTATTGTACTCTGTTCAGCTGTGTGTAAGATCATTTATTGTACTCTGTTTAACTGTGTGTAAGATCATTTATTGTACTCTGTTTAACTGTGTGTAAGATCATTTATTGTAATCTGTTTAACTGTGTGTAAGATCATTTATTGTACTCTGTTTAACTGTGTGTAAGATCATTTATTGTACTCTGTTAAACTGTGTGTAAGATCATTTATTGTACTCTGTTTAACTGTGTGTAAGATCATTAATTGTACTCTGTTCAGCCTTGTGTAAGATCATTGTACTCTGTTTAACTGTGTGTAAGATTATTTATTGTACTCTGTTCAGCTGTGTGTAAGATCATTGTACTCTGTTAAGCCATGTGTAAGATCATTTATTGTACTCTGTTCAGCCATGTGTAAGATCAGTTATTGTACTCTGTTCAGCCATGTGTAACATCATTTATTGTACTCTGTTTAACCATGAGTAAGATCGGTTATTGTACTCTGTTCAGCCATGTGTAACATCATTTATTGTACTCTGTTTAACCATGAGTAAGATCATTTATTGTACTCTGTTCAGCCATGTCACTCATCACTCCCTCCTTTCACAAAATATATCAATTTGTCTCTTGTTTTTCTGTTTTCATTTGTTTGTGCCAAATCATATTCATCCCCACATTCACAAATAAAACAAACAAAATACATGTATATCAATTTATCTCAGTCTATCTGTCCGTCTCTGTCTGTCTGCCAGAAATGAGTTATTTTCATGCAGTAACTTTAATTGTAATTATCTGTAAGAATCTGTCTAAAATTTTTGATTTAGTATCAAGATATGAAAATGTTGAAGAAATAACATTGCTGCTTGTTACATCATAAGACAAATTATAATTTTTTATTGGATTCATACTAGTCACATGTTGACAGACCCTGTTATTGGAAACATTACTTGATCATTTTCTGTAAGAAGTGGAAAATATTGTTACACCTGACAATAATTGGTGCCACATATATGTAGCACTGTGAACCTGATTAAAACTTATAAATACATGGAATTCTTATTAAGTATAACATGAGAAATACTACATTAATTGTCTGCTAAAATTATAATTTTTCTAAACTTCCTATGTATCATGCAACAGAAAATAAGAATAGTAATCTTTTCATTGATTTTTTTAACAGCAATTAATCTATCAGAGATTGATCCATCAGTCATTCACAATTCCTCTCCAACAGAAACGACTGGTCGTGGGTCTCGATTTGAAGATTTGAAAATAACAATTGCACATGGCAGTGGTAGCCATGGTGCTGGTAGCAGACAGATTTCTGCGAAAGGAGCCAGTGTTGAAAATGCAATATTGTCGCTTGGTAGAGGTCGAGGTCGAGGATCTCTGTTAAATATGGTTGAGACAAATAATCAAAGTTTTAGAGGGGAATTCCCTGATGGTATATATTCGCATGATCAGCATTCAAGTGATATCACTAATTATGATGGAAGATATGCATATGATAGTATGGGAACATATGGACATGGTATGAATATGAAAGGCTATAAAGATCACAGGAATTATGAAAGTAGTTATGAAGGGGGATATGGAAGAGGTCATCATGGATACAGGTCAGGTGGCTATTCAGGAGGTCAGTATTCTGATTACGGAAGAGATCAGTATCGGTCAGGACCCAAAAGTTATGGTAGAGGTCACAAAATGGGATATGAAAGAGATTATTATAATGATCACAGGCACAATCGAGAATATAGAGGTCAATTTGGCCGGGGCCGAGGTCGTGAAGCTGAACAGTATTATTATCAAGACTATAGAAGACCAGGTTCATATTCTAGTTACAACAAAGCAAGAAACAGTAGAGACAACATTTATAAAGGTAAGTCTTGATTGATTCATTCATTGGCATTTTAAAAGCGTACTTAAAAATATCATCAAATATATCTAGGTGTCACCAGTTACATGTAAATGCCTTTTAATGATAAGTGTTTAATTTAGCCCCAAATTGCAGTAGAAAATTTTGTATAGATTGGCATCATTATATGCAGTATTAAATGAACTGTAACATGTTTTGTTTCACCTCTAAACACTTATAGTTGAGTTTAATGATAATTTAAACCCCAGTCATGATTCTTCCACCTACTAATTAGTTCTCAGAAGGCAGAGGAAACCAGATGTAACCACAGACTTTCAGCAAGCAAATTGACAGTTTTTTTTTTGTTTTTTTTTTTTTTTTTTTTGTTTTTTTTTTTTGTTTTTTTTTTTTTTTCATAATAGGATTCGTACCTAGGATCGGGTTTGAAAGGTGGTCGGGTAGCGCAGTCGGTAGAGTGTCCCGCTAGTATTTGGAAGGTCCCCATTTGGCTGTTGCATTTTTTCCCTTTTATGTTACATATTCATGGTTTAGGTAACCTATATTGACCCAAGTTAAATTGAATACTTAAGAAATCAATCTTTTTTTTCCCAGGTGATATTGAGAATGTAAAACATGTTGAAAAACAAATATGTTCCACCTGTGGAACTCTAGGTAAGTAAATAAGATTTCATTGTTGAAAACTTCTTTGTCAAATTCTTGTTTCTTCTTCTACTTTCTTAGTATAGATTCCTCCATTGAGTGGAATACTTCCTTTAGGGCATAATATAAAACTAAACTTAAATGTTAATATGAAATTTCTCGATTTAAAATGTAATTTGCTTGATCTTTGACATTGGATATACATGTTCATTCAGTCACTTATTTGGTTACAGTATATACCCATTGAGTAGAACACCTGTTGAAGACAGTTGTCAGTGACATCAACATCATTATGTATTGTCATGAATGATAACTTATATGCTTAGGCACACTAAAATATGAACTGATATTAGATCTAAAACACACATTCTTTCGATCATTCTAAAAAAATCAGATGGTGGAAACAAGAAGTGTCTGTAAAATCATTATAACTCGGAATATCTCTGATTTTATGGTAGTGTAAAATGAAAATGTCAAAACGGAAGTGAAGTAGCATCTTCTCGTTTTTGCCCATAAAGACCCAGAGTTGAAAAAGAAAAGGGAAAAATGAATCAATATATAATTCAAGACATAGTAAATTGAATTAAAACACACACAAAAGTCACTGTTTAATTATTGTAAACATTTTTGTAAGAGCTGTCACATGGTCGCTCAGCTTCAGACATGTTCATGTTGTCTGCTGAATGTAACGTTACGTTACATTGATGATAGGCAATGTTTGTGACAGCATTTTGTATAAGGAGAAATTTTAGTTTATATTTTTAATTCTTTGTTTAATAATAATAATAAATCGAAATGTGGACCTCACTGAAACTTGAAAGGCGTGATTGATCACAGTCGCATGAATACTGGGATAATTACCCACGCATGGCTGATGCTGTAATTTCAAGCCTATTCATAGACTGAAGGAAAACATCTTATATACATCAGAATTAAATTCTGTATATTTTGGTAACGAAAAAATTATTGGCCCCTTTCTTTGAAAAAAGGGGCCCCTCATTTCTGCACAGAATGGGCCCCTTGTGCCCCTGGTTTTTCAAAACAATCTGAAGCACTGCATTAGTTACAAGAAAATTCTAATATTTGAGTCTAGTATACTTAGGCCAATGCAACTTAATTGGAAGATTCTCATCCCAGCCCGCCCCACTGAAAATGTGCTGCCCCAAGTCATTTTATTTTCGTTTCCCATCCTGGGTGTATTCAAAGTCTGTTTCAGACTTATGTCAAGTCAGTGGTGTTCCAGAAAAGGGTTTTAAACACTCCCGTAAAAACTGGAAGTGAGGTTGAAATCGAAAGTAGCTTCATACATGTTACAGATAGAGCATGGTTTTTCTAATTTTGCATCTCTTCGGTTGTCCGAAAGAATTACGGGATGGTACAGGGCAAATATAGCTGACATTCAACAGTAAGTGGAGGTGTACAATAATTTAATAAGTGGCGATATTTACAAAAAGGGCCCTATTGCTGAAATAGATATCAAACATGTGATAAAGCTAGTTTTCGTATAAAATAAAAACTAAAACCCTCCCACCTGCCCATTTTTGTTTTAGTTTAGCGGGTGGGAGGGTAATATCGAGAATGCTAGATAAACTAAAACAAAAATAACAAATTGTTTAAAAATTGTGTTTTTTCTTGTTCATTTTAAATAAATTTATAATATTTCATATTTAATATCATTTAATCATTGATTTTTTGATTTTTGAAAATTGGAACTGAAAATATACATTGTACATAAACGTATACATACATTTAATAGTGGGTGGATGGCAACAAAAACAAAAAATAAATAAATAAATAAATAAAAAACATAACTACATGTTTTATTTGTGATATTTTAGGCACTTTTAACTGTAGTAGATGTAAAACACCTTATTGTAGTGAAGAATGTCAGAGACGAGCTTGGCCAGAACACAAAAAGATTTGTAAAAGACTAAGGTAACTTTTTCTTCTTGTCCTGTGTTAGATGCTATTGTTGCAAGGTGCTTTTTGCTTTAGCATTCTTTGGTCTGACTGGTTGACCAGAGTTTAGATTGGGTTTTTCCCTTAACATTCTGGCAAAAGGTCAAGGTTATTTAGAAATTGTAAAGGTGATAACATCAGCTTTTTATTTTCATGAACCAGTTGGATTATGAAAGTGTTTATTATTTTTTAATCTCATATTTGTATTTTTCAGTGAGAGTAACAAAGAAGACAAAAAGTTTGAACAACAGTTTGACATCAGTTTTGGCAATGATATTGTAGATGTAAGTGTTTAGTGTTCAGATTCTCTTCTTTAACTGTTGTGTGGTTTTATTGAGTTTGAAGGTTTAAAGATCACATTTATATACCACAGATAGATTGTACATTTATTCTGTTCTATATTGTGATGTTTTTTTTTTCTTTGTTGATCATGTGCAAACATAATATTGTTAACTTTTTTAAGAGGCTACAGTTTTGCTTAATCTTCATCCTACTCTTTGACAAAAGTTATGTCATTTTACTATATGGGTCATGTTGGGTCAGTTAGTAGGTCACACGGTCAAATCAACACTTTTCTTGCCCAGTCATTCATGTACCTAGAAAATACTTAAGTTTGTCTTAGGTCATGTAGGGTTGCTTGACTAAGTGGTGAAGGTGTAAGTTTCTAAAATCAAAGCACCTCACTGCTGTGGGTTCAGCACCAGTCACTGGCAAGTGAGAATTACTTTTCCTTGTTGTAGGGGTTTACTGGTTTGCTCAGTACCAGTATAATGGACTGGATAGACTGCAGTGTTTATCTGCAACATTGCTAAGAGTGAACTAGCACTCTAGATGTGGCCATCAATGTGCACTAACACAGTGCAGATCAGATCAGAAAACCCATCCACCACATGGACTTGTGAGAAGTTTACCGTAATCTAGATTAATAAACATGAATAGTTGAGAAAAGCTGATTTGATGTAAAACAACTGTCAACCAATCAATCATAGGTCTGACTGTGTTAGTAAATAGGACTAGCTCACATCATAAAAAAAAACTTTTTAGACACAAGAAACTGTAATTTTAGTCCAATCTATTTTAAATTTGCAAGTTAGTATATGAATCATGTTGGGTCATTTACAATGTTGTATCATATATTAACCATGTTAACAGGGCTCAAATTAGATTTTAAAACAGGGAGAAGTGACTTCTCCCTCAGCCAAAGTTAGGGAGAAGTTTTTCAAAACAGGGAGAAGTTTTTGCGCAACGCAATTCACGACATTGGAATTTCTGTCGTCCTGTTGCGACCAAACATTTTATGTCTTATATTACACAATAGACATTGCAACATGCTGGTCCATCTTCATAAATATGCATGAGATAATTAATGTACTGTTTGAAAAAGATGTCAAAAACTTTGATAAAATCCTGCTTTTGGTGGAAAAACCTCTTATACAAGGCACACTTGAAATTGGAAGCAAAAGTGCTATCTTTAATAATTTGCTTAAGTTTGTCATCAACTGGCTCCTTAATGTTAAAGTTGGCTAAGTTTTTGCTCATACTTTTCAGGAGCAAGATCTCACCCTGATTTTGTTTCAAAATTTTATTTGTTTATTTATTTATTTATTCATTTATCTATCTATATATTTATTTATTATAAATATTTTAAATATTTATTATGTTTTAAGTATTTGAACTCTTTTTAATTAATAATGATAATAGAGGTGAGCAGTTTATAATCAGTTTATATTTTTTTTCATATGTAACATTAAACAGATATAAATTTTATGTGAAAGTAAATTAAAAAAATATTGTTAAAATAATTTTTATAGTTTATTTTATTAAAAATAAACTTATATTTTCACAAAATAATTTTCCTCGGTGAACGTAATTTTTGAGATGTTGTCTTATCTATGAAAAGAGAAGAACCACCTTACATTCCAAAAGCATCACTTTGTTCAACTTTGACCTGACCAATGAAATTTGTCTAATTCATAAGTTGGTCAAATGGCGGCATTGTAAACAAATCCATCGGTGATGTCTCATTTTATGATGTTAATACTTGTGTTCAAGTTTATACAATGATTTTATTTTGAAAAAAAGTTATCTGTCTTTGATAACACGGTGGTTTTAATCACTTTCAATTTCAATGAAAAATAACAAGCGCGATCCCATACAAAAAAATCCGTAACACAAGGAATAATGTATCAGAAAATCGATGTATACTCGGGCTGTAAAACATCTCTGATTAACTGCCAATATCTTAGGCGCGTGGAAGAAGTCTTTTTGTGATGTGTTAATCCGCTAATTACTCAATCAATCAGGATAATTAACATGCATCATGACACCTGTAATTCACTTGTTGACAGCAGCCGAACACCTCGGATTTTATCGTTAGATTAGATAACTTAACACAACAGAGTTCCCGATAATGGTTCCAAAAATAAGGGCGACTTCGACTTCGCTTTTTCGGAAATATAGGGCGAAGTTTTTTGAAACAGGGCGAAGTTATCGCGCAACTTCGCCCTTATTTTGAGCCCTGTGTTAACACTTTAGACCACAATTTTAGTCTGATCATCTTACATAACATGATAGATCCTCTTGACCAGTAAGTTTTATACATTGTATATGAGTCTAGATCCTCTTGACCAGTACGTTTTATACATGTATATGAGTCTAGATCCTCTTGACCAGTACGTTTTATACATGTATATGAGTCTAGATCCTCTTGACCAGTACGTTTTATACATGTATATGAGTTTAGATCCTCTTGACCAGTACGTTTTATACATGTATATGAGTCTAGATCCTCTTGACCAGTAAGTTTTATACATATTTGAGTCTAGATCCTCTTGACCAGTAAGTTTAATACATGTATGAGTCTAGATCCTCTTGACCAGTAAGTTTTATACATTGTATATGAGTCTAGATCCTCTTGACCAGTACGTTTTATACATGTATGAGTCTAGATCCTCTTGACCAGTACATTTTATACATGTATATGAATCTAGATCCTCTTGACCAGTAAGTTTCATGTATATGAGTCTAGTTTGAAGTTCAATTTATATTCACTAGATCAAACCATTAAATTGAACTTCAGGGTATTATAGGAAGTCTTGATGATTCATTGCATAGGTCACAAGGTCAACTCAAAGTAAGTCATTGTATTTCTGGCATGCATTAGAAATTATCCTGTCTGTCAGTTAGTCTGTCTGTCAATCATGTCCATTCCATAACTTTCACATCTATGAATGAATGATTAATGTCGATTCAATCAGTAGGGCACTGGCTCAAATCAGAAAAATTTAAAAAAAAAAAAAAAAAAAAAACATCTGAGGCTGCAGTTCTTCAAACTTCCACAATTGACCCTATTGTTTCTAAAGAGACTGCTCTAGTTTTGATACATGTACTGGTATATATTATAGTAGCTAACTATCCTGTTTAAAAAAATGATCCAGTGTAGATTCTACAAAATCTTAAGTTTGCATGTTTAGGTTACTGAAAGCAAGAATTAAATCAAAACATACTTTTTAGTATATCATATTTCATAAAACATTAATTTTAGCAAATATCTTGGTTAAATTTCTCCAGAAACACAGGACATTTTATGATTGATCAGAAGCGCATCTCTTCAGCCATTTTTCTAAAAGCAAGGGTCAGTCCCAATTTTAATGGCAATTCCGAACTTTTAAGATTTATCACTTTACTTACATTCTTTCTGTTTTAAATAAACTGCATGTTTTAACTTTTTTATTTAGAGAATGAAATATCAAGTTGAAAAAGTAACTGGAGATCAAGTTGAAATTAAACCTAAAGAAGTTAAAAAACAAGAACTGACTTCAAAAAGATGTTCAAGTGAAAGTCCAAAGAAACAATTTGAATCAGAAGAAACTGAAGTTAAAACTGTTGCTATATCAACTCATGAACTTGGTCTTGTTGGTAAAATCCCGGGCAGTATATCAAGCCAGGCAGAAGAAACAAAACCCAAAGAAGTTTCATCTGAACAGATATTAATGGAAGAACAAAGACTTCAGTCTCAATCGCCAAGAAATGGTTTTGTATTTATAATAGAGAAAAGACAAATTTGTAGCCATCAGCACAAAATCTTTTTTAAAATTTGTTGGTTTAACATGTTGAAAGTTTAAGATGTTTTATTGCAAATTTACATATTTGTACATGTAGTTTTAAACTCAAATTTCAGGATAAAAAAAACAAGGAAAAACAATTTAATGGAGTAAAAAAGCAAGTGCTTATTCTTTAAAATGCATTATTTTTTATTGAAGCAAATTTTTGAAAGTAACTTGCAAATGAAATAACATTTATATTCATATAACAATATTTGTCACAATCATTTAAATTTTAAAATCATATATGTGCTTTACTTTTGTTTTCTCAGAATATTTTTCTGTAGTTAATTAAAAAGGTGGTTAACATACATTTATAATTTGTCAATTTTTAGAGATGAAGAAAGTCTTACCAGCACAAGAACAACCAATAGTAACACAACAAAATGTAGTATCTGAAGACGTCGTAAATGTTGACCAGCTTGAACAGCTAAATCTACCAATTAATACAGAAATGGAAGTAAGTCACACTATATATATATATATATATATGGTTTTTTTTTTGTACATATATTCTCATTTTTGTTATCTATGTTGCCAGAGTCGAAACAGACCCTGTCCATCATTCCATTTAAAAACTTACTGGCTTTTTAAATCAATGGCTAGGGTCATGAATTTCAGATTAAGCATTAAAAGATCTATGAAATTTGAGAATTTTAAAAAATTATCAATTTTATGATATAAACTAAAATGGTGTGTTGTTATGCAGCTATGGTTCTAATATCAATAATAACATTAAAATATGACAATTCAATTGTATTCATTCAATTAGCATGGCTATGGTAACAAAATAATTGAAATGAAGAAAAAAGCTAAATCATTTGTTTGCAAGCAAAATATACATGTATTTGCTAATCGACAAATTTGGAGTAAATAAAAAAAATTCCAGCATTGACGTCTAATGTATATGACCAAAATTTAGTAAAATTTAAATGACTTTTCTAACAAGTTTGACAAAGATTAAAAGTAATTTCACATACACATGTATATTTATCATTTATTTATAGATGGTAGTTACTGAAGTTGAGGGTCCTGATTCTATTTGGATACAAGACATAGATTCATTTACAGCAGCTAATGATCTTACAATTAAATTGAATGAGGTAAACTAGTTACATAGTTGAATCCTTGCTAGTTCTAGTGAGGTCTCTGTGCATTAGATGGTTTGAGGTCTAAAGCACTTGTTTCCAGATCACAGTGCCTCATGATTGGGGAGAGTGTGATGGCCAAGTGCATATGCGTAAGGATCACAGTGCCCTCTCACCATTGTTGTTCTGGCACGAACACATTTTCTTTCTGCCAATGCAATTGTTTACATACATGTAGAATTCTGCACATGCTCTAAGCTGATTATTAACACTTTATCAGGTTGCCCCAAGCTTTTAGGATTTCCAATTGTTTTGGGCTAAGAGTGAACTAAGAAAATGAATTACACAGATAATAAAAACAACCATTTTACAGTAGAACTTCGATAACTCGGGACTTCGCTTGGGACTTCGAGTTATCGGGGTGTTCGAGTTATCGAAGTTGAAGGATGATGTCCAAGAATGGTGTCACCTTAATATATGTTTTCCACTACAAAATCTTGATGTTTTTAACAGTTACCTGTACTCGAATGTGAAAAAAACGTAAAAAGATAATTTTTAAAGAAAAAACAATAAATAATTTATTAAAGAATTGATATTGACGGTAAAAGCGTGCGAAACGTATTATTTTATTATAAAATCACGATACATGTATATACGAACAACGAAATCGGAAATCAGATATTTGTACATGTTTATCAAAATGCTTTTTTTTTTACATTCGTTAGAAAATACAAACAGAAACTTAATGAAATTATAAAGCAGTGCAATAAGTAATTTAAGATTTTAATGCAGTCGTGAGTACAACGGGGTTAGTCATTTTAATTAAGCTTGGAGAACTTGGCTTCTTTTATTACAGTAGAGGATAAGCGTACCTGTTAGGCTTAATTGTCCGTGATGGTACTGGATATTAATCCGTTAATTGATACTGATTAATACGGTAGAGAACAAGAACTACCTGGTTATTTTCTCTACTATAATGGTAGCCAAATTATCGATATGTGATTTCTTTGATCGTTTTATTAAACGAGCCATTGATTTTACACTGTTAGAAAAAATTCGAGTTTTTGAAGTTAATTTTAATAGATTTTTAAACTACAGACCAAATTTTTACTTCGAGTTATCGGGGGTATTCAAATTATAGAAGTTTGAGTTATCGAAGTTTTCCTAATATAGTTTATATAGAAAACCGGTCGGGACATAATAAAGACTTCGAGTTATCCGTGGTATTCGAGATATCGAAGTTTGAGTTATCGAAGTTCTACTGTATATATTTCTTTCATTAATTCGTAAATTTAATGCAGCTTTAATGACAAAACGAATCTTGTGAATAGGTGCATTTGAAATGTAAAATCCTTATTTTAAAAATGTCTAATAACCACTGGCCAAAGATTCAGATTAAGCACCTCCTGATAATTTTTAGCATTTGTATTTCCATCTCAAAATGTGAAAGTTCCAACACCATTTTATGTTATGCAGTCTCAAAGCATTGTACTGAGATGTTTACAGGGAGGGATACATACACAACAGGGGTAACACTCTTTGCTATCCTTGGGCCAGACATATACATGGTGATCAGTACCAGTTTTCACTTTAGATTCATCACTTAATATTACTTTATTCCTATGTCCATTTACTGGTAATAAAAATTTCCCTCTTTACCACACAACATGTTTTCTGTAGATTCTGATGCACTTTCTAACACAACACCTGTGATATCATTCCTGATATACCACATGTTGAACAGTTGTGATATAAATCTCTGAGGCCTGTTCTCATCTGTAATTTAATATTCAGAGTGAAGCAATAATTAATATTGTCATAGAAACCAAAACAGTTATTGATGAATCACTCAAAACTCTTGGTTGCCCAGACCTTGGTAAGTTTTCAGTATTTCTCCTTTCTCCAAAAATGACAAAAAAGTATTGTCAATTGTAATTTGAGGCAAGCCTTACAATGTGGCTATTTCAACTTTTTTGTTTCTTGTTGATATAAACATACAGTCCTTGTTGATATAAATCTAAAGTACTTACTGTTTCCTACTTTGGTCCATTATAAACAATATCTGACCATGTGTTGAAAATTAATAGCCCTCTTTGATTGTTGCATAATGCGACAGGGAAACCCAAGCATATAATATTTTGGTTAAGTTTTAGAGCATTGTTTGTACATTAACTAATGCCTTATTAATGTAAATGGCCCCTAGTAACCAAAAGTAATGATCTATGTAGTATATGTAAAATTCTAAGATATACCACTTACCATTATTAATTTTAGTAAAGTGAAATTATATTGACTTGGGTGTAAATTACTCAATTATTCATTATATTTGTATTTCAGGCAAGTCAAACAGCAGAACCTGTCTCAGACCCTGTTATTGGTGGATTGTATTTGAGCCAGTACAGTATTGACAATGCTTGGTATAGAAGTGTTGTAGAAAGCATTAGTGGTGATCATATCTGTGTTTGTTTTATTGACTATGGAAACAGAGAGGTAACCCTGGCTTCTGGATTAAAGAAATTACCCAAGAACCTAGCTCAGGAATCTCTCAAGGTATGTAGGTATAGACAGGGCCTAGTTACAAAAAGTGAATTATTGTAGAGACGGCATTGTGTCTTACTGTTACATCATAACTTATTGGTCTAGTTCCTTTTGATTGCTTTTTATAACAAACATGCATGAGTGGAGTGGAGTAATGGTGTTTAACACCCCAGTCATGATTTTAACTTAGAAACTGGAGAACCTGGAGAAAACCACTAACCTTCAGCAAACCAACTTGACAAATTTACACTAGTATCTGACTTGAGTGGGATTTGAACCTCATGATTTACAATGTTGATCTTATATCATAGATACAGGTGATATAATGTATATTTAGCAGTGCTAGTGGTAATTACTCAGATATGTCAAACATGTACCTGAACCTATGCTTATAAAAGTTATACAAAGGTTAGGTGCTTAAAAATTTACATATTCCCTGCAAACAAAGTAAATATGCTATTCTTATTAACATATATTAAATGCATGGACCATACCCAAAGGACCTATAACTCCCTTTAAAAACTTTACACACACATTTTGTTTGTTAATGTTGTAAAGCTGAGTAAATAATGGCAAACTGTCAGTTTATCTTGTTTACTTTGTTCACTTTTCGTAGGCCGTCCAATGCTATCTAGGAAATCTGCCATCAACAGTGTCCGATGCTGAATTAGCCAAAACAATTGTAATTTCATCTGTGGAGTCAATATTTAAATGCCAACAGTTATATAGAGTAACAGTACTGAAGAAAGATAACACAAAATACGCAATAACAATCAAAGATCTTAATGGTAAAAATCAAATTTATCTTAAAATGAGTTGATAAAAATTATAAAACATGCCATAATCTTTTCATTTGCTTGGTCATATGCTTTTGTTTTGATAAGAAGAAAAAAATTGGGGTGCTGGTAAAAACACAAACTACTTGAAGTTGACCTCATACCTTTATACCTTTATTAATATGGTTGACATTTGTAGAGCCCAACTTTTCATTGGTTGTCGCTGATAGTGCTAACTACTGAGTGTTACTGTTGTATCTTGAGAATTTTTATATTTTTTAAAGTGAGCTGGCAGGCAGTAAATCAAATCTGGTTAGATAGTTTTGTCTTTTCACATAGGTGATTATATAAAGTATCTTAAGGCTGTCAGTCTGCTTAATTTTGGGCAAAAATGATGAGAATGTGCTTTTTCTAGGACAATGTCAAAGACACTTGTGATAATTAATAAATCAAGAACAACAATGTACATGTGTTCTTTACAGTTGATTATAACTATGTTTAATTCGTTTCAATTTTCTGTTTTATAATTCAATGGGCCTTTTGAACTTAGTACCAGAAAGATGTGCGACACCTTTATTTTTATATGTACATGTATAAAGAGCTTGTTTAAATTAAGAAATAGAAAGCTATAATAAATGAATATGTAAATCTTTACTTAACTATTCATTTATTATTCACTTGCATTTCCATATTTTTATATTTGGTGGAATTGACATGTTAACCATTATCCAAGTTTTTTCTTGTAGGAGACGATGTTGGTAAAAAGCTTATTGATGCAGGACTTGTACAGACTGACAACAAGACCAGGTTAGTTCAGTATATGATTCTGGTATGTTAAGCTTTGGTTTTGTTCTAATGTATACATTTTTCAGTGAACTATTGAAAAAATTATTTTGCATTGTGCCATTAATTGATAAGGCAGTTGTAGTATTATTATTACTATATTTGTGATTAATATTATTATATTATCTCAATGTTAACTTTTTGCAGCTTGGTGGTTAAGTAATCTAAAGCGTGCAAATACAGTTCTCAGTTGTCTGTAAAGGCTTCAAATTTCATTGAACATTTTGGTTTATTCATTCTTATACATGATTATTATTATGAGTTGTAGTAATTTTAGATTGAAATTTGATTGTTTCAGAAAACCAACACCAGATTTGTCTTCTTCAGACACTTCTTCTAAACCAACACCAGCTCCATCTAAATCAACACCAACTCCAAAAAGTCTTCCTCAGCCCTTGGCATCAACAGCAGCAGGGTTTGCTCCACCTGCTGTAGAATTACCTTTGAATAAAGAGATTGAGGTTTCTCTCTCTCTCTCTCTCTCTCTCTCTCTCTCTCTCTCTCTCTCTCTCTCTCTCTCTCTCTCTCTCTCTCTCTCTCTCTCTCTCTCTCTCTCTCTCTCTCTCTCTCACACACACACACACACACACACACACACACACACACACACACACACCAATGTTTGGTCCTCAAAAACTATTTTTACAAATGTCTTCACAACAAGTGAACAAATGATCTCTTGGGACAAGGCCATTTAAATAAAAAAACATTTAAACAGCTTTTGATCATTAACTCAAGGCATGTAGAAGCTTTACTTAATATTCAGTATTAATACATGAAGAACCAACAATTTGGAAGATTGACCTTCATTTGTAAAATCTTCTTGTCAAAGTGAAAGGTCAAGAAACTTGAAGTTATCATACATATACAGGTATCAGCATTGCATGAAATCATGCTTTGTGATGTTGGGTGACCTTGACCTAGTTGCATAACCATGATGTCTTTATTTACCCAGAGGCTTGTTCAAGTCACTGGTTGCTCGCCACTACACTCACGCATACAATTTTTATGTCTATTGAACAGACGCGAGTACTCGCGTTGCATTCAAAATGGCAACCATCGGTGAAGAAGAGACTAATATTGTTAAATAAATTGTGATTGACCAGCCAAGTATTGATTTATCCTTGACTTCCACATCATATTAAGACGACGAAAAACAAGTCGTTTCATTTTTTATTGATAATACAGGGTATGTTAAATAGTTCTATCGTTTTTTTTAAAAAAAAATCGTCATTTAATTTTGGGTTCTGATATACCCGTGGTCAGGCACTGATAAAATCCCCCAAAAAAACTTAAAAACATACTCATATCATGCATCTTCACAAATGTTTGAAATAATTCAAACGTTAATACCTTTATTTGAACGATTTATCACACTTTCACTGACATAAAAACAATACTGCAGGTTTTTTTCAGAATTCACTAAGATCATTTCCTTAATGTTTGACACTACGACGCCATCTTGAATCTAAGGCGAACAACCTTAAAATATTGATAGCTTTCGCACGCTTGCGCTTGCGCATACAACCATTCCTGAACGGTTAGAAGTCAATGCGATTGCGTATATACGCACTCTTGAACGGGCCTCTGGTTGTTCTGTTTTTGTACTCAGTTGATGGTTGCAGTTCTCAGGACCACTTGTTTTAATTTTAAAATGTTGATTTTGTTTATAAATAAAGGTGATGATAAGTGAAGTCTGTGGTCCAGATGAAATCTATGTACAGTTTTATTCAGCAGAGACAGTTGAAAATATTCATAAATTTCCAAAGGAATTGACAGAGGTAGGTAGAGTTTAATCACTTTAATAGTGAAGGAAAAAAAAAAACAAGGGAGAGGTAATAAAGAATACTGACCATTTATTTTTACCATTTGAGCAGTACATGTCCTCTAATGCCTCTTGTTATACATGTATCTAATGAAATTTCTCACAAAAGAGAAATTAGAATCTGAAGAAATTCATCAGCAAATGGCCAAGGTATACAATGCTATTAGTTCTGCCTATTCAACAGTGACAAAATGGTCAGTAGAATTTAAACATGGGATGCAGATTACAAGAGGATAACCCATGGTCAGGTTGGACAGCTTATCTTTTCATGTAGAAAATTAATTATGCAGAGACCCTCAAAAAAAATAATTGCAAAATTACAGTCATGGCCAACGAGGTCAAACAACTAAATTAATCACTCTTTAGTCTTGATCTGGCCTCAAGGGATCAGGGATAATTGCATATTTAAAAAATTTTAATTGAATTTGCAAATTTTAAATTTAATTTGCAAAAAAGCACAAACAATTTTCCTGATGATGACGATGATGATGATGAACCTTAGCTGCCACAGGGTCATTGTTTGATGACCAAAGTGAAGACTTCTATTTCAGAGGTAAAGACAGTCTTAAAGAAAAGTGGGCTAAGTACATTGAGGTACAGTCATGTAAATTTGTTCTTAATTGAAAAAATACAGTGTATGGTTGCATGGTTTGTTGTAAGTGTACCGTAAATCCCCTGATATAAGACGACCATGATTTTCAGACAAGGTCATACTGGTACTGGTATTTGACGCTACCGATCAGACCATTAACTTTCCACCAATTTTTGCCTATTGTTTATATTTTTTATTTTAATACCATACTTGTGCAGTAATTTCTTTGCCGTTCGATCTAGTTTAAATTATGAATAAATTAGAAAAGGTAAAAATAAAATCAGATGCCAGAACATCTCATCATCAGTAATCATAAAGACGTATATCTGTTCCGTTTTTAAATAAATTCAATAAACTACATTTTAAAAAATTTGTTATTGTTTATTAGACTATCAATCAGCTGTTGGAGACAGGAACTCTGATACTCAGAACATATTGCCCTTTACGTGTGAAGCAGACAAAGTGTGATTTATGGAATTTCTAGATTGTTACTAAAATACTTAGTAAACAAAAAGAATAAAATATTGTACAGAATATTTACCGCCTCCTTGATTACTGTACTTACGGAAACCTTGATGATATCTTTTTATTTCTTATTTTAAATATTTATTTTAACTTTATTTTATTAAAAGATCAATAAATATACAAAACTACAAAAATTTCAAATCACGTAATTCGCGTTTCTTGTATGTTATGAATCTGTAAAATATATCAACCATTTTGAAACTGCAATATACAAAAACAAAGATGGCGGACATGATGATCGTGTGTGGACATTTTCTCAAGAATTTCAACCCCTCAGTTGTTTACCATCATATAAGACGACCCCCCCTTCTCAAAAAATAAATTTTAAGGTAAAATAAATCGCTTATATGTGGGGATTTACGGTAATACATGTGTGTGCCTTATTTAATGAACTTTCTGATCTTTTTTTTATACAGTGATATATTGTTTAAAATCATTAAGTTATAATGACATATTATTTATTAAGAGTAGTTATTTTACAATAATTGTCAAAACTTGACTTTGTCAAATTAGAATTATATTTTAAAATACACAGGTGTGTTCAAAAATAACAACCCCTTTATCATCACCGGTAGTTGGAGTAATTTGTGCTGCTAAATACAGTGCAGATGGGCAGTGGTATCGTGCCAGAATAGAGACTATTCCTGAGAGAGACGTGGCTGCTGTATTATTCATAGATTTCGGTAACAGAGAAAATGTTCAATTCACAAATCTTTTACCTCTGCCACAACAATTTTTAAGAGTTGAAGTCATGGTAAATATATTAAATTTCTTTTGTTTTTTTAAATCTATTTTTCAAATGATTTTTTTTTTTTTCACTTTTATATTTGATTATCATTATGCACATAAATAAACATGTATTTACAAAAGAATTACACATTCTTGATTTTTCAACATCCATGTGCATTTCTATTTCAAGTAAATTTCCATTCATTTTACATATAAAAATATTGCATGTAAGAGGAAATATACAAAACTACATGTACAAACAATAATACATCTATTCCGTTGTGTAAAAGAAAATAAAAGACAGAAAAAAACATAATGTATTTGATATTGTGTATTTAACTTTTTATTTGGATGAAAGATAATTGTGTTTTTGGATTTCATTTCTATAGAGAAAGAAGGTACATGTATTTTAATATGGTTAAAGGAGAAATATGATGAACCCAAACATGTACCTTGACTATGGTCTAAAATGACCTTTTTAAACACTTCCTAACTTGAAATGTATGCAGGAGTTTGGGGTTTAAATGCCAGCTGGTTCTGACCAAAACATCAAGCACTCAGCAATTAGAAATAAAAGTCATGAGGGTCCTTCAGATGATACCCTAAAAACCTATGCCCTTTGTCATGGCACACTAAAGAACCCTCTTTGCACATTGCTTTGAGCACACTTCAAAGGTAAAAATTTCTACCAATTTATCTATAGCTGGTGACGTCTAGATATAAGTGAATTATTCTTGACTTGGACCCCATTCAATCAATCAATTTTCTTGACTTGGACCCCATTCAATCAATCAATTAATTTTAACTTGAAATATTTGAGCAAAGATTGAGCTTTTTAATCCTTTAATTTGTTAAATAATTGTTAGGACAAAATATTGATGGATTAAAATATTGATGAATATCGTCCATAAAACAGGAAGGTTTTTTGACAATATCTGTGTATTTGGTTTATTAACCATTTGCTAAACATGAAAATTTATTATGTAATTCATATTCAGTGAAAAAATGATCTAGCACAAATGGTATAGGGTGTAATGTGGTACACTTGAGAGCCCCTTTGACAATTATTGCCATTGCCATAAAAAGATATACTGAAATTGTTTTCTGATATCTAGGAAAGTAGAATACCTTTAGTATTTTAGTCAGTCTGACATAAGTTAACTTCTCCTATTCAAAATATCATATTATTTCACATAAATTAAACAAACTCTGATTTTTCTGACAGCAAACTGACAAATTTCTCACTTACTACTTTGCCTGCTACATGTAGGTGGTTTTAAATTTGTGATTCGCATGTGCTTCAGACCACAGTTCATCCTGTTGGACAAATAGAAAAAAAACACATATTATTAACCCATACAAATTCTTCAGTGAGCCACTTATACATGTTTGGTTTAGTTAAGAAGTTTATACAGTTTTTACTTTATTCATTAATCTTTATTATTTCCAGGCTGTAAAATGTTATCTAGACGATGATACAAACTTTACATTGGACAAACAGGCTATTGCTGCAGTCAAGGAGATTCTGGTTCCAACTCTGAATTGTGGTAAAATTTATTCATTAGTTGCAACAAAGAAAGATGATAAGGGTTATGGTGTTGTGATGAAGACTTCTGATGGTAAGAAATATGTTATGTAATAAATAGCAACTTTTGACAATGAAATTAAAGCTGCCCCCTTAAAATACTGTCATTGGGCCAACTTTGGCTAACAGTGAAGTGTAAGAAAATTGTTCTGTTTCCACTCTTTTGTCCTAATACTTGACTGTTAATTGTAAGTTTTCAAGGACAAATGACATATGGCTTGAATTTGATTTAATATGTACAGTAGTCATATAAATGACCAATTAAAACACTGATTTTTTAAAAACAAATATTAAAAAATCAGAATCATGTTATAATGCTTACCCTCTTTTTGAAAGTATGACCCTAATTTTTTCAAGACCTGGGTCAGGGGAGCCCCTCTAACCTCAGTTCTACATTGAACATTGGTTAATGAGGGGTGTGATGATGAGTAAGGGGTAGCCTAATTGCTGATAATTGCTGTGATTTGACTGTTCATTCCATTCAACAGATCAGTGATAATATTGAGAACATTAAGAAAAGATCCCATTGACATATCCAATTTACCAGTAAATGTCTTGTTTTTTTTTTTTACTTTTATACCCCCACAACAAAGTTGAGAAGGGTAAATGTTTCTGATACATCCATTAGTCTTATATTTGTCAGTGCAACTCCCGTCATGTAATAAACAGATTTAAGGAATTTAGAATGTACATGTAGTAAGGACACAATGTGTAGTTGTGTAATTTCAATCTTTTGAAATTGTGAGATTTACACCATTTTGAAGTAATTTTTCTCTCTGTAATTAAGCATCCTGTCAGCAAAGTTTCTCTTCAGCCACTTAATAGGATTTCAGGAAACTTGGAAGCTTATTGATATAATATGTTGTTGTGCATCAAACCAGGAAAAAAGGGTTTCTTCTTAAATTCTTTTGAAATTTAATTTTTCTTTAAATAATTTTGCTACGGAAACAGCAAGTACAACTCAGAATAATAATATGCATTCAGTAACCTGGATATGTGAGATTTACCTCACACAGTACATATACAGATGTAATGATTACATTTCAAAGAGACAACAACATGACCCCAGAGTACTGCCTCAGGCAGCCAAATAATTTATATTTGCATTTTAAATTTTTGACATTCACCATGTCAACTTGTTCTTCTTCAGATACAATACAGCCATTGTTCTTTATGGATAAAAGTTAAAATGTTCTCTTCTAGGATTTGATGTGATGCACATGATGAGAAATAGAAAGTCTACTGACACTCCACCTCAGAACAAGAAACCAACAGTTGAATCTGCAGATATTACAGCTGTTGGCCAGAATCAGATACAATATGCCAGTTTGCCTTTGAATGAAGAAGTTCAAGTAAGTGCCTAGATACTGAAAACTTAGATGGGAATTTTATATTATTAACACTTACATTGTACAAGTATAGTGACAGTGACATTCCTTTTTATGAGCCCTGAAGAATGGTTGTCCCTGTCATTTAGTGTTTCATAAGTCAAATGACAGTAGTTTTTAACCATCCTGCTACTAATGTTTGACATGTAAACTGACAGGGGCTTGTTTAGCACTCTGCTACTAATTTTTGACATACGAACTGACAGCTGGATTTGTTCAAACAATTTTCACAGATAGTGCAATTGAGGTGATTTTCTGAAGCTTTTAAGTCAAATAGAACAAAATTCATTAAGGAAGATCCTGGTGTGGCTCTCCAACGTCCAAGATCGCCAAAGAAAAAACACAAATTAATAGCTATTACAGATAGATTTAATTTTTATAGAGCAAATAGGTTCAAATTTGATAAATAGAAAGTGAGTGTATTTATACTAATTTTCATATATTGTAGGAATAAGGTGTTATATTGAGCAGAATCTTTTAAAATATTTTCTTCTAAAACTGTTGGGCCTGTAAATGTGTACAGGTCCTACTTTGCTTTTTTTTCAAATCACAAAAATTGAATGTAAAAATTTTTAGAAAATTCAGAATCTAGTTTTGAAGACTGTTACATCTGAACATAACAAAAATTTATGAGAGGGATTGGATTGGGTTAGTGGACTCTAACAAGATTCTTTCTCTTATATCATGGCAGTCAGTTTTGTAATGGCAAGGGAACAAAGAAAACCACCAACCATTGACAAGCAAACTGAGAAACTTTCTAACACTTGGATCTGCCCAAGTGAGATTTGAGTATACATGTAGGTGGTGAGTGGCATTTTGAACTTTAAGTATGCACTGTAGACCACTTGGCCACTGGGTCCCCTTATGAACAGGTTAATAGTACACAAGTTTTTAGAGTATTGCATGTGTAAAGCTATTTCCGTGACAGTGTACTTACAGCAGTAAGCAAAGCAAGTTACAATTTAAACGGATATGCTTCTTGCTTGTTTATATTGACTTTTTTTTCAATATTTTAAGGTTGTTGTGACAGAAGTTGTGAGCCCTGCTGAGATTTGGATTAACCTGTTACAAGATGTTGAGTCTGGTGCTCAGATTAACTCAGTTTTGACTCAGGTATGTTTACAGTCACGTTAATGTATTTGTAGTGAAAAAAAAACACCTGTCTGAAGTGAAATACATTGAAACTTCAATAACTCGAATTTTGACATCTCAGATACCATGGAAAATTTGAAGTCATTATTTGTCCCACCAGTTTTCTGTAGAATCTATTTAAAAACAACTTCGATAACTCAAACTTCTTTAAGTTGAACACCCGATATACAAAAATTTAATACATGCTTTAAACAGAATATTTACTAATAGTTAAATTGATTTATGAAATAAAAATGTTTTCCCACCAATTAATTATCCTTTAACTAATCTAAAAATATTGATTATTGTGCTCATTCATGGCATGCAAAATATGCTAAGTAAAGAATGCATTCATGCATGCATCTTATTTTCTCTTTTGAATCTTCTTAGCTATATTGAACTTATTTTGTTGAGAAAGATTCTTGGTTGATGTAGATAAAAATTGGGCAATTAAAACATTTTAACTATTCTTTTATGTACCTATTCTTGTCACTTTGATTAAAAATCATTCCATAGCAAAAAATACTGCACTAAAATCACAGAAAATATTAACTTATTAATAAAATGTATAGTTCAGATCTTGGGTCAATGACACAATAGATACAGCATCAAATAATAAACAGTACATTTTGCAGATCAAACTGATAAAATGAAATTTGTGAAAAAATGATATTAAATATTGATTCTTCTGTATGATAAAATGAATTCTTACAATGAAAAAAATCCCCATTTGACTTTTTTCGAATTTTTCTGTAAAGCTGTTAAATTTTGTTTTTCAGATTATTTCACAGTTTTCGCCTGTCAAATCACCAGTCGTTGGTGGCATCTATGCAGGACAGTTTAGTGTGGATAATACATGGTATAGAGCACGAGTTGAGTCACTGGATGGCAAAAACAAAGTCAATGTTGTGTACATTGATTATGGAAATAAAGAAACAATTTCTGTGGATCATCTTAGAGAATTACATCCTGATCTTTTAGTTCCTGAAGCATATGTAATTATTCTTCTCTTATTTTTTATTTACTTTAAGAAAGAAGAAGATAAGTAATGAATTTTGAAACCAGACAAGAGGAGTTTCTTGAGCCTATCTGTTTATCATACGATTAATCTTAATGCTTGTTTAGATCTATTATTATGTCTGCATATCAGCAGACATCTTGTTGTTACTCATAATCTTTATCATTATTATTTTATTATTATTATTATTCCTCCTCGTGTCTGACAGATTTTTTTTCAGAGACATCCCTCCTACATTTCTTATCTGATCAGGTTGAAATTTTGTCAACTAGTAGGGATTAACCATGGGGAGGTCGCTTCCTCACCATTTTTCGGAATTCGGAAGGACTTCTGAGAAATGGGGTTAAAACCATGGAATTCCAGAGTTTTTTCTTTCTTTCTTGGAATTTCCTCTGTTATTTAAGCACCTCTTTAGAGAGCTGATACTTAGATATATACTTGCTCGCAAGTATACATTCTAATTTCTATTACATTTATTTTCAATGGAAACATATAATCTGATTTTTCTTTTAAAGTTATATTATTCAAGAAAGTTACAATATGAATATACATGTAAAAGTACCTGATTGACTTAGACATCCATCAACTTTAAATCATGCCAAATTGCTGTTATTTTCTGCTTTCTTCGATGGGCTGTAGTTAATTTTAGTTATGAAGTTTCTATCAACATTCTAAAGCTGACTGCCTTAATTTATGGAAAATGATTTTGACAAGACATTTTATATCCACCCCATCTGACTTGTACATTTACAAATTAGAGCACTTTCTTTGTAATTTATAGACAATCATATTTTGTTACCTTTAAATAGTTTATTTATTATATTTGTTTCTATACAATCATGTACTTTATATCTACAGGGTATTCAGTGTTGTATTGATGGAATCTCTCCTCCAAATGGTGACAAAACCTGGAGTGATGCTGCCATTAAATTTTTTAAAACTGTTGCAGTTCCCTCAGCTGCCTGTCGACAATCATATAGTGTTACAGCTACTCAGAAGAAGGATAATGTTTTCTCTGTATTACTAAAGGATGCTAGTGGTATGTGTCTTCTGGTACAACATACATTTATCTTCAAATCAGATATAATGAAAAGCTACACTTACAAAAAAATACAATTTGGCAATCCAACCTAAATAGGTCATCAGTACAAATTATAGATTGATCTGTGTTCATTCAAACATTAATCTGTCAGAATTGTTGAATCATTCTCCTGTCTGATTATTATTACCATTATTACCATTATTATTATTAAAATCATAATCAAGTTTTAATAACATTACCAGCATTGTATCCAATCATAATCAACGTGATTATCATTACCAGCATTGTATCCAATCATAATCAACGTGATTACCATTACCAGCAATGTATCCAATCATAATCAACGTGATTACTATTACCAGCATTGTATCCAATCATAATCAACGTGATTACCATTACCAGCATTGTATCCAATCAAAATCTAGTCTGATTACCATGCCAGCATTGTATCCAATCATAAGTCTGATTACCATTACCAGCATTGTTGTCCAATCATAGGGCAGTTTTATTACAGTATCGGCATTGGTTTTTAATAATAATCCAGTCTGATTACGACCATCAGCATTAGTGTCTAATCATACTCTAGTCTGATAACCATTGTCAACATCAGTATTCAGGTTAAAGTTGGATTAACTAGATGTACAGGCAGCCTGTCACATTGACCTTCTGACCACTCTTTTGGTTCAAAATTTCTGATGAATTACATGTGTAAATGCAGACAAGTTATCACAATTTCTTCATCAGTTTTGTTTTATTTATTTAATAGTTATGTCCTATATGAATTAAGTCAAAGGTAAAAAAAGTTTGACAATATACTAATAGAGGGTGTTGAGGTTAAATTCAGAGAGTTGAGTTGAGTTGAGTAATGGTGTTTAATGTCCCAGTCAAGATTATTTCACTTATATCGAGACGTCGCCAGCCATAGGCAAAAGTGCAGAAATTTTGCCTGTGCGTTGCGCTGATGGCATTATACAGCAGGGTTCTTTATCATGCCATGCCTGCCATGACTTGGGACCTCGTTTATTTTAAGTTCCCATCCAAAAGAACCGTGACTTTTATTTCGTAATGCTGAGTGCTTGGCAAAAGAACAGTCACTACCCACTTTCAAGTCTTGGGTCAGACCCGGCCAGGGGCTCGAACCCACGACCTTCCACTTACGGAGTGAGCACTCTACTAACTGAGCTACCGCAGTGGCCATTTTTTTTCAAGAGTCAGTAGGCTTGGGGTATGTGTATTTGCTTCCTTTAAATAATTGTAATGTTACATTTTTGTGTATTTATTAATCAGGTGTTGACTTAAGTCAGAGGCTTGTCGAAAAAGAAATGGCGTTAAATGTAACAGCTCCACTAAGTTCACAGTCTGTTCAAGAGTCTGTTTCAGAATCCATACCACAAGCAGCAAAACAACTGTAAGTATAAGTATATATTTTTGGGAGTAAAAAAGTAGAATTAGATCTCATTAAGCTTTTTTATCAAGAGACTTCTTTTTATAGGTGATGTTTAGAATTTATTTTGTGGATGTAAGTTCATGTATATCATAATGTGAAAATTTGATGTTAAAAGTCAGGTTAAAACCAAAATCTAGCCTAATGGTGATTTGGACTGTTAGTTGTAACTTTTTGAAAGTTTTGTTGATCTTGTTGACATTTTGAAATTAGTAATAATTGCTAATTGAATATTATTCTACATACCATAGTTACTCCCATATAACCTGCAATTTATACACCAAAATTAAAAATTTGAGAAAGGGGATGCCGGTTATGAAGAGTTTTCTACTTTCACTTTCTAAGTCCTGCAAAATCTAATGTAATCTTTAAGATACATGTATTTTAACATAAGAAAAAAAAAACTATTTTGTTTTTTAGTGTCAACCAATTCATGTCACAAAAGTGTTTTACTATTATTTATACACATAATGAAATGCAACACACTCAGTTCATACAGATGCAAACACATGTCATTATCAAGGAAGATGCTGTGTTCAACCCACTCCTAGGCTTTTCTGTGTTTTTACATTAAACAAGTGGGTTTTTTCATTAAATTTCTTTGTCTTGCTCCATCAATCCTGCCAAGTCTTGAGGTCTTTGTCATAATAAAAACAATGGAATTTTAACCAGTGACAGCATGATATATTGCAGGTGATGATATATATTTTCTTACCAAGAAATAGCTTTAGCACATTCTAGACATTGAAAATATTTATTTGAATTTGAGACATCTCAATCTTAAACTGTCATTGGTTTATGATTCTTTTTTTCACTCATTTGCAACATAATGAACAAGCATTTGCACTAAATGTTCTCATAATTACCACCATCATTATTGACTACTTAAAATAACAATTTTTTAGACTTTCTTGCATAAAACAATTATGATGTCATCAATTGTGTCAGAATTAAATACATGTAGTTCAGGTGAGATACATGTAGGTATATGGTTTTTTTTGTTGAGTTTAGATTTAATTATGACAGTTTGCTCTGTATGATAAATGTATTGAATATAATTTAGGAAAACCATTATGGTCACTGATATTGGCTGTCTGTCTACAGAAATGAGGGAAGGAGAAACCTTGAATCTTCTGATTGTGGAAATAGAGTCGCCAACACATTTCTACGTCCAGATTAATGACAAGGATCGGATAGCTACCTATTCTGAGTTGCAAAAAGAATTGGACAATACTGCAGTTATTTGTACTGATAAAGAATATAGGTAGATAATATACAATGTATCTTTGGTTATGTTCTAAATCTAATTCAAACACTCATATGGGAAGCACCACTTACAACTCAAGTATTTAATAACTATTAATTTACAATAAATAGATACATGTAACATTGTTTTCTTTTTCCAACAATAATCTTCAAAAAAATATTAAAAAAAAAATTAGTAATAAACATAATAATGATTATATTAATAATAAAACATTAAATAACAGCAAAAATTTTTCTTGATTTTTCAGCGATGTACTTACGGAATGAGTGTTTGTGTGTTTTACCCTATTAAATCCCAGTAAGGATTTTAAAAGCTCTGCATTTTATACTCCAGCTAAGATGGCATGTATTTTGGTGTCAGTTTATTACAACAAAATGCATCGTCATAACCGTATGTGACATGATAAAAATTTTTTTGATATCCCTTCTGAAACCTTAAAAAACGAGTACTATGGCAGACGTGAATTAGACAGTAGTGAAGTTTTACTATATACAAGAAGTCTTTAGTTAACAAGACGGATCTAAAAGTGCCATATAATATGACATAAAAAGTACCATTTTATTGTTAATAAATTTTTTTTAATCAAAATCAAGATGATAATATGATAATTGGTACAAATTGGATCACAAATTAAATATTACAAAGATTTTATGCAATGACTTGCAGTTTTTTTTATGTTTTTTTACTTAATAGCATCTGCTTTTTAGATTGAAAAAAAATGAAGTCCTTTAATAAATAGCATTCTTGAAAAATAACAAACTATATTATGACCCAGTTGCAATAGAAGTATGTCTGTACAGAAGATGTTTAAATTGTGACATATGTAAATGATGTGGGTCAAGACAGTATTTTTGTACAAATTGATAAAATTTGTGTATAAACTTTTTGGCTCTTGAATCAAGATTTAAAAAAATAATGGTCAAAGTGAAAAATTTAAGCTAGTGATGTTGAGATAATTGCCGATGATCGATTGTCAGTCGTTGTCGGGCAGCGATCCTAATAATCGATCACAAGATAAATAATCGATCGAGTAGTTTCTGGATTGCGGTCAAGTCCATTTCCTTTCCGGTTCTTGCTACTTAAAACAAAAATGGTGGACGGAGATTGGATAGTTTATCCAGAAAATTTTTACCCTAGTGAGATGCTTCGGCCACTGTCACTCGTGTCCAGGCAAGGATCTATCTGGCCTTATCTTACAATCACTAAGCAAGAACACTTGGCTTTTACAATAAAAGTACTTACAATGTATATTCAGCTTTAATTGTTACTGAATACTGATGTATATTTACTAAGTAATTCCGATTATTAATCGATTATCAATAATGCTTCTCCGATTATCGATTATTAATTCTTGTCTGATTGGACATCACTAATTTAAGCACCCTATGTAAGATATCCAACAAGTTAAGTCATTCACGCACCCTGTTTAATATAACCCACAAGCTCTTTTTTCCACTAAAATGTATCGGTGAAACCAGAGTTGTATAAGTAAGCTGAGGATCAATCTATTTACTCCAGAACTACATGTAGGCTTGGCTAGTAATCTAGAAACAAGTACTGGATATTTTTTGTTTGGTCCTTGATATAAAATATTAGACACATGGATAACACTCACAGATGTCTGGGTCCTTTACAAAATTTAAGAAATTTCACCACTAAGCTACATCATATTATTGTACAATAAATTTTGATTAATTTTCATGTACATTTCTTTAAATGTTTTTCAGACCTAAAGAAATTGGTGAATTGGTGATTGCTTTATATTCAGGAAACTGGTATAGAGCTAAGGTTTTGGATATAGGACAGACAAAGTGCAGGGTATTATATCATTGATTTTGGTAATAAGGAAGAAGTAGAATTTTCTATGGTTCGCCCTGCTTTTGTAGCATCCACAAGGTTGCCAGCACAAGCTATGACATGTGCATTGGATAATGTAACTCTGCCTAGTTCAGGAAGTTGGTCTCGTGAAGACACAGAATTATTTACACAGTTAATTCTTAGTCAACCAAATCCACAGTCAGGTTATCAAGCTCAAGTGAAAAGAATTGAAGGAAGTACAGTGTTTATTGACATAAAAATAGGATCTGGTGAATCAATATCTGAATTGTTCTTACAATCAAGAACTTCAGCCTCACAAGAACCTGCACAGAATCAACCTGCACCATCACAGAATCAACCTGCACCATCACAGAATCAACCTGCACCATCACAGAATCAAGATGTTGTTATGGCTACATCTGTTCATAGGATGGATTTACCTTTAGGTCAGAGAGTTGACACTGTTGTTGTGACTTTCAATAATTTTCATTCATTTTATTTACAAATTCTTGCAAATCATCAAATTGACCTTCGTAATTTGATGGTAAATATAGCAGAACATTGTATGTTAAATGAGACTCCACATTCCCCTGTAGTTGGAGAGTTAGTCTGTGCAAAATATGAGGAAGTCTGGAATAGAGCTAGTGTTATTGATATTGTGGATGGATATTTTGTGGTACATTATATAGATTTTGGAAATTCAGAATCTGTGGATTCCAGTTTGATTCGAAAACTTCCACAGGCTTTTGCAACTGTTCCCATACAGGCAGTTCACTGTCGGCTGTCTGGTGTGGGATTAGAATCACAAACAGAAGAAACAATTACATCTTTTGTTGCAAGCACTGTGAATGTAGCCTCAAAAACTGAGGCAGTAAAGAAAGATGGCACACAGTTCGAAGTCATAATGTATTCAAATGACGGTATAAATATCAATGAACAGTTACAACCACTGCCAAATTCCAACATGCCAGCAGGTGGTGCTGCAGCTTCTGTTCATCCAAAAGTAACTGCTATGACACAAAATACTCCATCTTCAAGAGAATTTGACTTAATTATAACATATGCTGTCAGTCCTGAAGAGTTTTACGTACAGCTGTATGATCAAGATGGTAAGTGTTACTAGCTTAAACTTAAATAAATTGGTGTCCCTTTTTTTGCAAGTTCAGTATTTTACATGTATCATTATAAAATAGTCAAAGTTGTAATTGTATTTTGGTAAAGATGTTTTTAAGATAATATTACTGGCCTGAAACGTTGTGTAAATAGATATGGTAGATGAATTGTGCAATTTGCCAGTGAAATAGTATGTTACGCAGGTTGTGATTGGTTGTTAATGCTAAAGGAACAGAGTCTGTTTAGTGGAATTTTCGAGGATTTTTTAATACTGTGACTGTTTTGTGCGAGGACTGAACCGATCTGACAGCTAATTTCTGCAAAAAAATGGAAAACAGCAATGCAAATGTAGATGACCTTATAGAAGCAATTGATTCAGGTCTTCTTGTATATAGAAATGAATTGTATATGTGGTCTGTCACATCTTTGGTAATGCTAAAATACTTGTGTCTGTGGGAGGTTCAAGACACGAAGGATGAAGATTCCTTTAAGTATTTTTGTAACTGCTCTGACTTTATAACAAAACTGTGGCAAGAAATCTGTCCATTTTAACTTCACATCCTATTGTCCTGGTTTCTTTTGGAATCTGTCCAGTTATTTTATGTGTAGAAGTTTTCTTCACCTTACAGATAGATCCAGAAACTGAAAACTGTTTGCATTTCTTGTAACATCCATCAATTGAAACTCCAGTTTTGTTCCTGTTTGTTAATATGAAAGACCTTCCACATGAAATTTAAGTATTTCTAATTTTTGTTTCCAGGGGTAAAGATTTCCCTGGGTAATAAAATTACCTGGCAATACACAATCAAACTGATTCAAAGTGCAAAAAAAAAAAATATAAATAAATGAACCATCAATATCTCTTGTACCTCTTGACGTAAGCCAATAGAAATGATTGTTTCAAATTTCAGTAGGTGGAGCAGTTACTGTCTGATTCACGTCTGCCGTAGCACTAGTTTTTCAAGGTTTTAGAAGAGATATCAAAAAATTTTGTAGCATGTCACATACCGTTATGACATACGCATTTTGTCGTAATTGACTGACACCAAACTAAATGCCATCTTAGCTGGAGTATAAAATGCAGGGCTTTTTTAAATCCTTACAGGGATTTAATATGGGAAAAGACACAAACACTCATTCCGGAAATACATCGCTGTAATAATCATGTGGGCTAAGGTAGAAAACTCTGGAATAGTTCATTTAGCTGTAGGTAAGATCGCTGTTGTTGCAGTATATATTCCTTTTGCTGTCAAGTTGCAGACGATATTACCTGGCCAGCGAAAATGGGAAAGTCGGTCATGCGCAATTATATTTTAGTAACCCTCATGATTTCCCAGTATGTACAGCTTAAGTTGTGTTTGATTATTTTTGGTAAAGCTGTAGTCAGTTATGGATTTTACACAAACCTACTGCATTATCATTGGTGGTCTTGTATTTTCAGCTATTAAGAAGTTGTATGTTTTAACACAGGAGATTATGGGGATATGTCTTACTCAGGAACCTGATCCAAGCTTTAATCCCAGCATTGACACTTTATGTTGTGCCTATTACCAAGGTTTGTAAATAATATCTAAAGGAAACTGAGACCATTTACAAAAATGTGTATATAGTCATACAATTTAATATCTGAATCTGATCTAGGATATGAATGGCACAGTGATTATACTAAACTTGCTGCTTTAGACCATTCTGTAATCATTTAGCCGCTATCTACAGATTAGGCAAATAACTTATTTTAAGTTAAATTACTATGAAACCTTTCTTGATAACTGAGCTACTTTTCTTATCATAACAGAATTTGAAACTCACAAAGTCTATTTATTTTATGTTTTTCTGTTATTAGTCTTCATTGATTTATTACCATATCTCTAACCAAAGCCAAACTCAGACTGAACAAAAAAGATAGTAAAAAATTGAGATATTACTGTATTTGGTGACCAGCTAATTTTTAAGCAGAGTTTATGTTTCGGGTATTTAAAGGACCATCATTTAGCCTTGAACCTTTTTGGTCAGGCAGATGCCTATAACAATTTTGGTGTAAAACAAGTATGAGCACAATACAAGATTTCCCTTTGAACCACTACGGTAGCGTTCTCGCTCCGTAAGTGGAAGTTTGTGGGTTCGAACCCCGGCTGGGACTAACCAAAGACTTGAAAGTGGGTAGTGACTGTTCTTTCGCCAAGCTCTTTGATAACTTTGCTACCTTGCTTTAAGTCCCAAAGCCTGCATCTTCTGTGTGTGTTTTTTTATTTTTTGTATAACATCAAGTCTGAGTCTGTGATATTACTTGTATTTATCAATCTACTATAAAGGTAATTATTTTATCATACTGCTGTATCTTTTCAATTTTCAAACTGCAAATAGCTTCAAAAATGCAGATATGGCTTTAAACAATAAGTTACTCACCCTTTATAAAGTCTAAATTGTACAAATGTTGGAAATGAATGGAGGTTTTACTGTATTTACTTTACAGAGGATGATAGTTGGTACAGAGCAGCCATTACACAAACATACCAAAACGGTACATACCAAGTACATTACTTTGACTTTGGTAACCGAGAGATTGTCACAGCTGATAAGTTACGTCCTATTACACCAGACTTTCTGGAACTTCCCATAATGACAATTAAATGTAGATTAGCAGGTTAGTTTATACAATAAAAACCTGACTTGTATCAGCAGTATTGAGTATAAGAGGCAACATTTCACTGGAATACTTATATACTGTGTTATTCTTTCTAGTTAAGAAATAACTGTTTAGAATACATTCAAAAATAATTTAAACAATAACAGAAAGGCAGAACTTTCTTGAACAAAGGGTTTTTAAAGTAACTTTTGTATTTAACTTTTCTTGCGGTTACATAAAAAGCTGTCAATTGCATGGTGATGGATCAACACTCGAATTTTGTTGTGTTTCTTTTTCCATATTAAGTTAGTGATTTCAGCATTGACAAAGTTTAGATTAAGCACTGAAATTACTTACAGAAATTTATATATTAAGTCTTGATAAGATTTTATATATAAACAAAGGCTAAATATACATTCAAACCCATTAAATCACATTTCGAATAATAGCATGAATCGGATAATCGCATAGGATTTTCTGATCCAAAACCATTTCTTATGTAATCCATCGAAAAATACCTGCATAATTACATAGCTAAAAAGTCCAACCCCGCTTAATCCCATTGAAAATTTCCTGACCAAATCGCCATCACTATTAATTAAAATTTTTTTTGGAATTTTCTACAAAATCATTAATCAGTTGTACAGAGGAAGACTAATTAAATTGTTAAAGCTGCATTAAGTTTTCCTAGGAAAAAAATTAAAACAGTGCTGATCTATTTATTGATATTCCTAATGAACAATGTTACATTTGGGTCAACAATAAAAACTCGAATAAATACAGAAATAACAGTTATTTCCCAGCAAGATGTAGCATGTGGGATCTAATTTCACTGATGAGGAATGAATTTCCAAAATGTGCACATCTGGCACATCAAAATTTTACTGGTATTTGTTTTATATTTAGAACATGGTTACGTAAAAAAAAAAAAAAAGGGTCATTTAAACACAACTTACAAAATGGTGAAATACAATAAATCAAACACAGAACTTCATTGAATTTGTCATTTGTGACTTAGTAAGGGATACATGACACCAGTGCTCCAGAAATGCCGGCAGTGTCAACTGGCGATTTTAGAAAATCAGTAAAACAAGATTTTTAATGCCAATATTTGCGTCCTGATGAACATTTTCAAGTCATCAACTGTATATAATAAAGATCAGAGACACCTAAATGGTGGTTTTACGTCATTTCCGGTTGTTTTTCTTTCTCGTGGTATCTATCCTTCAATGATCAGAGCACTGTTTAAGTAGTTATAAATTATTAAGTAAAAAATTCGGTTATTTAGAAGAAGTCAATAAATCTTTCGCCTAACAGGACTGGTTTTTGTCTGAAAGCAAAAAAAAAAAAAAAAAAAAAAAAAACAACTGTACTACTTTGTTATTTTCCGGCAAACCTCGTTACTTTCTGAGCATCGCTGTTTTAAAAGTAGTTTCCCCAGGTAAAGACACCGATATTACTCAATCATTAAACCATTCAAGCTATGTAACATGTGTCCTGGCTAACGATGCGTGTACATGTATATTGATCACATAATTACAGGTAATTAACGGATTAAGATAATTATCGATCTATCGGAGTATAAGCCCATAGTTCTGTTATGTGATTGATATTCATCTCAATTATTAAGGGTGCAGTAATAATTTATTTTTCGCCGGTTGGATGTTTTTACTTGCAAAACTTTTTTTGCCGAAAAAGTGCCGTTTCTAGAGGCCTGCATGACACCATTGTGAATACATTTGGATATTAATAAAGGCCAATATTCAAATTGTCAGGTTTCACTTTCAATTCATTGGAGTCCCCGTACATCAGTGTGCATGCTCCAAGCTCATAATAATCGATATAAAAATTGACCAACCCGTTAGAGGATTTTGTTTATTTACAGCTAATAGGAATGAAATTTTAGAAAATGAATCTCACAGACCATGATTAGAAGTAATCTAGTTTTAAAAAATAAAATCGAGAAAAATTTAGAAAATTGAAAAACTTAATGCAGCTTTAAAACAACACAGACATGCGAGATATCTAAAGATGGTCAAGCATTTAATATTATTATCAAGACTGAGTAATGCTACCATGTGTGTATGTAATGGTCAATGATCAAAATATCAAAGATTAAAAATCAGTTTTTGTTTTTTAATTAGTAAATACCTGAAGTTGCTTGTCTAATTTTTTCTTTTCATTTTCTGAAACATCGTTAATCTCGGTTAAAAGTTGTTTATTAAACAATCACATTAAACAAAAAATTAACATTTTTCATTAGGAACATCACTAATTAGATCAGCACCGTTTTAATATTTTCTTAGCAAAACTTAATGCAGCTTTAATATTCAAATGTATTTGCAATGGTGTCATGTATCCCTTTTGTCACATTTTGAGAAAATTTTGAAAGTACATCTAAATATTGATGAATTACATATCAAATGCTGTTTGATTAGTTTCTAAATTATAAACAGTGCCTGTTGACCATTTATTTCAATTTGGGATCAATCTTAGATTTTAGATGAAAAAATACAAATTTTAAGAAAATGCATTTTGTTCTAAACCAATATTATTTTGGACTTCAAATAAAGCTATATTAGTTTCTGTGTTATTTACCTTGTATAAGAGTTTATTTTTCAGTTTCAGGACAGATCCAAGATTTTGATAAAAAATTAAGAAAAATTTTTTTTCTCAAACAAACATGAATATTTTCTTCTATAAGATGTGATTTAAGTTTTCATGTTATGTACAATAAAAATTATAGTTCAGCTATCCAGTGTTACATGTATGTGAAAAGAAAGATATTTGAAAAATACAATTTTATTTATGAAATGCATTTTTTACTAAACCAACATAATTTTTAATACCAATTAACAATATTACAGTAAGTTTGAATCTTAAAAATGTATTTTCTACTCGATCAAAAACTAACCAGGTGAGACATTTAATTCCGTAGAATTCTTGTTTATGAAAAATAACAACACATAAGGTAAATTTAATATATTGTTTATTTTAAATATATATTAAAACAGTGCCTTTTTGTGTGTAGCATTGTTGATAATAACTTCAAATGTCAGGTGAAAAACTTTTTCACTGTGCCTCATCAGCTATTCTGAATTTTCAGGGTGCCATTTTTTTCACAATAAAATGCTTTTTAAAAACTAATTAAATCTTTTTAGCCAGAGAAGGGGAAATTTTTTCAATCATATGGTACAACTTGTTGATATTTTAAACGGCAGGCGCATAGAACTATTAGAACAGGTTTGAATTTACCTTGCCAACATTTTTTTTTTTTTGGTTGCAATTTAATAATTTTAATGATTTTTGTACAAAATTATTATCTTGTTATGGGATGTAAATTTATCAGATTTTTTTCATTATTTCACACTAGAATATACAACTTCTTTTCTTACATGAATGATCATGTAATCATCGACACCATCTGTGTAGGACTTGTGTCGATATGTGTGAAATATTAAAACTGCTGAATAGCGTATATCAGTTTATTACATATAATTTTGAATCACGGAGGCTGTGTGATTAACCAGGTTTGACTGTATATATATAAATATTTTATACAGATATTGAGCCAGTAGGGTCCACTTGGAATCCTGAAGCAGCTAAAACCATGAAATTATTCTTTGGAAAGGTTCTACATGCCAGTCTGAGTGAACAAACGCCTGAAATTTATAGTTTAAAGATAATAGACTATGACAATGATGTAAACATAGCTGATTATTTGATAAATGATGGTATGGCACAGAGATCAGGAGTGAGACATTTATCTGGTGGTGGTGATGCTGCAGGTATAGTATTTACAAATAAAACAAATAAGATCTTCACCTGCGTAAAAGATGTAACACCTACATGTATGTGCATCAGCAAAAAATTGCAAATCACTGGGTCAATTATAATTATGTTATTCATAGAACTCTCAGGAAAGGTTGAAATTAACAATACTAGGTTATCAAAATTGGTCATCATACTTGGTTATCATACTAGGTTATCATACTTAGTTATCATACTAGGTTCTCATACTTAGTTATCATACTAGGTTCTCATACTTGGTCATCATACTTGGTTATCATACTTATATATCGTGCTTGGTTATCATACTTGATTAGGTTATCATGCATGGTTATCATACTTGGTTATCATACATATATATATCATGCCTGGTTATCATACTGGGTTATACTAGGTTATCATACTTGGTCATCATACTTAGTTAGGTTATCATGCATGGTTATCATACTTGGTTCCATTTGCTTACATAAGACTAAAATGAAATGACATTTTACAGTGATTTGCTATTTGTGCTTTCTTTATATTTCAGATAACGATGACAATGACGAGGAAGAACTCCAACGACAAATACAGTTGTTGCAGGCAAAACTTTCTTCCATGAAAACCAAGAAATAGAGGTACATATACACGCAAGTTTAATTCAGTGGTTCTACACATATAAAGGCCTTACTCCTAACTAATAGGTTAATAGTGCAAGTTTATTGATCAAAGTTTATCTCTCACCTAGGTTCTAATCTAATTTGCCAATCTTAGTATGCAAAAGTTATATAATTTTTTTGTCAAAGGGTTTGTGGTTTTCATCAGATAATATGGTAGTGACATAATGTGACATGAAACCATTTTAACAAATCAAATTTTCTTCTATATAAGTGTCAGTCTCGAAAAAACAGTTTGAAATTTAGGAATTTGAAGAACAAATCATCCTTAACAACCTGTGTTCAAAATTTGTCTTTTGATGTCAAATCACTTGGAATTATTTTCCTATTTACATGTAGGTACAAAATTAAAGATTTGAGATAAGTTTTGCAGATTGTTGGAAATTTTGTCAGTTACCTAACCACATACAATGGTTTTCTCTAGGTTCTACGGTTTCCTTTCCCAACACATTACTGTATATATTGATATAAGCTAAAGAATTTTAATGTAAAGTTTAATACTTCTTCTTTTATTGAGTTGTATTTTCAGTGCTTAAGACTTTGACTGCCATATTCTCATATATAAAAAAGTAATGAACAACATTTTAATATATGATGTAAAGCTTTAAGTGGGTTCCTTTAGATATTGTGAACTGGTCTTGACAAATCAACATGCTGTTTAAATCTCTAAACATGTATGTGGTTTAGACTCCCCAATGTATATGAACTCGATGCTATCAGAACTGTATGTCTTAATTAGTGTTTGAACTCTACTTAGGATGGTGTGCTGGATGTAACTGAAGTTTTTAAAAAATATACACATGGTCATAGTTTTGCTCTGGCCACAGGTTTTTCCAAACACACCTAGATATAATGAAACTGTTACTCCACTATAAAGAATATTGCAGTATCAGTGTACTTCAATTATATTTGAATCTTTTTATACACATCTGCACTTTGGTTGTATTATAATAAAATCCTAATAATATTTTTTCCAGCTGAGTGAAAAGGAAGATAATGATAACAGATGCTTGATCTTCAAAGTTAAAAGATATGGATCATCTAAGATGTACGATACAGATATAGTCAGAAATAAAACAATATTATTGGAGATGAAGGAAACAACATCATTAAAACTGTAGAATACAGTATCCTTTAAGATATAGAACCAGTATCATTTTAGATATCTGATACAACAGTACCAGCCATAACACCACTAAACATGTCACATTATATGGTGACTACATTTTTTTGCAGATGGTGTTTTCTTTTTACTATTTTATTGAATCCTTTCTGATTGTTTGATATTTGTCTGTTGAATATGTTACATTGATGTGTTCTTGATTATTATTACATTTATTTTACCTCTCTTATTGTTTATTATTTGATAATTTGGTTATCAAACAATTCGTTTAATTTTTTTGGTTTATGGTTATTACATCTATTTTTTTTATCATGGAACTATAAGTACTGGTAACAACCCACTACTTTCTTTAGTGATTGTCCAGGTGTGCACTACTTTTTTAGTGATTGTCCAGGTGTGTGTATATAGATACTTTTTGATATGATGCATCACTTTTTTTCTACTGTTAATTTAGCTAAATCATCAAATATAATGTAAAAATACCTGAATTTTGCCCTAAATTTTATTTAAAAAACATAACAAAACAAAATAAGAATATTGTTGCTACAGAACTTACAGAGTACTGTCTTATTTGGCAAATCCTAAAGCCCAGTGCCTGACCTGATTTTGAACACCTTACAAAATTGACTTCTAAATAATGAATGAAATATTTACACCTGTAGCTGAATAAGCAATAGCTATTGCAGACATACATGTACATGTATTTCAGGTTACATGTGGTAATGTAATTTACTGTATTCTACATATAACAAGCATTTATTAATATATATATCTTGTTTTACTATAATATCAAGTTCATTAGAAAAACAGGTTGATTTGCTTCTTAAGCCAAGTAAATGGTACCAAAAAAAAGTGACTTCACATACACATACATGTGTACATTTTATATTGAATTACCAAGTGTATTGAACTTACATGTGCTTAATAACACTTACTTTTTGTCATTTAACGAATATTCCACAAATTGTTTAAAGTAATATACTTGTACTTGTATATTTTATATAATTTATATTGCTATACTTCAGAAGAAGTATCTATTTCTTTGTATTCTTTTAAAATATTCTTCCTCGGAAAGAAAGGAGATCTAACCAATGAATATGATGTGAACAATATACTTATGTAAACTCCTGTCATGTTGACCAAAACTCATGAACAGGGAATGTTATATTTTATAGAAATCAAAAAATTAATAACAATGAAGACAACTGTATACATAAATATGGAACTGATGTATTTGAAATGAAAAAGGTGTTCACACTGGTATATACATGTAAATTCATTGCATTTTTGCAAAACTGTTTTGTTATTGAAAAAAAGTGAAATAACATGTATACACATTACTTGTTTTGGGGGAAAACATAAGATATAATAATGAAATACAAACATGTATATGTAAAAAAAAAAACCAAATATTTAAATTTTACCTTGGAAGTAACCTGTTCTTGATTCATATTATGAATAACAATACACAGTCTTAAGATTTGAAAGATAACATTTCACAGCAAAGCAATATGTGATTGTCAAAAGAAAAAAAAAGAGATTTTTTTTCAGAAATGAACAAAAAAAATTGTTAAAATAAAAACAAAGTATAAATATTATGATAGTCAACTAAATATTATTTCTGATTTACTACAAAATGTATGGTGACAAACATAACTTAGCTTTTATTTGTCTAAGCAACCAGGATAAAAAAAAGATAAATAACTTACAGTTACAATGTTTATCATCAAGAACTTTTGCTTTTGTGTTGATTTTAATTTGTTCATTCTTACAAGATATTTGCTTCATCAAATAGAGAAGCTTTTATTTTCTGTCTGCATACTGATGCACTCATGCAGTGTTTAGTATGCTGTAACTTTGTTCTAGTGCTTGTCGTACAAAAATTAAAATTGAAAATTAAAATGGGGAAGAATTTATACCCAGTACAAACTACTTTAGCACACAAGTTCAAAGGTCGTACAAGAAAAAAGTTTTACAGTACTTTTTGTTTTTACAATTTTCACAAGTATGATTTGACAGAACAATATGTAGTGCTAAATAAATACTGTTTGTTGTAAAAATACAAATCATTTAAAATGAATAGAATTAAATGGATGTTTAATAACATCATTAGTCACACATGTACATACAGTGTAAATGTATGTTTATACTTACACTTAATTACAGGTGTTGTTATGATACAGTAATGGGACATTTTCACCTGAATTTTTGCATTCAAATGTTTACAACGTCAATTTCAGAACATCTACATTACAATTACCCCCAGAAAGTTGAAAAATGGATTCCCTATAACAACCAATCAACTTAGTGGCTCAAAGGTAGAGTGTCAGTCTCTTGAGCTGGAGGTTGTAGGCTACAAATTTTATCAGGTCATAATAAGTTTAAGTTACTGGTTCCTTTCCTAGCCTTGACATCAGAGTATCAAGTAGCCTGTCCAGAGTAGTGATAATGTGACTTGGAGAGTGGTATGCTTGTCTGTGTCATACTGACTCAAAACTAAAGGGTAAAAATAGTACTGAGTGTGTCCTAATACAAGGCAGACCATACAAAGTTGTTAGATTAATATTAATATGTTGTTAGATTGTGATGTTAAACTACATTATAATCAACCCAGTCCCATGAGAACTGACGGTTTATCAGAAGTAGATGTCCTGATATTATATCACTAATATTTATTTAACGTTAACTCCATTTAAAAAAATATAAAACCTTATTACTTACCTGATACAAAAACTTTGATATTGAAGCTTATGACGTATCAAATAACTTTTATTTTAAGAAAACATATTCCTTGCTACTTCCATTTATGATCATGAATACTTGTAACAAGTTCTTTGTGGTCCTCTGCTGCACTGTTCAGCTATATGATCCACATGACTTTGTGATATACCATCTAACATCAGGTTGTTGCCCTTAGCTTCAGATTGTCTCCTCCTGGAACACTTCCCAGATTGGCAATCTCTCTTGAGATCGTTATATGAAGTTCATCTCATCATGTGACAATGATTTTATATTATCCAAGGCACTTTAAACCAATTGGATTATAAAAGATATTGGATTTTCTCCAAGACCACATAAAAGAAACATTGTCATATCATGGTTGACTTGCAGACTTAAAAGCTTCATGCCTTATTTGAGACATTCTGAGGTAGTGGCTCATCTCTATTTGTTCAGAGATTCAGTGGGGACTGATTGTCTGCAGAAGAGAATATGCTTGATAATTCTTTCTGTCACATAAAGTGTAAATAAATATACAAAATAAAGCCATTTTAAAGTCGAGCTGTACTCATGAATAAAACAGACCATTTTATATTTACTTTGAATTTACAAAAACTTGTATATTAAGAAAATAATATTTTATATAGATAAGCAAGTTAACTTCATTTCCTTAATTGTTTAAAAAAAATGTTTGAAATTTAAAAAAAAATATATATATATATATATATATATATATATATATATATATATATATATATATATATATATATATATATTTGTTGGAAATGTTGTGACGATACATGAATTATTGTTGCTAGTAACTTGGATTTATCTGGGGAAAATAAAAACTTGAGCAATTGAGTTCAAATTTTACAATAGTGCTAGAATGAAGCTGGAGGCTAATTTGATATAAATTGAAGTTATTATAGATTTATAGTGGGTTTTATATGGCTATATATTGTACATGTATTGATTGATATATTTTGTAATTTGAGCCTTATATTCTTGTTAATGTTATATAACTGTTTATGTTAACATGTATCATTCTACCCTGATACATTATAAATTTGATTATTTTGACCATGTATTGTTTAGGAGACCTGGTTTTTAGTTGTGTAATTAGGATACATTATATTGACAAATGTATGTCCTTAAGTTTATCTATAAATGATAAACAAGTATCATAGACTCGGGGTAAAACCAACAATGTATAAAACAGGTGCTTGAATACATTGATGTTAACAGGTTATAATAAATGATAGAAAAGAACAGAATCCATAGACTTAAAGGTTAAGAAATACATGTGTTTACGCGTATACCATTCCATCATTTTCATTAAAGAAAATTGATAATATATAAAAATGTATAAAGATATTTTCCTTATTTCATGTACATGAAGTAACCTTAGTGTGTACATTGTATTGACACTTATCCCTCCTCCTCAATTCAGAGACAGAGTAAGTAGCTTTCTAAATCATGGGTTGAAAGGTATTTGTAAAGCAAGTATTATGTATTATGTAAGGTGGAAATTCCTTTTAAGGTGATACTGCATTTTCTAATGATTGAAAAAATTACAATCAGTTTTGTTATACTATGGAAATAATGGATGCCTTGGATTTTCATTAGGGGGGAGGAGGGTTAAGTTAAACAATTGAGTTCAAGTGTTACAACAATGCTAAAATAACGCTAGAGCTTAAATTATATTTGATATACATGTACTTTGAAGTTATTGTTATTTAATCATTCAAACATCAAATAAGTTTTTTCTTTACATTGTATTTTGCTGTATCTATAGATAATATTGGCAGAGATACTCTGTGAGTTTTATTATTATTTTTTTTTTTTTTTTGCTTATACATGTATATTGTTATTTGTTTAAAGCAGATACTATAGTTGTACTGTTTATAAGTTATATGATACTTGTAATCATGAAGTATGGTAATGTTATGAGATATTTGTTACTTCACGTGTTATTTTTAGAAAGGGTTTAAGTAAAATGACTTGTCAAATGATAAATTGTAGTTTTTGTAAAGCTTTTTTTTTCACTTTTTTGTTTTATGAGTTTTACTCCAAGGAGTTTAAAAGATAATTGTTGGCAAAAAGGTTTCTTCAAAAATTTTATATAAATATTGTTAGATTGTGAACTCTATGAATCCATCACTTGTTATATTATCAGGAAGGTTTCAGCATTTAGAGATGTCTGTGAAAGTCCCCAGAAATCACGCAAAACCTTGATTTGTTGCATAAATCCAAGAAAAGTTACTACCGGGTATATAATAATGTAAAAAAAATCTGCTTATCAAAGTAAGTTAATGAACAAGCACCTGTTGAATCTTCATTTTGATGAATTTTAATTTAAATACTGATATTGTTTCTCTGGCTGCTTTTCTTGTTTTCAAGCAGTTCCTAGACCTTACATTATGGCAATTTTCAAAGTGACATCTATAATGTGGGAATTAAGTTAAAAGTAGTTGAGCTTTTAAGTGTTTTTAAGACATTTAAATAAATAAAGCTGTGCTAATGTGGAATAAGAATAAATCAGTAAACTCTCCTTGACAAGGATTTTTTTCTCTCTCACCCATCTGAAAGTTTAGTGAGAAACATTCAAATTTGTTCACTATTCCTCTGATACAGAGATTAAAATTATATAATTTTTTCTTAAAAGTGATTAAAAATTGACCTAAAATTAATAGTGGATATTTTTGGTTCTATGTATTTAATTCTAGAGAGTTACAGAGACAACATTGTTGTTCAACATTCCAGCATACAGTGTATAATGTATAAGATGGGAACTGTAAAGGTCAAAATCTGGAATGATAATATTCACAATAAATAAGTATACTGTGTATTCTTATATAGTTGTTACTTAAGTATTCTCTAAAACATTATGTTGCATACATATAAAGTTTATGTTCTTGTACATTTATAGTCTTTGTAGGAATTACAAATAAACAATAATCTTCAGTTTAATGGGGGTTTTCTTTTTTGTTGAATGAATTTTGATATACAGGTGTGTGTGTGTGTGTGTGTGTGTGTGTGTGTGTGTGTGTGTGTGTGCACATAATCTTATTTATGGAATTATTTCAGAATTTTTGTTTTCCTAGCTTTGAAACTTTTTTAAGAAAGAAAAGTCCTGTTTTGTATCAACAAGCTCCAAACCAAGTACTTGTACCTTAAAGCTTCACAAATTGCTTATATACATGTATCAGAAATGTATAAGCTTAGTTTGTGAATTATTTAAGAACTTAACTTCCCATACTTTCAAGTTTTTTTTATTGTGCTTTTCATCACATTGAGAATTATCCTTATCAACTTCTGTTTTGCAAGGTGGTGTTCAAAGAAAGTTTCAAGACTAATTGTTAATATATGCCTGTTCTCTTGTAGCTTGAACTTTTTGTACATATTCATTGAAACTCCTCCGGATAAGTTTTTAGGTCATCAATAGCTTGGATTTGTTTGTGGCAAAGTTAATCCATTGACATGGATGTTTACAGTGTTTGCCTTGACCTTTTGTCAATGCAACATTAACCTTAAATATAAAACCTTCAAACATAAACTAATTAAAACTTAGAAAGCTAGAAAGCTTAAAATTTCATAAATAACACCAAACTCTTGTAACAGTGTCTTAAAGATAGTAAAGCTCTTCAACATCTTGCCACGTGGAAAGCTTAGAAACTTGAAACTTCTTGTTAAATAAAAACAGGACACGAAGCTCTAACAAGTTAGCAAAAAATGGTTTCCCCTTGCCTTTATTTATAGTCAAAAACAGTAAAACTCATACAATATCTGGTTGACCTAGATATTGCAAAGTAATAGAGACCTGAAGTAGAAATGCCTTTAAATATCGTCTTGTCTTGAACCAAAATACATGTACTTGGTTGTTTGATACGTCACATTTAGCATCTGTGCTTAAAGCCATGCAAATTTTGTGAAGCTTGATGACCTTGTTTTCGTCATGGTCATAGTTGTATCAAATGGAAAACTTATTTGGATATGAACAGAAGTTTTATTCAAGGACAAAATGACTTAGTAAAATCTCCAAATATTGTTACAAAGTATAAAGCCCAAACGTTTAATCCGTTAATGAATATAATACATTTAGCTTACCTCAAATCCAACTGCAACATAAAATATTTAATGTTTGTCTTCAGGAAGCAAATATTTATTCTTTAAAGTCACCTAACTTTATTGACGAGGAATATTTCGTAATTTATATGATAGTTATATGTTAAAAATAACGTTTTTGTTTTAAGAAATATCTTATAATATTAAGATATATAAATTATTTAGGGAAATTTTATAAAATCTTTTGGGAAAACCCATGTCTTTTTTAACGGTTTGTAAATGATACTGGTTATAAAGTTTTATGCAGTATTTTTGGGGTTAAGATAAAAACTGGAAGTAACATATTGACTAAACTAGTATTTTCCATTATGATGGTAGCTTGGTATTGAAATTGGTATAGACCTGAAATTCAAGGCTCTTGTAACTGCATTTATATTCAGACAGTGTGCCATTACAAGAGCCTTGAATTTCAGGTCTAGGTATTGTTATGATATAAGAAGGAACTCTGACCTAAAATATATTGTGTAATTTATAAACTTTATAAATAAGTACTTTGGTGTAAAATGTGAATTCCCATTTACTTTTTCTCACTCCAGTACCACACTAGCTGAATTAATACAGGAATTTATTATGAAAATTCAATTGAACTTGGATAGGGTGAATATTAAAAATAAATCTTACCAGAGCTATTTCATGAACACAAAGCAGTGTATAACATAAAACGTTCTAAAATACATAAACGAAAATTGACACAAAAAATGTTGTAGAAAACGAAGAAGAGTATAACAAATTGTGAAACACATTAACGAAAATTATACAAAAAGTGTATAATACATAAAACTGTGTATAACACAAAGCAGTGTTTAACATATAAACGGGAAAGAACACATAAACGGTGTGAAACATAAAGCAGTTTATAACATAAAACGTTGCAAAACACAAAGCAGTGTATAACACATAAAATGTTGTAGAAAACAAAGCAGTGTATAACATAATCACAAAGCAGTGTATTACACATTAAACGTTGTAGAACACAAAGCAGTTTATAACACATAAAACGTAGAACACAAAGCAGTGTATAACATAAAACGTTGGAGAACACAAAGCAGTGTATAACACATGAAACGTTGGAGAACACAAAGCAATGTATAACATAAAACGTTGGAGAACACAAAGCAGTGAATAACAAAACGTTGGAGAACACAAAGCAGTGTATAACACATAAAACGTTGTAGAACATAAAGCAGTGTATAACATAAAACGTTGGAGAACACAAAGCAGTGTAAAACACATAAAACGTTGTAAACACAAAGCAGTGTATAACATAAAACTTTGTAAAACACAAAGCAGCGTATTACACATAAAACGTTGTAGAACACAAACTAGTGTATAACACATAAGACGGTGAGAAACACAGCAGTTTATAACAGAAACACAAAGCAGTGTTTAACACAGAACACGTTGTAGAACACAAACTTGTTTATAACACATAAGACGGTGAGAAACACATTTAGCAGTTTATAACAGAAACACGAAGCAGTGTTTAACACAGAAAACGTTGTAGAACACAAACTAGTGTATAACACATAAGACGGTGAGAAACACATTTAGCAGTTTATAACAGAAACACGAAGCAGTGTATAACACATAAAACGTTGTAGAAAACAAAGCAGTTTATAACATAAAACGTTGTACAACACAAAGCAGTGTATAACACATAAGTCGGTGAGAAACACATTTAGCAGTTTATAACAGAAACACGAAGCAGTGTATAACACATAAAACGCTGTAGAACACAAAGCAGTGTATAACACATGAAACGTTGTAGAACACAAAGCAGTGTATAACACATAAGTCGGTGAGAAACACATTTAGCAGTTTATAACAGAAACACGAAGCAGTGTATAACACATAAAACGTTGTAGAAAACAAAGCAGTTTATAACATAAAACGTTGTACAACACAAAGCAGTGTATAACACATAAGTCGGTGAGAAACACATTTAGCAGTTTCTAACAGAAACACGAAGCAGTGTATAACACATAAAACGTTGTAGAACATAAAGCAGTGTATAACATAAAACGTTGGAGAACACAAAGCAGTGTAAAACACATAAAACGTTGTAGAACACAAAGCAGTGCATAACATAAAACTTTGTAAAACACAAAGCAGCGTATTACACATAAAACGTTGTAGAACACAAACTAGTGTATAACACATAAGACGGTGAGAAACACAGCAGTTTATAACAGAAACACAAAGCAGTGTTTAACACAGAACACGTTGTAGAACACAAACTTGTTTATAACACATAAGACGGTGAGAAACACATTTAGCAGTTTATAACAGAAACACGAAGCAGTGTTTAACACAGAAAACGTTGTAGAACACAAACTAGTGTATAACACATAAGACGGTGAGAAACACATTTAGCAGTTTATAACAGAAACACGAAGCAGTGTATAACACATAAAACGTTGTAGAAAACAAAGCAGTTTATAACATAAAACGTTGTACAACACAAAGCAGTGTATAACACATAAGTCGGTGAGAAACACATTTAGCAGTTTATAACAGAAACACGAAGCAGTGTATAACACATAAAACGCTGTAGAACACAAAGCAGTGTATAACACATGAAACGTTGTAGAACACAAAGCAGTGTATAACACATAAGTCGGTGAGAAACACATTTAGCAGTTTCTAACAGAAACACGAAGCAGTGTATAACACATAAAACGTTGTACAACACAAAGCAGTGTATAACATAAAACGTTGGAGAACACAAAGCAGTGTATAACACATGAAACGTTGGAGAACACAAAGCAATGTATAACATAAAACGTTGGAGAACACAAAGCAGTGAATAACAAAACGTTGGAGAACACAAAGCAGTGTATAACACATAAAACGTTGTAGAACATAAAGCAGTGTATAACATAAAACGTTGGAGAACACAAAGCAGTGTAAAACACATAAAACGTTGTAGAACACAAAGCAGTGTATAACATAAAACTTTGTAAAACACAAAGCAGCGTATTACACATAAAACGTTGTAGAACACAAACTAGTGTATAACACATAAGACGGTGAGAAACACAGCAGTTTATAACAGAAACACAAAGCAGTGTTTAACACAGAACACGTTGTAGAACACAAACTTGTTTATAACACATAAGACGGTGAGAAACACATTTAGCAGTTTATAACAGAAACACGAAGCAGTGTTTAACACAGAAAACGTTGTAGAACACAAACTAGTGTATAACACATAAGACGGTGAGAAACACATTTAGCAGTTTATAACAGAAACACGAAGCAGTGTATAACACATAAAACGTTGTAGAAAACAAAGCAGTTTATAACATAAAACGTTGTACAACACAAAGCAGTGTATAACACATAAGTCGGTGAGAAACACATTTAGCAGTTTATAACAGAAACACGAAGCAGTGTATAACACATAAAACGCTATAGAACACAAAGCAGTGTATAACACATGAAACGTTGTAGAACACAAAGCAGTGTATAACACATAAGTCGGTGAGAAACACATTTAGCAGTTTATAACAGAAACACGAAGCAGTGTATAACACATAAAACGTTGTAGAAAACAAAGCAGTTTATAACATAAAACGTTGTAGAACACAAAGCAGTGTATAACACATAAGTCGGTGAGAAACACATTTAGCAGTTTCTAACAGAAACACGAAGCAGTGTATAACACATAAAACGTTGTAGAACATAAAGCAGTGTATAACATAAAACGTTGGAGAACACAAAGCAGTGTAAAACACATAAAACGTTGTAGAACACAAAGCAGTGCATAACATAAAACTTTGTAAAACACAAAGCAGCGTATTACACATCAAACGTTGTAGAACACAAACTAGTGTATAACACATAAGACGGTGAGAAACACAGCAGTTTATAACAGAAACACAAAGCAGTGTTTAACACAGAACACGTTGTAGAACACAAACTTGTTCATAACACATAAGACGGTGAGAAACACATTTAGCAGTTTATAACAGAAACACGAAGCAGTGTTTAACACAGAAAACGTTGTAGAACACAAACTAGTGTATAACACATAAGACGGTGAGAAACACATTTAGCAGTTTATAACAGAAACACGAAGCAGTGTATAACACATAAAACGTTGTAGAACACAAAGCAGTGTATAACATCAAACGTTGTAGAACACAAAGCAGTGTAAAACACATAAGTCGGTGAGAAACACATTTAGCAGTTTATAACAGAAACACGAAGCAGTGTATAACACATAAAACGTTGTAGAAAACAAAGCAGTTTATAACATAAAACGTTGTACAACACAAAGCAGTGTATAACACATAAGTCGGTGAGAAACACATTTAGCAGTTTCTAACAGAAACACGAAGCAGTGTATAACACATAAAACGTTGTACAACACAAAGCAGTGTATAACACATGAAACGTTGTAGAACACAAAGCAGTGTATAACACATAAGTCGGTGAGAAACACATTTAGCAGTTTATAACAGAAACACAAAGCAGTGTATAACACATAAAACGTTGTAGAACACAAACTAGTGTATAACACATAAGACGGTGAGAAACACATTTAGCAGTTGATAACAGAAACACGAAGCAGTATTTAACACAGAAATTGTTGTAGAACACAAACTAGTGTATAACACATAAGACGGTGAGAAACACATTTAGCAGTTTATAACAGAAACACGAAGCAGTGTATAACACATAAAAGGTTGTAGAACACAAAGCAGTGTATAACACATAAAACGTTGTAGAACACAAAGCAGTGTATAACACATAAAACGCTATAGAACACAAAGCAGTGTATAACATAAAACGTTGTACAACACAATGCAGTGTATAACACATAAGACGGTGAGAAACACATTTAGCAGTTTATAACAGAAACACGAAGCAGTGTTTAACACAGAAAACGTTGTAGAACACAAACTAGTGTATAACGCATGAAACGTTGTAGAACACAAAGCAGTGTTAAACACATAATTCGATGAGAAACACATTTAGCAGTTTATAACAGAAACACAAAGCAGTGTATAACACATAAAACGTTGTAGAACACAAAGCAGTGTATAACACATAAAAAGTTGTAGAACACAAACTAGTGTATAACACATAAGACGGTGAGAAACACATTTAGCAGTTTATAACAGAAACACAAAGCAGTGTATAACACATGAAACGTTGGAGAACACAAAGCAATGTATAACATAAAACGTTGGAGAACACAAAGCAGTGAATAACAAAACGTTGGAGAACACAAGGCAGTGTATAACACATAAAACGTTGTAGAACATAAAGCAGTGTATAACATAAAACGTTGGAGAACACAAAGCAGTGTAAAACACATAAAACGTTGTAGAACACAAAGCAGTGTTTAACATAAAACTTTGTAAAACACAAAGCAGCGTATTACACATCAAACGTTGTAGAACACAAACTAGTGTATAACACATAAGACGGTGAGAAACACAGCAGTTTATAACAGAAACACAAAGCAGTGTTTAACACAGAACACGTTGTAGAACACAAACTTGTTTATAACACATAAGACGGTGAGAAACACATTTAGCAGTTTATAACAGAAACACGAAGCAGTGTTTAACACAGAAAACGTTGTAGAACACAAACTAGTGTATAACACATAAGACGGTGAGAAACACATTTAGCAGTTTATAACAGAAACACGAAGCAGTGTATAACACATAAAACGTTGTAGAAATCAAAGCAGTTTATAACATAAAACGTTATACAACACAAAGCAGTGTATAACACATAAGTCGGTGAGAAACACATTTAGCAGTTTATAACAGAAACACGAAGCAGTGTATAACACATAAAACGTTGTAGAACACAAAGCAGTGTATAACACATAAGTCGGTGAGAAACACATTTAGCGGTTTATAACAGAAACACGAAGCAGTGTAAAATACAGAAAACGTTGTAGAACACAAAGCAGTGTATAACATCAAACGTTGTAGAACACAAAGCAGTGTAAAACACATAAGTCGGTGAGAAACACATTTAGCAGTTTCTAACAGAAACACGAAGCAGTGTATAACACATAAAACGTTGTAGAAAACAAAGCAGTTTATAACATAAAACGTTGTACAACACAAAGCAGTGTATAACACATAAGTCGGTGAGAAACACATTTAGCAGTTTCTAACAGAAACACGAAGCAGTGTATAACACATAAAACGTTGTACAACACAAAGCAGTGTATAACACATGAAACGTTGTAGAACACAAAGCAGTGTATAACACATAAGTCGGTGAGAAACACATTTAGCAGTTTATAACAGAAACACAAAGCAGTGTATAACACATAAAACGTTGTAGAACACAAACTAGTGTATAACACATAAGACGGTGAGAAACACATTTAGCAGTTTATAACAGAAACACGAAGCAGTATTTAACACAGAAAACGTTGTAGAACACAAACTAGTGTTTAACACATAAGACGGTGAGAAAAACATTTAGCAGTTTATAACAGAAACACGAAGCAGTGTATAACACATAAAAGGTTGTAGAACACAAAGCAGTGTATAACACATAAAACGTTGTAGAACACAAAGCAGTGTATAACACATAAAACGTTGTACAACACAAAGCAGTGTATAACATAAAACGTTGTACAACACAAAGCAGTGTATAACACATAAGACGGTGAGAAACACATTTAGCAGTTTATAACAGAAACACGAAGCAGTGTTTAACACAGAAAACGTTGTAGAACACAAACTAGTGTATAACGCATGAAACGTTGTAGAACACAAAGCAGTGTTAAACACATAAGTCGATGAGAAACACATTTAGCAGTTTATAACAGAAACACAAAGCAGTGTATAACACATAAAACGTTGTAGAACACAAAGCAGTGTATAACACATAAAACGTTGTAGAACACAATTTAGTGTATAACACATAAGACGGTGAGAAACACATTTAGCAGTTTATAACAGAAACACAAAGCAGTGTATAACACATGAAACGTTGGAGAACAAAAAGCAATGTATAACATAAAACGTTGGAGAACACAAAGCAGTGTATAACATAAAACGTTGTAGAACACAAGGCAGTGTATAACACATAAAACGTTGTAGAACATAAAGCAGTGTATAACATAAAACAATGGAGAACAAAAAGCAGTGTAAAACACATAAAACGTTGTAGAACACAAAGCAGTGTATAACATAAAACTTTGTAAAACCCAAAGCAGCGTATTACACATCAAACGTTGTAGAACACAAACTAGTGTATAACACATAAGACGGTGAGAAACACAACAGTTTATAACAGAAACACAAAGCAGTGTTTAACACAGAACACGTTGTAGAACACAAACTTGTTTATAACACATAAGACGGTGAGAAACACATTTAGCAGTTTATAACAGAAACACGAAGCAGTGTTTAACACAGAAAACGTTGTAGAACACAAACTAGTGTATAACACATAAGACGGTGAGAAACACATTTAGCAGTTTATAACAGAAACACGAAGCAGTGTATAACACATAAAACGTTGTAGAAAACAAAGCAGTTTATAACATAAAACGTTGTACAACACAAAGCAGTGTATAACACATAAGTCGGTGAGAAACACATTTAGCAGTTTATAACAGAAACACGAAGCAGTGTATAACACATAAAACGTTGTACAACACAAAGCAGTGTATAACACATAAGTTGGTGAGAAACACATTTAGCGGTTTATAACAGAAACACGAAGCAGTGTAAAATACAGAAAACGTTGTAGAACACAAAGCAGTGTATAACATCAAACGTTGTAGAACACAAAGCAGTGTAAAACACATAAGTCGGTGAGAAACACATTTAGCAGTTTATAACAGAAACACGAAGCAGTGTATAACACATAAAACGTTGTAGAAAACAAAGCAGTTTATAACATAAAACGTTGTACAACACAAAGCAGTGTATAACACATAAGTCGGTGAGAAACACATTTAGCAGTTTCTAACAGAAACACGAAGCAGTGTATAACACATAAAACGTTGTACAACACAAAGCAGTGTATAACACATGAAACGTTGTAGAACACAAAGCAGTGTATAACACATAAAAGGTTGTAGAACACAAAGCAGTGTATAACATAAAACGTTGTAGAACACAAGGCAGTGTATAGCACAGAAAACGTTGTAGAACACAAACTAGTGTATAACACATAAGACGGTGAGAAACACATTTAGCAGTTTATAACAGAAACACAAAGCAGTGTATAACACATAAAAGGTTGTAGAACACAAAGCAGTGTATAACATAAAACGTTGTAGAACACAAAGCAGTGTATAGCACAGAAAACGTTGTAAAACACAAACTAGTGTATAACACATAAGTCGGTAAGAAACACATTTAGCAGTTTATAACAGAAACACGAAGCAGTGTTTAACACATAAAACGTTGTAGAACACAAAGCAGTGTATAACACATAAGACGGTGAGAAACACATTTAGCAGTTCATAACAGAAACGCGAAGCAGTGTATAACATATAAAACGTTGTAGAACACAAAGCAGTGTATAACACATAAAACGTTGTAGAACACAAAGCAGTGTATAACATCAAACGTTGTAGAACACAAAGCAGTATAAAACAAGTAAAACTTTGTAGGACAAAAAGCAGTGTATAGCACATAAAACATTGTACAACACAAAGCAGTGTATAACACATAAGACGGTGAGAAACACATTTAGCAGTTTATAACAGAAACACGAAGCAGTGTTTAACACTAAAAACGTTGTACAACACAAAGCAGCGTATAACACAAAAGACGGTGAGAAACACATTTAGCAGTTTATAACAGAAACACGAAGCAGTGTGTAGCACATAAAACATTGTACAACACAAAGCAGTGTATAACATAAAACGTTGTAGAACACAAAGCAGTGTATAACATAAAACGTTGTAGAACACAAGGCATTGTATAGCACAGAAAACGTTGTAGAACACAAACTAGTGTATAACACATAAGACGGTGAGAAACACATTTAGCAGTTTATAACAGAAACACAAAGCAGTGTATAACACATAAAAGGTTGTAGAACACAAAGCAGTGTATAACATAAAACATTGTACAACACAAAGCAGTGTATAACACATAAGACGGTGAGAAACACATTTAGCAGTTTATAACAGAAACACGAAGCAGTGTTTAACACAAAAAACGTTGTACAACACAAAGCAGCGTATAACACAAAAGACGGTGAGAAACACATTTAGCAGTTTATAACAGAAACACGAAGCAGTGTATAACACAGAAAACGTTGTAGAACACAAAGCAGTGTATAACATAAAACTTTGTAAAACACAAAGCAGTGTGTAGCACAAAAACATTGTACAACACAAAGCAGTGTATAACATAAAACGTTGTAGAACACAAAGCAGTGTATAACATAAAACTTTGTAGAACACAAAGCAGTGTATAACATAAAACTTTGTAGAACACAAAGCTGAGTATATCATAAAACGTTGTAAAACACAAGGTAGTGTATAACAAAAATGTTGTAGAACACAAAGCAGTGTATAACATAAATTGTTGTAGAACACAAAGCAGTGTATAACATAAAACTTTGTAGAACACAAAGCAATTCATAAAAAAGATGTGTGAAACACATTAACGGAAAATAACACAAAAAAGTGTATAATACATTTAACGGTGTATAACACAAAACGGGAAAGAACACATAAAATGTTGTAAAACAGAAAGCAGTGTATAATATATTGTTGTAGAACACAATGCAGTGCATAACACATAAACGGAAAAACACACAAAACGTTGTAGAACGCAAAGCAATTTTTAACACATAAACGCTGTAGAACAGAAAAACGGGGAAATAATATTTAAAACTGTACAATACATAAAACGGTGTAGAACATAACAACGGAACAACAAGAACAACTTTAACAAGAACACAAAGTTTATAACTCATAAAACAGTATTTAAAATAAAAGAAAACAATGTATAACACATAAACGGTTTATAATACGTGTGTGTGTCGAGTTTTTTTTTTTAATATGGATATAAACTTAAGTTCTTTTTAAGTGGGTGTATCTCAGTTTTGATGTATATAGTTGTAACACCGTAGTCAGTTTAGTGTGATAATTGTTGAGTGTTATTATTTTATTATTTAACAGTTGTCACCTGTTTTATGTGCCTATGTTTTAACAGACGTTCTCAGTTTTAGTCTGATAATGACACTTTTATCTGTAGGTAACAGTTGCTACACATTTAAATATGGTGCTCCGGGTAGTGGCGGAAGTTACAAAGAAAGTAAAAGAAGACAGGATGTAATCATGAAGCGGAAAATTCGAACTTTCACTTTCACGATTTTATCCAGCGACATTTGAAACAGATTTTAAATGTAGCTGCTCGAAACTTAAAGAATGGCTAGAAATGGGATCGAAATATTGGAATTTGTGCGACCAGAGGGAAATAGGAAAAACATATTCATTAGTGGAATACCGGTTATTCCTGAAGATGAATTAACGGTATGAAATTGACGACCTAAAATTATGGAATGGATATAAACAACACAGTTACTAAGATAAGCTCAAAAGCTCAATCACAGATATATTATACAACACTCATATCACATCATAGATAACAGTTATTAATACAAATATTTAACTATTAATTTTAACAGAATGAATAGTAATGAATTTCATAAAGTCCGAGCTGGTGACAAACTGGAATCAATGGGAACTTCAGTTGGTAGAGAATCGTGTAGTATTGAGAAGGTCTGCTGTTTTGCAACTCGGTACATTTTTACCTTTTTGTATATATATATATTTTTAAGAGACTACAGAATAAGTAGTAGAGTCACACGTGATGAAAAAGCTGCAGTGGTCAATGTTATAAGAAAGATGGAAGAGAAAATGGTCATCATGCTTTATTGAGTAGTTCATCAGCTTATAGATATACTATTTACATATCTAGTATCTGATTTAAGAACAACAACAACAAACATACAGTCACCTTACTACATTCATCATACCATACTCAAAGATTGTAATATCACCAAGAATCCTTTTTTCCATCTCCAACCCACTTCTGGAATAGGCCTTCAACCAGTGCTTTTGCAGCCACAACACTTGGTGGTTTTAAGGACTGTGTCAACATTGCATTGTTGTTTCCGATTGGGGATGTGCATTTTTCATGTTGGTAATCATCTAATCATCATAAGTAATTGTACATGAATTCATTCTTTAATAAATATGTTTTGGCAGCTACAAGATTGCTTTATGCTAAATGCTAATAAAATTATGGATATTATTTCTTCTTTTTTATTTAAATTTTAGGAAATTCTACACAATAATTTTTCGAAGTTTGGACTTTTATATGGGGTACAGATATACCCATTGGTAAACAAGAAGCGATCTGTTAATGCTGATAATAAAACAACAGATGAAGATGGTCAAACTGAAATACCAAGTGGATATTATGCTTTTGTAACTTACTACCTCGCGATGAATGCTAAAACTGCAAAAGATTCTATAGGAAATACACTTTTTATTAAAGGATCTATGTGTAAGGTAGAGTATTTTACATATAAATGGTTATGATCTAGACTAATTAGATCTGATGAAGACAGATCCACAGGGTCTGATGTAGGTCACATTATATAAGAGACACCAACCCCTCCCTTTCTGGGGCCTCTGTAGCTAAGTGAGCTAAATATTATAAAGCATAGCACCTTTATCTGCCTAGTTTTGATTCTCAATTGTGAAGATTTTTGTGTAAAGTTTGTCAGTTTGGTTGTCAAAAGTTGCCAAAAGAATTTTGACTGAGGTATAAAGCTATCATGCTATTATGCTATCACAACAAATGATTAATGTCAGAGTTGAAACTGGTCATAATTTTTTTCAAATTTTGAACAAGAATATTTTATTGACATGATTGAAGTTTTGTATTTTAAATTTAATATCATCACTGATAATTATTCATGCCATTTTTCTTTGAAGTTGAAATTGGTAACTTTTAGTTATTTTGTTTAATTAAATGCTAGAAAAACTATTATATGTAAGTATAATCCATAAAAAGAAAAATCCTGAAAAGCAGATAAAAAAAAAACTATTTTATGAATACTAATATGTATAACGATTATAAATACTATGTGAAATGATGATGTTTGAATTTATGATTGCTCTTATTCGTTGTTAGAATGTTTTTGCTGTAAATTGATTGTGCTAAGTGAAGGACAGCTTACAGTGTGGTTTACTTTATTGTTATAGGTTTCTTTTGCAAAAAGGAAAAAAGAAGTGGTAGAACCATCACCTCCATTGCACTTTATAAAATGTCAGGATTTAGCTAATTATTATTTAGGATTCAATGGATGGTCCCTATCAGTAAAAATGGTAAGTAGACAAGTAAGTTTTATATATCTCATACAGTGGTTCTTGTCTAAATGACACATTAAGTGTTTAAATCCAGAAATATAGTTGGCTGTGGTCAAAGTTGACCCCAGGCTAGTGAAAAACAGAAGCCATGTTTTCAAAAAGAAACTCTGTATTAGATTAAAATACATGTACCTGTATGAATGAGACAAAAGTAAAATTGGACTTATTAAAACTCATCAGACTTGAAGATTTGGTTGGTCCACAAATAGTATTTAAGTGTTACAAAACTGTTATTTTTGGAGAAAACGCAGAAGTGTCCCTCTATGACTAAGGGTTTTGTTCAGATCAGACAGGTATTTAGAGTACACAGATTTATTTGCACTTGTTGACTGTGAAAATTTGTACAAGATGTAAATTGCCAATGAAAATAACTTAGTGTCAAGGTCAAGTACATGTACGTTGTTTATCTCTCTCTGAATAGTGTCAAGGTCAAGTACATGTACTTTGTGTATCTCCCTCTGAATAGTGTCAAGGTCAAGTACATGTACTTTGTTTATCTCTCTCTGAATAGTGTCAAGGTCAAGTACATGTACTTTGTGTATCTCCCTCTGAATAGTGTCAAGGTAAAGTACATGTACTTTGTGTATCCCCCACTGAATAGTGTCAAGGTCAAGTACATGTACTTTATTTATCTCTTTCTGAATAGTTTCAATGTTAAGTACTATTGAGGTTTTTCCTCTCTAAATAGTTCTTTTTATTCTGCACTGATTTTACATACATGTAGTACAATGACATATCCTTGTGTTTTTGAAATTCCAGTATTTTTTTTAAATTTTAGTTAAAGAAGGATACAGAAGAATCAGTTGGTCAGTTACAGAAAGTTAGATATGTCTGTGTGATAAAGCTGGATATTACAAGACAGAATTTGTATGCTGAAGGGATAGGTGCATGGGAAGAGATGTATGCTTTAAAAGGTATACTGTCTCTTGTTGTCTTATAGACCATGTAAAGATAATTACAAAAATTACTTGATTTTCAATTTGTCTGGCTGAGACCTACAATGTCAACTATAATGTTGAAAATTCATCTTGTTTTGTATTAACCTCTACAGTTTTCATATTAATTTTTTGCTTAAGCATTATTCAGCAATCGGAATAAATAATGTTACTAGTATGTCACTTTTTGGGTAAATAAGGTCACAACAACTATTTTTACAACCAAATCTAACAAATTTGAATCATCATTCATCATTATCCTGTTTAGAGTATCCAGGTCTTTGATTATTCCTTTACAAGGGTGAGGCCTGTCTGTCCAGTCGAGAAAGTCTCCTCCTCCATGTTCGGCAATCCAGTGGAAGAAGTTAATATTAATCAGCTACTTAAGTCTAGTTAAAACCTTTACTGTGTGTACCCAATAACCGGTATTATAAAATATCTCTGAAAAGATCAAAATGTCTCAGCTATCATTTTTTTTTACCTTTTGTATTAGCAGATTATGCCATGAAAAGTTTTTTTGCACTTGGGAGGTGACTTATCAGCAGAGCCATTAACTTTGTTTTACCACTGCGATAGCTCAATCAGTAGAGTGCTTGCTCCTGTAAGTGGGAGGTCGTGGGTTCGAACCCTGACCAGGTCTGACCCAAGACCTGAAAGTGAGTAGTGACTGTTCTTTCACCAAGCAATTGGCATTACGAAATGAAAGTCATGGTTCTTTCGGATGGGAACATAAAATAAACAAGGACCCTATTATAATGCCATCAGCGCAACAGTACACAAAATTTCTGCTGGCAACATCTCGATATAAGTGAAATATTCTTGACTTGGACGTTAAACACCATTTCACTCTCTCTCTCTCTCCCCCATTTACTGTGTTAATTTTTCAAACGTAAATACCCATAGACACAGTATCAATAATACACATTTATTTCTAGTAACAGCTAGGCTTGAGTAAGTGAAGAATTCCATTTGAATCTATTTTGTTTATATTTATGTATAAAAGCTACTGTGATCTAAACACAGTGACAAACTCTAGCATAATATTACACCGGTATACTGGATGAACTTGACATGCAGCCTAAATGTGTTGTTCTTTTGACTGACATTTTTACCTATGTATACATTTATCTGCAACTTCTATAATATATACATGTATATCATTTTACTTGTTATTCTCCTCAGATCCACAGAGCCGATCAAAGGCCTTGTGCAAGTGTAAGAAACTGGCATATCAGAGAGCTATTGAAAATGCATTTTCCCGGGTTTTGGTGATTGTTTTGTCTAATGGTAAAGTAATGGTGGAAATAAATACGATGAAACCAGAGATACAACTTTCAGAAAACAAACTTGATGACACCCCAGTTTTACAGGTGAGCATTATAAGAAACTTTAGACACTTATTGTGTTGTCTCAACTTGAAATTTATAGTGATTAATTCATTTTTATGTACTTAAAATGGTGTTAATTGTTGATGTACCCAATTTTATTTCAAATAAAAATGTAAGCCTGACTGTGGCAAATAATATCCCAGACTTTAACTAAAATCCCAGATTAATTTTTCTAATGTCCTCTTATTTTCATTTTTGGAGTTATGGCATGTGCATGTATGTAAGGTATGGTTATAAAATTATTGACAAAATTACAATTTTTTTTAATTTACAATCATACCACATAATATGGTATTTATGTAGAACAATAATTCCCAAGGGAAATTTGGATTATCTTTCAAATTCCAAGAATAACATTATTTTACAGACAAACAAAAACTTATGTCATTCCATGCCATTCTGCACATACAGAATACATGTCACAACACACTGGTGAACCGTTGTCCATTCTGTAAACCACTATCTTAAAATATGATCTTCTGTTTTGTATATACATGTATTTTTTAAACATTCTTATATCATTTATGATACCTATGTATTAGTAATCATGCAGATCTCACATGGTATATCTCTGTCTGCAATTAAACATGACATACTGCATATTTTAAAATTATAAATGTACATATGAATATGTATGTTTGTCCATTGGTCTGTTTGACTGCCTTTACACTGCATTTGTCAAGGCTAGTCCCCAAATAATTCATTTATGATCTTGTAACAAGTGCAAGGAGATTTAACATCACCTGAACAGTTTCAATAGTTTTGAACTATTCCATATTGACCTGCTACAGCTAATCGATACTTCCTCAGGATAATAACACCTAAAACATCAGGAATCTTGGTTGAATGCAAAATTTAAAAATTTCTTGTCAATTTAAATGCCATCTTCAAACACCTGAAACCTAAGCTAAATGCAAAATTTGAAAATTTCCTATCAACTTAAATGTCAACTTCAGTCATGTTGCACAGTGGTTAGCACTTAGTAATGCCATCAAGTCTGATTTAGTTTGAGTACTACAGTAAGTTGTAAATTTTTGGGATCACAATTTAACAGGTACATCAGTTTTTTAGCTCACCTGAGCCAAAGGCTCATATGAGCTATTGCAATCTATCACCGTCCATCGTCAGCCATGCGTCATGTGTAAACTTTACATTTTAATCTTCTTCTCCAAAACTACTGTGCCAAATTTGATGAAACTTGGTGATTATCATGCCTGGGTAACAGCCTTTCAAAATTGTGTTCTGGGTTTGGCCACGCCCAACAAGATGGCCGCTGTTACTAAAAATAGCAAAAAGACAAAAAAATCTTCTTCTCTGAAACCAAAAGGTGCAGGCAAATTTTGATTGGATATTTGGATTCAGCATACCTGGGAACATTAAAATTGTGTTTTTCATGAAAATTGAGCGAAAAATAGGTCACACATTTTTTGCGTAAAATTATGTAAGTTTGAAAATGAGACATTTGTTGTTATAACTCAATAACGGCTGAAGATAATTGTATGGAGTTTTCACTGTTGATCTTGTCTTGCTATTTTCTTCCAAAAGATGTATAGGTATGTATATTAGAATATTGTAGGTATTGACATACCAATCATTTTGATATATGGTTCAAGGTCATATGTTCAAAGGTCAAGGCCACAGCTGCAAAAGAAAACTTAAATTGCAAATTATCTTGAAAACTATTAACTTTTTGTATAGGCATGTATATTAGAATACTGTAGGTATTGACATGACAATCATTTTGATATATGGTTCTATGTCATATGTTGAAAGATCAAGGTCACAGCTGCAAAAGAAGACTTAAATTGCTAATTATCTTCAAAAATATTACCTTTTTGTATAGGCATGTATATTAGAATATTGTAGGCATTGACATGACAGTCATTTTGATATATGGTTCAAGGTCATATGTTCAAAGGTCAAGGTCACAGCTGCAAAAGAAAACTTGAATTGCTAATTATCTTGAAAACTATTAACTTTTTGTATAGGCATGTATATTAGAATATTGTAGGTATTGACATGCCAATCATTTTGATATATGGTTCTAGGTCATATGTTGAAAGGTCAAGGTCACAGCTGCAAAAGAAGACTTAAATTGCTAATTATCTTCAAAAATATTACCTTTTTGTATAGGCATGTATATTAGAATATTGTAGGCATTGACATGCCAATCATTTTGATATATGGTTCAAGGTCATATGTTGAAAGGTCAAGGCCACAGCTGCAAAAGAAAACTTGAATTGCAAATTATCTTAAAAACTATTATTTTTTTTGAATTGGTATGTATATTAGAATATTGTAGGTATTGACATGACGGTCATTTTGGTATATGGTTCAAGGTCATATGTTGAAAGGTCAAGGTCACAGCTGCAAAAGAAAACTTAAATTGCTAATTATCTTGAAAACTATTAACTTTTTGTACAGGCATGTATATTAGAATATTGTAGGTATTGTGACAGTGATCATTTTGATATATGGTTCAAGGTCATATGTTGAAAGGTCCAGGCCACAGCTGCAAAAGAAAACTTAAATTGGCTATTATCTTGAAAACTATTAACTTTTTGTATAGGCATGTATATTAGAATATTGTAGGTATTGACATGATGGTCATTTTGATATATGGTTCAAGGTTATATGTTCAAAGGTCAAGGTCATATCAACATAGGAATACTAAAATTATTAATTATCTTGAAAGCTATTAATGTCGTGCATAGGCATGTATATTAGAATATTGTAGGTATTGACATGACAATCATATGTGGTTCGAGGTCATATATGTTCAAAGGTCAAGGACATAGCTGCATAATTATACTAAAATTCATCATTGATTTGGAAATTAGTCATTGCACTACAGTTACTTCATGCATATTATATAATCTACTTATAAATGAAAAGTGAGTGGATGTATTTCTGATTAAGTTTTGTGGGAGTTCTTAACTTGAGAAAACTTTTAAAGTTTCTGTACTTAATATATTGTCTATTGCACTTTGCAAACAATATTGGACATATCTTCAGGTGAGCAGTTAAGGCCCATGGGCCTCTTGTTTTATTTTTCCTGTCTAGTAGTAACTGAGTTTTGATACTGGAGATAGATTTGCATAAACTGTAGCCTACCTTTATAAACTCATTGTAAAATATATTAAAGCTAATTTTGATCATCAGTTTTAGTCTAATTCAGACATATCAACATGGATGTGAACACCAATATACCACTTGATCTGGTTTGCTGATCCTAATATTATGGTAATCAAAGTTGATATTAAGTATTTGAATCTTATCAATAACCTTCTTATCTCTTTCTCTGGCTGAATATATATATATATATATATATATATATATATATATATATATATTATTTACATTTCAGATAAATGAATTGGATGAAACACCTCCAGATGATCTGATTATTGATAATAATGATGAAGAGGATATTGATGCTGTTAACTTACATATTTTACATCAGCTAGAAGATGAAATGTGACAAGTTTGGTTCACTAAATAAGCAGAAAGATGATATGTGACAAGTTTGGTTCACTACATCAGCAGGAAGATGAAATGTGACAAGTTTGGTTCACTACATCAGCTGGAAGATGAAATGTGACACTAGAAGTTTTAAATCAGCTAGAAGATGAAATGCGACAAGTTTGTTCACTACAAAATTACATCAGCTGGAAGATGAAATGTGACAAGTTTGTTCACCACATCTTTTACATCAACTAGAAGATGAAATCGACATTTTGCTCAACACAGATTTTACATGAACAAGAAGAGGAAATGGGACAAGTTTGGTTAACTACATGCTTTACATCAACTAGAAGATGAAATGTGACAAGTTTAAGGCCATTCCACTGATTTCATGGCTAGTTAATTTCTTTAAATTTGGTAGTCAGGAGGCTAGTAAAAATTATTGGATTTGAAGATGTTCACAATTAATAAATTTAAAGCTTGTGTCTGTCTGGTTTTTTTTTTTAAATTGTTCTTTTATCACTTCAGTTTGGTGATGTCATATTGTGTTCAAAATTTAGATTTTCTGAGAAAAAAAATCAAATACGTAAAAAGACCTTATATTTCTTGGTTTCTTAATTTTCAAGTATAAACTTGGATATTAAAGAGGTTTTATTTTGAAGAAAATTCTCCGGTCAAGGAATAATTTTGAAACTTGAAACCAGAATTCTTTTGATTCAACTTTCGTCAATTTTTCTCAATACACTCTTTTTTCAACAAATTTAAATGCTGGCAGTGAAAAAATAGTCATCTTCTTTTTGTATAGATGTACAAGAAGTTATTTATTTATAAATCCTTTTTGTATTTCTCCATTTGAAACCAAATCTTAACTCGCACAAGTACATTTAAACAATTAAAAGTACGAAAAAACACTACACTTTTGTTAGTTATGGTGTAAGTTTTTTTTATTCAATTTAATAATTTGGTTATTACATGATTATTAAATTAAGCAATAATTTTCCATTTTTTTAAATTTTGATTTTGTGATTCAATGAATTGTGTAGTAAAATATTCAGGATGGTTAACAAAAGTACAGACTCATCTGAGTCAGTAAACAAACCACTAGATATCAACATCATTTAATCCAATACCTGTTCAAAGTAAGGAGTTTTGTAATCAGTGGTGCCAATATGTGCCTTGGTTTTTTTTTTCTTCATTTATTAGTCCCCTACCGGCGAAAGCCGAAGGGGACCATAGGTTTGCACTCTGTCTGTCCGTCTGTCACACCTCAGTTTTCCACACTTTTGTTCTAAATGCTTTAAGATAATAAACTGATTTTTGGTATATGAGTCTACCATGATGAGTTACAGATCAAGTTAACGTTTCGTTTCCATTTGCTAATTTTTACCGGAGTTATGACCCTTTGATCTTTGAAAATTCACAGAATTTTAGTTTGCCACTTTTTTTTTTCTAATGGCTTTTAGATAATGAACTGTTTTTTGGTATATGAGTCTACCATGATGAGTTACAGATCAAGTTCACGTTTCGTTTCCATCTGCTAATTTTTACCAGAGTTATGGCCCTTTGATCTTTGAAAATTCACAGAAATTTTAGTTTTCCGCACTTTTTTTCTACACGCTTGCAGAAATGGAACTAATGTTTGGTATGTGACTCTATCATGATGAGTTGCAGATCAAGTTATCATTTCATTCTGGTACATTTCATTTTTACATGAGTTATGGCCCTTTGACCATTGAAAATTCACTGAAATTTCAGTTTTCCGCGCTTTTTTTCTAATTGTTTTTAGATAATGAACTGATTTTTGGTGTATGAGTCTACCATGATGAGTTACAGATCAAGTTCCTTTTCATCTGCTAATTTTTACCGGAGTTATGGCCAGAAATTTTAGTTTTTCGCACTTTTTTTCTACACGTTTCCAGAAATGGAACTAATGTTTTGTATGTGACTCTACCATGATGAGTTACAGATCAAGTTTATGTTTCGTTTCCATCTGCCATCTTGAACAACATGTAAAATTTATAACTATAAATCTTTGTACCATATAATAAGGTACATTTTACCTAAAACTTTGGGATTAGTGAAATATATGACCGGTAGGGGACTATGTATTGTTTTGCAATATTCTCAGAATGCTTGTTGCTTTTTTTCTTAGTTGCCATTTCTATAGCTAAGTATATATTTTTGGCTAGTTTACTTCTTTCTATTTGAATAAACATCAAAATCAAGATTATTTCACCTGTTTTACACATTAACTTGACAAAGTTTCTCAAGGAAGAACCTTCAGATGTGTAGATAATAACTAATGTAAATCCTCATGATGCCACTGTAGAATATCCATTATCAAAATGAATTCAGAAGTTACAAAACCCTGATTCATTGATTTAGTTTATTTCATTATTACTATTTTTTTTAAAAAAAAAAAAAAAAAAAAAAAAAAGTTATACTCTGTTGATTTTTGATGAAATTGAAGAAGATTAATATACAAGTTGAAATTGTTTTGGTAAAGATACTACTGAACAGTGTTTAATTTTGAGACCAACTTTTATCTTTTCAATGTTTATGTGTCCACAAAGGTTTGATTTTCACTTAGGTCAGAAACTATTTTTGGAGTCACTGTTTTTGTGACAGTGAATTATGTTTAATTTTCATAGGAAATAAAATAAACTTAAATAAAGTTTAGTATTTTTCAGTTACTTGAATCTAGTCATAATGTAAAAATCATATATGCAAATCTGAATACCATGAAATAATTTTGCAGACAGTAAAAAATGTCACTATGGGGAATTTTCATGTTGAAAAACAAGGCAAATGATAGATTCTTATGTGACACTGTGTAATGCATCAGCAAAGGTCATCACTTACAGTATATACATTGCCATTTTCAACATATAAAATCCACATAGCATCAACAGTTTTCTTTCTATAGAAATATTTAATGGTAATTGTAGATGGACATAGCGATTTTTCGTTAGAACTAGACTGAGGTAAGAGAAAGATACCAAACTGGATTTAAAATAATATGATTTTCTATAATAGTTTTGCATAATTCACTGTTACAACACATAGTGATGCAAACAGTGGTGTGTGGAATTTCATTTTAATGCCTACCAATTAAGGCTGGTTTTCTCCAACATAACATATCAGAATTTACTATTTGATACAGTAATGAAACACTAGGCATTTCTTCAAAACATATATAATGAGGTTTAACTTGTTCTCAGTGTGTGTGTGTGTGTGTGTGTGTGTGTGTGTGTGTGTGTGTGTGTGTGTGCGTATTTTCAATCTGATTATTATCATGGAATTCACTGTGAGCCAACCCAACTGGAACACAAACCAATGTCTCTTGATTAGAACTTGGACATTTAATAACTTGATTAAAATGTCCTCAACTTGTTTTATATGAGAAAGTATTAAATAAAAACAACTTGGAAGTAAATAGTTTTAATAAATATAATGCCTTAAATTAGTAAAAACAAGTTGGTATAGATTCTTCTGGATGGACAGATTTTCATTTGTAAAAGTGTTTTAATTTCAAACATTTTGCACTACTGAGCAAGTTTAAGTGATATGTAAATTGTATAAGTGTGTATAAAAAATGTACACTTTGGAATTGCCTCATTAATAACCAAGTACTCAAACAAGCTTGAAAAATCTAGAGTTAGAAATATTTCATCATTTACTTGTAAATACATAAATAAACGGAAACTTGTGTGAAGTATTCAAAAAAAAAAAAAAAAAAAAAAACAAAAAAAACCCAATATTTTTCATATAAATAACATTTTACAGACAATTCATCAGCAATATAATCCTTATTTATCACCACTGGAAATGGAATAATTTAAAATTATCTTTAAAATTTTTATTTTCATATTGCAGTTGTTATAAAATTTTTTAACTTTCTTTTAATCAAAATTTTCTTTATAAATTTGTAACAAAGTTGTAATTTTATCACAGACTGGTCAAAGAATATGTTAACTTAATACATATAACAATGTCATATAAGTAATTATGAAATACATATATATCACAGCATTAGAGGTGGTCTGTCTTCATTTAACACAATTTCGTTGAAAACACGATCCATCTTGGCAAGGGTATCATTCATTACTAAATAAGCCTGAAATTATAAAAAAAAAAATCAAATTTTATCTGATGGGAAAGAAATCAAATCAAATCTATAAATATAGGTACATGTATAACAAAGTCTGTACAAGTTATAAGATAAATATACATGTACAAGAAGATAGCATGTACATACATGTGTATGTTAAATATTACAATATGTTATATATTATGGTACATGAAAAATTTTGTTGAAATAAAGTCAGCTTTATACTGTCGGAAACTAAATTCAAAATCTCTGAAACTTGATATAAATCCCTCCATAGATATAAAACTTATGGAGTTTACAAGATAAACCAGACAGACAGACAGACAGACAGACTGTGACAAGGTGATTCCTATATACCCCATCAAACTATGTTTGTGGTAGGGCATAAAAATTAATGTAAAAAATCTATCTGGGAAAATTATGAACTTTTGTATTTTTTTATCCTGTATACCTTCATCAAAACAACACCAATTTGACCTGCATTTCAACTTACCTGAGAATAAAATTTGTCTCTGTATTTTTTCTCAGTAACTGGATCAGTATCTGTTGGGTAAGGACTTCCATGCCCACTTGTTGGTGTTTTTGTTCGCTCCTTAGTCATTTCTCCAGCTGGTGTGGCTGATGGACCACGACTCTTTGGTGGTTTTGGAGGTGCTGGTGTTTTGGATTTTGGATCTGGTTTTGCCGCCTAAAATTAAAAATAAAAAAAGCTGTCAGATGAAGTGTAACTTGACTACACATCTTGTCAATCAATAAATCATGAATTAAAACATAAGGAATGGAACACTTAAAGTTGACATATCAATTATCTCATTTCCAATAAAAATTAGTATGGTTGGAATGGATATATTGTCTTCAGTTAAACCTGACTTTTCTACTGATTCATTCTATGACTAAAAATGATACAAAATTCCAATGGTAAATCTGATGGGTACGAATACAATTTGATATTTTTTATTTATTTGAGTCTGTGATAATGAAAGAGCACTATGCATATTTACGAATTTATGGCATCAGTAATACAAACACATAAAAATTAAAAAAAAAAAAAAAAAAAAAAATGCAGCTGTCAAAAGAGAAAAAAATGATGATTGAAATGACATTATAAAACTTTCTTGACATTTATTTCCAAGGATATCAGGGTCACTGATCACAATAAAAAAATCACAAGGCTTTCTTTGAGAAGTTTACAAAATGTTACAGGTAGCTGAAATAGCAGCTCTTAAACTTGCAGACTGGTCTATATTTAGAACCCCGAATAAAGAGTGTCTGTAGAAACTTTTAACATAATTCTTCGACTTGCAGACTGGCCTATATTTAGAACCCTGATTTAAGAGTGTATGTAGAAATTATTATCATTATTTTTTGACTAGCAGACTGGCCTATATTTAGAACCCTGATTTAAGAGTGTCTACAGAAACTTGGCAAAATTTTTGATGTTATCCTTACAGCTTGTCCTTTCCCTCCTTTGGTATCCTTTGGTGGTGGTGCTTTTTTATCTGGTACTGGTTTAGCCTTCTCTGCTTTTGATTTACTTCTAGCATCACCTGACGAAGATAAACAAATAAAAATAAATACATGTACAATGTAAATAAATTAATATAATTATAAATTGGTTTTAATTTCAATGTAGATATATAAAACAGACTGTTTAATATAGACAAGAAAATACACACATATTTAAAGCATAAATTATGGTATTTTTTGAGAGACAAATATCAACAACAAGAACAAAAGAAATTATACAGATCAAACTTTGAACATGACAATATCAGGTAAGATATAAAATATATATTTTGACCAGGAAAATGCAGAAGTACTAAATTCATATTCAATTAAAAAGTTTTAAAATTACAAACATTGTAACATTCTAAAAATCATGCTGAACTACATAAACACAAGTATAATATTTTCAGAATAAAAAAGTAAAAATATGTTATCAATGAGCCATGTAAAAATGATGTTCTTAGCCCCATTGTCAAGCAGACTAATTCAAATTTAATAACTTTCATGCTTTTTACAACTGGACCAGGTCAAGATTTTACAATTCTTTCTAACTAAAAGTTTTACCTAAAACCACATATGACATCATAAACTAAACATTATCCTTTTTAGGAAAAAGGTGCTTATAATCCTGGATATCTTAAAAAAATGACAAAATTTTTATTTGTCAGATTTCAGTTTAAACCTGTGACTGTAGACTGGGGATTGGAATTTTTACAATGTTTCCTGTCCACACTATAACTAGAGCTATAGGAAGATCCATATTTTAAGCGTACTCATTTTGAGACTAAAAATTTAGTACCATAAAAGACATAGATGTTTGTTACTAAAACAGATTTATATGAGATGATAGCCTTTATAAAAGTTTTGGTTTATATAAGTAAAGAATTTGTCGATTTATCAATTCAAAGTAAAGCATCTATGGATATTGAATCAGTGATTTTTTCAGATAAAATTGTAAATGGAATAAAAACTTTGAAGCTGGAAGACAATGTATTTGACAAAAGTTGAAGTAACCAAAAACAAGACACGACAGACAAATGGAATAAGTCATTAGACAAAATATAAACAATGGATATAAAACTTCTATCATTGGACAGGTACTGCATATAAATATAAAACAGTATCCAGTGATGTAGTTCAAATCTTTTTTTTATCAAGGCATTTACATCTTTTCTTGCTGACAGGTAAGTAAGTATATTTATATATATATATATATATATATATATATTCAACAATTTCTAATTTAACAAATAATATCAACTTTTGAACAAAATAAAACATGTAAAATTTTAAACTTTAATAATTTAGAAACAAAAAAATAACTGAACCTAACCAAAATACAACTTACTTTTACCATCTTTCTCTTTGGGATCAGATTTGTTTTTACTATCTTTTCCTTTAGAATCATATCTAAATTCTTACAATTAGTAAAATGAGTCTAAATTATTTGTTTTTTAATCATTGTTAAATGGAATGTATTTTACTTAATCGTTATTGTGTAACAACATACAGACTGTTTTGTTCAGGATTAATATTTGTTCGTTACATCACGAGCATTAGGCTGAAACAAAATTTATCTGAAAGATCAAAATATTTACGTATGTTAAAAAGTGAGAGCTATATTTTACCCATAACCGTCTATGTAAGAAAGTAAGACAGAGAATGGAATCTTTTTTAAGGATAAACTATGCTTTTTAAAATAAATGAATATCTAATATATATTGGAATAAAAAATTGAAATATCTAAATGAAAAATTTAGACTTGAAATGGGCTGGCCACCACCAGAAGTGACAGGCTATCAGATTCAAATTTTACAGCAAAACCTGTCTAAATCAGACATTTTGTAACTATAGACTTTCCTCAACATTTATCTAAAACTACAGACACACCTCTTAAATTTGTTAACAAAATATCATCAGATTTAGAGAGGTCTAACTGAATTATATCTATATATAGTAAAACATATCTGGATTAAATCCAAAATAAAGTTTAATTATTGTGGTAGCACATTTAAATGTCTGTAAAACTATTACAAGTAATATGTAACATGTTTTAACCTAAATCTAATTAACTGAACCCTTGCCTTAATTTTTACAAAATGACATAAGAAAAATACTTTTGCTATAAACTGAAAATCTTGTCTAATTTGAACAATATTATCGATGTTAAAGTTGTCCAGTTTTTACATTTCTAATGCAAAATGATATTTCGCCCAGACATATTTTACTGTATATAAATGATTGAAACAGAAGCATGAAACTTATTGGATTTCTTTTCCAATATAATTTAGGATTAAAGCTTATATAAATATATTTTAATCTAAAATCTAAAAAAGGGAAAAAATTTAACTATCTCTTTGTCTTGCCTGAAAAGTGAAACCAAACAGTCATGTGGTCATCATCAGTCACCAGTGTCATCATTATCACCATCATCATCATCATCATCATTACCATCATCAGTCACCATTTGTCATCAATATCATCATAAATCATCAGTGGTTGTTATAATTGTGAGTCGCCAGTATTTATTATCATAGGTCATAAATAGTCATTACCATAAGTCAGTAGTCATCATAATTATCATCATCAGTTACTAGTGGTTATAGTCACTGTCAAAAGTAGGTGTCATCATATGAGACACCAGTGGACAGTGGACATAATCATCATGGGTTATAAAGAGGACATCATCATGAGTCACCAGTAGACAGTGGACATAATCATCATGGGTTATAAAGAGGACATCATCATGATTCACCAGTGGCTGTCATGAACATTTTGAAAAGTTTTTATTTTGAACATTTTAAGGCACTTTTCAGACAAGACAAATGAAGTGTGGATCTCATTATTCAAAGCTATTCTACCACAAGAGGGTCGATCAATATAAGGAGGTGTTTTCACTCACTATCAGCTGTTGACAAACGTGCCGATAATGATCTATGATCATCATATCTAGAGCTAGTCCGTGAATACAAGCTCCGCCCATCCAGCGATTCTGCTATGCAAAACAAAATTTAGTGCTATACTACTTGTACATTTCAGCATAGTATACAACTATAGGTGATAAAATTTTGATCATTCATTGTTATTATCATTAACAAGAGGATGTAAATGCAAGGTATAGAATATAAATAAGCCATAATAAACCTCACTTGTTTATCAACTTAAACTTCACTGTTTAGATTAATATTGGCAGAAAAAAAAAACACATTCAAAGCATAAATAGGCATATTGAAGTGTTTAGCTAAAATATATCAGTGGTCATGATGTTCTATAATATGAAAAAGGATAATTTTTATGTTTAGAATGGTATTATACACTATTATGAGCAATACAAAAAATGGCAGAAACTGTGTTCTTGAATTATCCTGTACATAAGCCTTTCATATTCATTTTGCCAGATTTTATAACCTAAATCATGTGAAATGTAGGCATTCAATTTTATTTAATACTGACTTAACAGTTAACCTACTGTCATGGTAAGGTATGTCACATTTAAAAACTTAAAATAAAAGTAAGGAACCATAGACTCTACAAAATTAAAATGTTTGACTATCAAACTACGGTACATGTCTATATAATTTGTTGCTATTGTTTCCTCATTTATAAAAGTACTTTGGAGTTTAGCTAGCATCATAATAAAGTGATGTCATAGTGCTGTCATTAATTTAAAGCTCTATGGAAATACTTAAATGTAATGTTGGAGATAGAACTTGTAACAAATACTGCAGAATCATTCATTTAAAATTTTTTTAAAATTGTGTTTTATAATCATAAATTATATCCAGAATCTTGATAGGTAAAATTTTCATAAGTTTTGTGATAAATATTAAAATTTAATCCTAGTAATACAATTATGATTTTACTGTTCTGCATAAATATGGCATATTTTTCCTTCAAAACAGCAGTCAAGGTAATTTCATATTATCAAGACATACCAGTAATTAATGAATGCGAACTGAAATTACAGGTGCTTTCCTGACAAGCTGAGTTTATGACTAACTAAATTAACCATCCAATCTTTAATTTTTGAGGGTGTCAGAGATACTTCTCTATACATTCTCTTCAAATTAAATATTGATGTCATTAAGGGGTAAGTAACACTAATGTCTTGTCAATGTTTCTTTGTTAAACTCTAAATAAATTTACATTTAAAAAAAACACAAAACATGAAAGATGATGTTGTCACAAACAATAAGGAAGTCATTGTAAAAGTTGTTTCCTCTCCACTTAATTGACATAGCGGAAAAAAATCCTTCACACAACTAAAATATCAGCCTCCACCAACACCAAAGTTCCAATGCACTACATACACTCTGACTAAAAACAAAACCAGACTTCCTTGTAAGACATGTGAAATCTAAGTCTGAACAGAAATGAGTGCTGGATCAACATGTATATACACATATGTACATGACACACATATTTACACATGTTCATTTATGACAAAGCAACTTCACTATGAGAAATAAAGAATCTAATTTCTGTATAGTTTTCCAAAAATAAATAATTACTACTATGTAGACTGACTCTGAAATGTCAGTAAGTAATGGCTAACAATCAAGAAATACTAACAAATACCCACTTAATCCCCACATCAAAAAAGGTATGTATTTAGCTGAATAAGAAGAAGAATAAATAACATTGTTGTTCATTTAATCAAAATCATAATTTTTTTTTTTTTTTTTTTAAAAAAAAGCTAAAACACCCCGCCCCCCCCCCCCCCCCCCCAAAAAAAAAAAAAAAAGATATCAAAATAGTGAGTTTTGTAAATTTTTATTCTTATTATCTTATACAGTATTATAAATATCTTTAAAGTTTTCACAATTTTCTTAGGTAATCATTGTTTTAAGCAAAACATAGAAAAATATCTTGAAGTATATTTATTTCAAATAATTTTATAAACTTGAATGATGGAGTAAACTGAAGTCAGTAACTGAAAATACCAGTTACCGATAATTATTACTATGTTTACATCTATAAAACAGTTAGAGTCCCCAACCAGTTACAAATCAACATAAAAAAATAACAATGATAAAATTCTTTGTAATGTTAAAAACCTAAATGTTGTTCATCAGTAAAACACACAGTTATTAGAAATCATGAATCATTTAATTTTTGTTGATTAAAACAAGAAATAATTAAAAACTTGATGTATCTTAAAAAATTAAGGAAAAAAAAATCAATTTAGCATTCAATGAATTTTGTTAAAATGTATGACCTTGGCATTAATTGTTAACCATTACCCATAATTACAAAAATCAAGTATTTCTAAACATCTTTAGAACCATGAACCATTAAATGTACCCACCATCGGTACCTGATACTGCCGATAGGGATGATATGTCTCTCCTAAAATCTATTAATCAGATAGAGATTATCTCAAATGAAAAATGAACATGTCATAAAAGAATACTATCAGTATATTTTTTATATAAATTTTTCAATCATTTTTGTAAGAAATTGTGAATTTTATTTCCTCAAAAACTAGTTATTCCGGTAACAAAGTGGGGGATTGAATTCCAGGACCATGAAACTGTGTGAAAAGTTACATGAAATCCAAATACAATCATAATAAATATTCATATTTCTTAAACCAGGCATTTATATTGGTTTAAACTTTGTATACCTTAACAGATCAGGTTTATGGTGTCATAAAAATTATTATTAATAAAACAAAAAGACCAATACAGGTTTATTATAGTAAATTATTGGACAGTTATTACTTTTCAGTAACCCCCATCCCTCCCCACACCGTCTGGAGAACTGCAAAGAATATAAAAAATAAAAGTTATCTTTTCTACAAATTTTATTTAAGAACTTGTTGATCTACATGTATTTGTTTTTTATAATTAATAGATATCTAAATAAAGATTTACAGTGTGTATATGATTAAAATATCTGTTTTACTGTACTAAAAGTGTGTACTAGTGGCAAAAAAAGCATGTTCTTAGAGGAAAAGCTGAAAAACACAATTTTTCATAAAAATGCATATCTAAATATATGAGTGTATATATATATATATGCAAACTATTAATATCTCAAAGAAGTGAATTGCTTTTTGTGCTTCCAAGTACTACAACATGATAAAACTAAATACTATTTAAATACATGTATGTTTATGGTGTATTGCTTTACAGCTCTTGAATTAAAACAAGAGGAAAATCTCCCATTAAGTGTTTTGTCTAACTAAATGTGTTGAAAACCCCAGAACCAATGAATGAAAATTTGAACTCCATCTGTATTTTATCAAAATACATTTAAATTTAAATGATTTTTTAAATTTGATGAAGAAGCATTTTTGTTTGTGAATCCAATTAAGATGGATAAATGGGTAGATAGACAGGTGAACAATGAGAGTTACAGAACTCATGCTATATAAGATGAATAATAACAATACTTACTGAAATCATCAGGTAGATCATCATTATCTCTCTCTGGTAATCCCATTATATTACGTATTAATGCTGACTGTCCCACAATGTTATCAACAGCTTCTAATAGTAACTGATACCTGTTAATTATTAATAAAAAAATGTTAGGATACAAAAATAGACCTGAAGAGTGACAGAGACCATTCAGGACACAATGACTAATTTTCATCAACCATGGATCTTAATTCCTTTATGAAATTGCTTCTATTCAGCCCAGAGGTTTCAGAGAAGATTTTCAAATATTTGCTTGGCATGATCCATAAAATATTGGGTCAGTTAAACATTTGTTGAAAAAACTGTTAAATATGTTAAATGACTATAAATTTTCTTTCTATACCTAAAATTTGAAATTAATGGGTTCATAAATTAATCAGTAAAGGCTAACTATCTTTTTTTCTAGTTAAAGTAATGATGGCCATATTGGATTTGGTATGGCCATGCTCGACACAATATGCTTACAGACACTGATTATTATACAAGCAGCTGGCTAAAGCAAGTTGAGCTAAGAATTGTCCTGGAAGGCAATTTATAAGAATGCTTCTAGATTATTTAATGTCTGAGCATTAAAGCCTGTACAAACATTAAGTTAATCTCAATGTCAAATCTCTTATATATTTTCACCCAAAATCTAAGTAAAATTTAAGTATTTTGAACAATTTTTTCTGTGAATTACATTTTTGTTTGCACTGACAATACAGTATTGTAAAATGGTCTCATCTGTAAGAGTGAAATGTAACAGATTAAAAAAAAAATTGTTAAAAAGATGTGAAATTGTCATTAAAACATTATGAATAGTGATGTCTAAAAACTAGAAATAATAAAAATAATAAAGAATTACAGTAGAGTAGATAAAGCTTTATTGAGGGGAATGGTTGGTCAGTTGTGTTAATGTTTTAGCCCTGGTAAAATCTATTTCATTGATAGTTTGTCAGCCAAGTCAGGAATGAAAAAAAAGGAAAGAAAGAAAGAGAAACCTGAAAAAAACAACATTCTACAGCAAGTGGATTTTTTTTCTTATACTATGAGTTGCAGGAGTGGCATTCAGATATATGCAATGCAGTAAGAGGCCCTGTAATCTGTTACCAAATACTTCTGAACATTCAGCCATTAAAGCTGCCCAGTCGTATACTATATACATACCCAACTTTATATAAGTTTTTATTGACTGGTTTATTAGGTATAAATGACATTTTTGTGACTGCTGCATTCATCTGATGTAAAAAGTTTTCTTTTCTCTCATCATCTTCATTCAACTGCAAAATTTCCTAAAAAAATACAAAATTATCAAATAATGTGCAACCTGTTTAAACACACCTTGACTAAACTGAAAAAAAAACCATAATTCAATGACTGAAGCATTGTTTTCTTGGATACCATGTAAATTCCAAGTGATTTTTTACCTTTTTGTCACCTGTTCCAAATGAATATTGATATAATCTCATAACAAAATGTTCCATGTAACTTAAGTTGTCAAAGAAGTTTTCTGTATTTTATTCAGATATACCATTAATAATGACTTGTAAATCAGCACTCCTGTATATGACTTACAAATCAGCAAACCTGTATAAGACTTATAAATCAGCATACCTGTATATGACTTATAAATCAGCATACCTGTATATGACTTATAAATCAGCATACCAGTATATGACTTATAAATCAGCATACCTGATATGACTTATAAATCAGCATACCTGATATGACTTATAAATCAGCATACCTGTATATGACTTATAAATCAGCATACCTGTATATGACTTATATATCAGCATACCTGTATATGACTTATAAATCAGCATACCTGTATAAACCAAATACCTGTCTGCTCAGAGAAAAAATTCCAACCTACAAAGTCTTCAGTTTAAACAGGTTTTACTATATTACTATTTACAGTTTTAAAAGGTATTATAACATGCAAAACTCTTCAGAGTAAGAAGCACATTTTTTAACAATAATACGCAAAACTATAACTAACAACTCAATATGGTATATCTCTTATGTATTAAATATAGTTTTTCTGCACAACTAATTGGTTATGAAGGGCAAATAGGGCCTGCAATGACTCACAACAAGATCTACTGTAGACTGCAGGTCTTATACTGATAGTCATTTCGATGATAATAAACACTTATAAACAAAATTTCTAATAATGGGACTGAAAGACATTATCAAAAATTTTAATCAAACAACTGCTTTTTAAGGCAATTAATAATTATTAAGACAACATGCATTTTTTTTGTTTTTGACATTATCTGAACAATTTTTAAATGATATTTTAAAATATACGTTACATCTTTCAAATCCTCCACACATAAATCCCATATTTTGCCTTCTCTATCTTCTTCATCAAAGAGTTCCACATACAACTGTTTCAACTCTTGGACAAGCTGATGGTTATACTTTAGCTGAAATGTATAATAATAATAATAATAATAATAATAATAATAATAATAATAATAATAATAATAATAATTTACATTAGATACTGAAATAACAAATCCCTGTTTTAATGCCCATAGATAACTTTGTAGGAACATTAGTGGCTAAAGCACTGACTTACAGATCACAGCTTCTTGCTTCGGTTTGAATTCTATTTAAGCAGATCTTAAGACTTGAGAGGTTTGTCATTTCCCTAGGATAAAGTTTGTGGTTTTATCTGGGTTTTCAGGTTTCCTTTACCAACCAAGATGTGATCACCACAACCAAATACAAGTAAAAGGGTTTTGTCTTAAGCATAAAACACCATTGCTACAATGCTCTTGTGAACTTGATAACTTTTACACATTGTTTATTACCACACTTTTACAATCTTATAATCATTTCCCCATTTTTCTTTGCAAATGTCTCTTGTTTGAATTATGTCCAAACTCCTTTAAAATGCCAAAGTTTGATCATAGGCAGTAAATAAAATATGTGAAGATGCACAGATTCATGAACATGTTAATTTATTCAAACAGGCTACTCCAGATTTATTGTTAAAAGTTCTACAATTGTATAGATGACAAGATGAATCAAATCTCTGCTACAGAGTGTATATTTATCACTGCCAGTATTAACTTAAAAACATGACTGAAATATCTGTAACATGTAGGAATGAATAGAAAACATATTAATCCCAGAAAAAATACTAGATAAAAACTTACTGTAGGGTTATTACGAGCAAATATTTCTTCCTCTGTTAGATATGCATCTAGAGGAGATGATGGTCTGTCTGGTACCTTCATTCCACTTATAAGTTCATTTAGAATTTGTCTGGCTATCTGTTCTGCTTGTTTATGTTGAAGTTCACTCTACAAAATAAATAGATAATAATGAATACAATATATAAAGAAAAAAAAAATATTAAAAATTAAAATTCCTATAATAAAAAACTCAAACAATCTATTGTTCTTAAAGTAAACAGACCTTTTTCCGAAGTTTTACAAATTTTATTGTCTAATTTGCCTTAAAAACATCATGACTTTGGTTTAATTTTTTCTTAAAAAGTTTTATTTTAACCTATACTCCTATTCACAAAGCCAAATATCACAGGTTTCTTTAGACGGTATTTTAAGAAAAGTTTTAATGCACTGAACAAAATTATCTACAACAATGCCTATTAAATCCTTTACAACCATGTATATATTATGTTTTTTTTTTTGTTTTTTTTAATTTTTTTATCTGATATTTTTATAAGGATTCATCACAAATATTTTAAAAAAAAAAAAAAAAAAAAAAACTCCTTTAATATGACAGACCTCAAACCAACAAATCAGGTGATAACAGGATTTTGTTGTATATACATATAGTATGACTTTGATAAATGAAATCCTAACTAGACTTTGAATTTCATAGAGACTTTAAAGTAATTTATTCAATAAGTCTAGAAGATTAATGGCTGAAAAAAATCATTCAGTCAAAATAACGTTCAAGTCATCCAATAATGCCATGTTATTTGTGGAACCTTGAGAAAAACAACAATCAGGTTTATCAGAAGTTCTACTGTGTTCAAAATACTCTATGGATTATCTTAATGTTACCTCTAGTTCTTCTCTCTGTTTCAAGTATTTATCCTCTTGTAATGCTATTCCACGTAATGTGACTATAAGAGAAGCACCACCACAAAGTGTTGGTCGAGTCTCAAAGTTCCACTGTTCTGTAAACACTCCAGCATTTGGTGATTTAAACACAAAAGGAAACTTCATTGTTTCACCAGGTAAAATAACACCTGTAAAAAAACATAAAAAACTTCATTCTTAGTATAAAATCACAAGAAGACTGAGAGATAAAAAAAAAGTAGATTCTGACCAAGTTTTAAACCCAGTGTTTTTTACTAAAAAACCACCCTGACAAAAACAAAATCAAACACAAGAATAAAATTCATACAAGCATTTCTGGTACATGTATAAACAAATGATAAAAATAACAGAACAACAGCAGAACAATCTGGAGATACTTCTATTTCCTCCACTGCCCAAAGAGTGACCTAACTAAAAGTATGTAAAAAAAATTTTAACTAGGGCACAAAAAATCATTTTTCTTCCCTAAGTATTATTGAAACACTTTACTTATAATTAATTGGAGATGTTCATCTGATAAGTCACATTAAAATTAAATTACTAATTCAACAAAAACATTCTAAAATTTACATCAAGATGAATCTGATAAATTTGTACATAAATTTTCGTAATCATTATTAGTTACAGTCACACTTGTACACTGATTAAACTTGAGCTCAAAAGATGCAATTTCACATGATTTTAGGTATTTGAGTCACATGTTTATAGTGCTTAAAAGTATCATTTATACTTCACCAATATATTTTCTGTGACAGGCACTTAAATTTTATAAAACTTCATTTAAAAAGAAATAATAATGTCAGGACATTTATCATACCATATTTTTAAAAAAGATCTTACCACTACTGTTATTGAAGTAAAATCTCTGTACATTAGAATGGACTAAGTCAAATGGATTATCTTTTGGAAGTTTCTAAAATATAAAATATAAAAACAATAACAATTAATGAAATACATTACTACAAGAATCAATACACAGCAGTATGGTTTCAAAAAAATTAATCTATATCTAAAGTATGACACCAAAGACATCCCAGTCTGTGTATTTTTTTTATCAAATAAAAACGACCAGGAACAAAACAATGTTTGGTTATATTATCTTTATTCTGACTGTCTAAGTCATGTCCAGTTGTAAACACCCTCTGCAGCCATCACAAGAGACCCATATATATATATATATATATATATATATATATATATATATATATATATATATATATATATACACAGTGAAACTTGTGAAAACTGGACCGGCTCCGTTCCTTGAAAAAAATCCGGTTTTCACAGGATCCGGTTTATTAAGGTTATTCGCTAGAGTTCACTGCCCTTGATAATAAGTAGCAGATCCATTTGTTATCTCCCTTTGGGATGTGTAGCCATGGGTAACACATGTACATGTGGCTTATTGGAAACAATAAACTTAAAATACAACGTAAAGTGATAATCTAAAATTTTTTGGATAGGTTGCTTGTATTTTAATGTTTTATTTATCTCAAATAAACTATCATGAAATGATAGATGGGTGGGATAAGACATCATCATTATGATGTATATTTGTCTCATGGAGATAATAAACTTGAAATACGACATATATCATAAAGTTATTACGGTAAGTAACCTGTATTTTAAGTTGTTTTTATTTCGATGCAAACATATCGGCAAAAATGCAGGTGCGCTTTCCTCTGCAGGAGGATGTAGGTCAACGTAATTTAGACTCAGCCAAAACATTAAATTGCTTGAATTTACTGACATGGCACATAATCGATGTTTGGTTTATGTCGATTAATGATAACAACTGCCATTCCATTGTTAAGAAACTTGTTTTCCTTATTTTTCCATCATCTGACTGTGCAGAATGTTTTATCTATACAAAGCGCATTTCAGTTGTTCGATTGAGAGCCGAATAATTTCAGGATTCAAGGTCATCTTAATATATATATATATTTTGTTTGCAAATTCTATAAATGTGCCTATACAGAGCCCATTTACATGTGATTCTGCTACATGTCAAGTGAAAAATGTAGATTTTCCCTGTCCAAGAAAAAATAAAGAAGCACAAATAGTTTGATCCATAGTTTGATCCTTGTTACAACTCAGTTCTTACCTTCCAATCATAATACACAGCAGTTGTTCCATCATTGATAATGTACAAGTAGGATGTCACTCTATCTGTAGCATAGGACTCAAACGTAACTCTGGCCTCAATACCAACCTGGCCTACAAATGTTGTACTATCACCAGTCCATCTAGCTGGTTGTCCAGCAAAGTTGATTGAAGGACCAAATACTGGAGATGAACTCTCCTCTCTATCCCTCTGAGGAGTCCTGTAATTATTTTTCATATAAGTTATACATTATAAATCTTTTTTTATGATCACTTCATTGATTTTTTTAAATTTTATAATATACTTTGAGAATTGAAAATTTTAATGTGTATTGACAAACTTTCAAATTTCTTAATGTGAAAAAAAAGCTTTCATCTTCTCTTCATTTTTAAAATTTTCTCTTGATTAAGAAATGACTGGAATGTAAGTTTGTAATCTTTCAATAATGTCTGTATAACAAATTAACAACATATTAAACAGTATAAAAAATAATCAGATATAAAGTCCATGTACTTGTTGATTTGTATATTTATAATCAGTATAAAAACTTACAGACCAGCATCTTCCTCATACTCATCATGTTCTTGCATAAACTGTTCATTGTCATCTAAATGAAGTATGTCTACTTCAGTCGGCTCCCTTGCATTCCGTTTTGGATTGGCTGTTCCAATCACCTCCAAACTCTCAAATTCCTATAAAAAATTTTAAAAATTACAAAAGACATCCCAGATTTATTAATTCCAACAAAATTTGATTTATCTGTATGCTACTAGATATGTTTGTGCAGACCCAATATCTCCACTAAATTATAGAAAACCTGTATTTCAATTTCTCATATCATGTCTATTAGGAAGTGTCTAATTATGAAACGCCTTATCTAATTAAAAATGAATTTCTTCACAAACATAAAGGGGTATCACTGGTAAATCCCACTGAAAAAATATTCTAAATCTAAAAGATTTATTTTGAAAAAATATTTGCATTTACCTTTTTCTAATGAAGAATTTCGAATTTTGTTTTTTTCAAATAGGACATATAATTATAGGACATAAAAAGGTATTGTGCCATGCTTTGTAGAAATCTTTTTTTTTTTTTCATTTTTACCCCCTTTTTTGTTTTATTATTTTTTTTTATTAACTAATGAATTTATTTATCTTTTATTTTTCTGATTATTATAGTAATACATATTTAATTTGAGTTATTAGTTTATTTTTTTCTATCCCCCCCCCCCATCCCCAAGAGCAAAAGTTTTTAAAAAGGATGGGCAAAATATGCTGTATAATTTTCATCTAATTACAAAATTAATATATGTACTTGTTATTACAAACTTGTAAAACTTTGCATATTTAATTTTCCTTCTTAAAATGTTTATCATTTGAATCAAAGTTTCTATTTTAGCCTTGTATACATAAACTAATCAGATGTTTTATTTATATGACTCGACTTAAATGGTTTAAAGATATAATCATGTCAGTAGTAAAAAACACTTATTATGGTAAAAATATAAAATGTGTAAAACATACTGGCTGGTGTGGATCTAGTTCTTCTATCAAACCCTGTAACTGTTTCTTCCTGGTCTCTAAGTATGGAGCTTTGTCCCATGGGTAGTGTATAGGTCGTGTATGGTTTGGTTGCCAGTCCCAACCTTTCTCTGCCAGTATAGATTTAGATGTACCAACATGTTCTACGGGTGGAGGGTATCCTTTTTCTGTCTGAGTCAATGTCATACTGAAAGAAATCAAGAGATAAAGTTTAAATGTCAATTTTGTTATTTTTAGAATTTCTAAAAATGTAATTGGAGATTACTCACTTAATAAATCAGAGACTATGGAGGCTGAATGTGTAATGCTTTAACCTTTCAAATCAAAGATGTCTTACTTGTGTTGAGTAAACCCAAGATGACCAAAAGTGAGAAAGGATTTTTCTTTGTTGCAAGCCTTTACTAGTTGGCTTAGTACCAGTATAATAAACTGAGTGGTCTGTGATGTTTATCTGGGACATTGCAGGCAAGTGTATTAAGCACTCTAATTGACATAATTGTACATAAGTACAAGCCAAGATCAGACAACCTTGCACTAACATATACATGAACTTGTGTTCAGACAGATAAGATAGAGCTAAAAAATTGTTGATGTGTAATAAAAAAACCATTTCACCAACCCAACAAATCACATATTTTTCAAGATCATATAGATGTTGAAGACAAGAAAATTGTAGACCATATGTCTTGTCTGAAAAGTGTTTCATGGCTGCTTAATTTTAAAAAACCCCTATGTTAATGAGTATGCAGTTAGATGTCATATTTTTCACTGAATATTTGTTAACAGAAGTCTGTTACTGCAACTTTTAAGAAATTGACAATGATACATACTGAATACCTCCAATGTCATCACCAAATCTTTCCTGTTGTTTCCAGAATTCACTACCAACGCGATCTGTAAATTTAATATATACAACAATTTATAAATGTTATGAAAGACACATTTAAAAATAAATACATGAAGTTTAATATCTGAATTTAAAGTAACAATTTATATTATTAGATTTCATGGACTTTAATATAGGAAATATCATCCAATCAAATAGTTTCTGTCAGAATCAAAGTGTTCATGACAATGAATTTACAAAAGATTTCATAAAAAAAATTCAATAAACTTAAATGCAATTTAACAATTATCTGGAACTAGTTGTAAAAAAAATTGCAATCTTATTTTTAAAAAATTCATTAAATCTTGTACATGCCTTAGTTGAAAATTAACAAACAAAACTGGTTTTAAAACTATATTTGGAAAAAAACTTAAATGCAATTTTACAATTATCTCGAACTAGTTGTAAAGAAAATTGCATGATAAAGAACCCTGCTGTATAATGCCATCAGTGCAATGCACAGGCAAAATTTCTGCACTTTCATCTTATTTTTAAAAAAATCATTAAATCTTGTACATGCCTTAGTTGAAAATTAACAAACAAAACTGAGTTTAAAACTATATTTGGAAAAGACCTAGCATTGACTGTAGCCAATTTCATGTGAAGTGATTTCTAATAATATACTACCAATTTACCAAAAAAAAAAAAAAAAAAAAACCAAACCAACCTGAAATGTAATTAACAAAATAGAACGAAGTTAAAGTTAATTCTTTTTATCATGTTAATAAAATAAAACATTTGATTTTCTGAACCAATACATTTGAAGAAAAAATTTATTATCAAAGACAGTTAGAAAACTTAAACCTTTTATAACAAATGGCAAAATAGCCTTACTTCCAGCTTTACCAAAAAGAAGGACTAAGGTAAACTTACACCCTTTTCCATAATCCATAAATGGTATTGTTCGATCAATGATGTATCTCTCCTCTTGAGTTTTATGGTAATTTTCTGATTGATTCATGGTCAGGTCTTCAGGATCCTTCTGAAGTAATTCTTTATAAAAAAGAAAGAAAAAAGGACAAAGTTTTAAGAAAATCTTAAAAAATTCAAAGCATCTCTCTAGGATTTTAAAAAAAAGCCATCTTTGGTGTAAATTAAGTTACAGTTGTATACTGAATAAGACTAAATATTTTAAGTCAACAAAATGACGGCATGACATTACTACATCCAGCTGAATAAAAACTAACATTTGGTAACACAATATTTTCCCTGTCTGCTTTAAAATGTGTTTTAGAGTCTAGAGTTTTTATACTCAAGTCAGGCTTTTTTCTACTTAATCAAGGTAGTCAGAGCAGGAATGATGGATGACAGCAAAGTTAGCCTTTAGAAAACAACTTTCTTTTAGCAGGTTAGCAATATAAAAATCTCATACTATCATCTTCCTGATAAGGATTCAAACATTGGTGTTGAGCATCACTGCAATATGTAGGTTAGCACTTATAAAAACTATGCCACCAAAACCCTATCATCTTATAAGATGAATGGGTTGTTAATGTCATACAACAGATATAAAAAATAACAGGGAACAAAATGAGAAAACTTGTCCATCTCATACAATGCCTATTTTGAAAAAAATTGTCTGGGGACCTTGTTATCTGGTAAACCTACTTGAGATGTAACCCTGTTGTCTTTTTCTTTCTATCATTTTCATCTGCCAATTATGTAAAGCTTTACTTTCATCTGCATGTTTTCCAGCTGGTCGTACTCGTTTTTTCTTTTCATACTTAAGTGTGGGAGCAGCTGGTTGTTTGTCTTCATCACAAGGAGCAGGTAAATCCTTAAAAATATTGATAATAACTTCAAGTTATATATTCACTTAAATTACTTGAGAGAGAGAGAGAGAGAGAGAGAGAGAGAGAGAGAGAGAGAGAGAGAGATTAAAGTATCATTGGTTCAAGAGTGCAGTCTAGGATATGAGGTTGCTTAAGACAAACTACTACCTAAAACTTTCTTTTACTGTGTACAAGAACAAAGCACACATACAAATAAACAATAACATTTATAATCACAGAAGGCAAAGCTAGAGAAATGAATCTTGCACTGCACTATAGTAAATTCATTACAGTCCTGCAAAGCAAGGTAAACAGGGAATCCTTGTATCCTTAACAACCTTTGAATTGGTTTTATCCATTAAATAGCAATTAAGATTTTAATTTATATAAGTGACTAATAACCAATACCAGTGACAACAAATTCATCATGTGATCCAAGGAATAGTAAAATGTTTGTCTTAAAAACCACCATTTGGAAATAAGGGGAATGGTGCAGTTGATTCAAAAGATGTATATGTGTGTTACAGTTTTATACACATTCGTAGGAAAAAGAAACGAGTATTGTGGCCAAAAACTGTAAATAATTAGTGTTAAAGCAGGAGTTCTTTCCCTTGTCTCAAAAGATGTGTGATGAATACAATTTGTGTATTATTTATCTAGTTTGTAAAGATCTACAATTTTGTCTACAGATTTTCTCCTTATTCACTAACCTTCTACATGTATATTGAAATCACACTATAAATCAAAGGTAGCATATATAATATGTATAACTATGTGACCCAGGTATAAAATAAGGCTGTTTCACCCTTAAAATGACATCTGAGACAAAAATAAACCCTTTGTTTCCTTTTTGTAAGTGATCAAAGCTTTAAATAATATGTGGGAACGCATAAATATGTTTTGATTTTTGTTAAAAAAAATTTTAAAAGCTGTATGTATTTATATAAAAACTCATTATGCTTTTGTTGCCAAAAAAATTTGTTAAATTTTTCTTAAAGTGTGTTTCATTACACTAGTTTAGAACCTTTAAGTAATTAATATAAATAAACAAAATCTTTATCCTTTATCTCTCAATTTATCAGAATATTATCATTTTTCAGAAAAACAACGATTTCTGTAATTCCATATCCAATGGACTTAATTGTTTGGCTCAACAGTTATGGGGTACCACAAGGTATGCTAGGAACTTCATTCATTGCGTAATTAAGATTCAAGTCAAATTTTTATCCAAAAGCTCTGAGGACAAGACATGCAGCTCACGACCAAGTGACTATATATATATACTCACTAGTAAATCTCCTCTTTTTAAAGCTTCATTTCTGAAATCTTCATAATTTCCAAGTAAGCTATGTGGAATAACATGTCCTTCCAAATTATATTTGGGCCCAGAAAACCCTGAAAAGAAACAAATATAAATAACTCAATTGTTATTGTCTCAAAAAAAAAAAAAAAAAAAAAAAAAGATACCTAAACTCAAAGTCATTATCTGGTCTGAACAGATTTTTTAGATGCTTCTAATTTCAAAACCCTAAATAACTCAATGTCAAAGTCAATGCATTTCATAATATTAAACTTTCACTTCATTTCAAAGGTTACAATACCAACCTTTAACAAAAGTAGTACATGTATGCCACTGCTGTAACTTACTTAAATTTTATATATATATATTTTGCAGTATTACAGTTAAGACTAAATGTACCGGTATATTGCCACATGAAGTTTCTGTGATGTTTAATCAATGCTGAAGGAACCTGCTACTAATCACATTATAAAGTTTGGTTTTCACACTTTAATTTTGGTCATTGATAGGTGCATTACAAATATCAAGACAATAAAATGTTTCCTTAATAAGGTATATTGACAAAAACGAGTGAAAATGAAAGAAATTGTGAAATGTTACTAACTAAATGATCTTGTTTGTGATACACTGGTAGGAATTTTGGCTGTGTTTTCAGTTTTTTCGCAGCACTAGCAAACCATGAAAACATTTCTCTTTTAAATTAATAACCATATCGTGTCCTCCTTAATACAGCCATGGGATCATTAAGTTTTTTTCCAGTGAAAGACATTGAAGTTTATATCCTATATTCAATTTACAGACTTTGCAAAAAAGTTAACTTCAAATGATATTATTCAGTCCACATCATTTGATGTGGTTTCTAATTATTATTCTAATTTTATCTTTACATATGCATGAATTACAAGTTCATGTTTGTCAAATAAAGAGACTAAAGGATCCTGGTGATGGTTCATTGACAATATGCATATCATATGTAGGGTGGTTGGTTGAATGTTAACTTAATTCACATCAATAATTTTTCAGCTATTTGAGTTAAGACAAATTTCTACACAAGATCATGTTGTGTTTTCGCACAAGTGTGCATTACCAGTGATTGCAACTTTTAAAATGTGTGAGTATATTTGCCTGCAATGCTGCAGATAAACATCTCAAACCATTCAGTCTATTTTACCAGTACCAAGCCTACAAGTGGAGGCACATGACATAGAAAACAGAGGCGTGTTCAAGATACTGGTCGCATTCCACTGCATTCGCGAATATACAATTTTTATGTCTATTGAACAAAGGCAAGTACTCGTGTTGAATGTAAGTCATCATAATCATCTAGATGCTTTAAAAATAATCTCCCTTAGATTTGGACACAGACACTTGACTGGAGAGAAAATGTCAAAATATAAGATAAATCGGGCAACTGTACACAAATTTTAACTAATTCTATCAATCAAATCCCTTCTAGAAAGATATCATACACTTGCACAGAATTTATTTAAACCATTTCATATAAATTTTGTCCGAGGGATGACATCACGAATCTAAGGTGAACAACCTTACGATAGTGATAGCCATCGCTCAAGTGCACTTGCGTGCACAATCATTCCTGAATGGCTTGAAGTCAATTCAAAAGCGTACAAAGTCCATCTTGAACAGGCCTCAGGTAAGTTAAATGTGTGTTTACTGAAGCATCTGCTTGTCAGATGCAAATTCTAAGTAAGGGAGATAATAGGTAAAAAAAACTAACCTGAGTAATCTGGTTGTTTTATTGGAGCATCTGGTGGTGCAGCTCTGGCTACAGTTACACTTCAATAAAAAATTAATTAATAGATAAAATCATTTAAACAATTTTGTGACAGCCACAATCAGGTGAATCAAACTTTACAATTATGAAATAAATTAATGATTTTCTCTCAGGTCTAAAGATTGACAAAGTGATTTTTTAAAATTTAATGTTGTTTATTGTTTAATAAAAAGAAGAAAATTATATATACTAACGTTAAACAACAACCATACAGACAAGCCTGTCTAAAAAAAACCAAATACATATAAAGGTCACCTGTTTAGAAAGCCCATGACAATTTGATCCCAATTCCTTTTTATAACTATTTATATGAATCTGTAACTACAGGCCACTCAAACATGAGACTTCAAAACTGTCTTAGACCTTTTGAATTTTAAAAAAATTAGTTTCTTATTATTTCAAATTAATTAGTTTTATAAACTGTTACAGATACTATTATCTATACTTACGTTTTTGGTTTTGGTTTGTTCCATTCTGATGCTGGTTTTATTTTTCGAACAGTTACCTTGGAAACAACTGGAGATTTAGGTTTTTCACCTGGAGCATGAAGCTACATCAAAATATGAAATTCCCAATAAGATTTTATATATGTAAAAGATTTTTTCTGTTGGACTTTATCAAAAAAGGTAAATGCAATTTCTTTAAAATATCATGCAAAAGGTATTAACAAAAAAGTTTTGTCCATCATAAGCTAATACATGTATAAAACATTTTATATTCTATTTTAATAGGGTTCTACCAGGAAGAAAAATGAAATTTAAGTAAGTTCTGAAATATGTTTTATCTTTCAAAACTTAAACCTAACTAATAGTTAAAAAGCTAACCATCTCTTTTTGATTGAAGGTATTTATGAAATTTGTAATGTATATACATTGTATATATGCATTTCATAGCAGGCAAACACACACTTCTTTATGTCTTACAAGTTAAAATAACTGTGAGTGGAAATTTTTTCGATGTTTCTTAAATTTTCTGATATGTATAATAAAATGGAGGCACAAAAGAAAGAAGTTATAATAATAAATGCTAAGTTGAACTAAAAACCTTCCATACTATAGGTAGGTGCTCTACTGACTGAGATACGTTCCTCCTAACTCTTTTATTTAATCCCTTTGAAGTGAAACACCACTCTTAACTCCCAGACAACTGCATAGGTCACCAACTAATCGCAAGTTTGAAAACTTGCCACACATATAAGGGAAGGATAAAAACTGAGCTACCCAGAGTGCTACATTTCCTCTTACATTTTTTTAATTAAACACTTTAAATCAAAACAACACCAGGTTTAACCCAGATAATGAAACATTTGTCAGCCAGTTCAAGAGATTACAAGCTCACCAAATGTGACCAGAAAGGCAACAATGCAGGGTTTTATTGGTGAATGATCTATGTACCAGAAAGACACAATGCAGGGTCACATTTGTGAATGATCTACCAACCAGAAAGAGTGGTCAACCAACCAGAAAGGCAACAATGCAGGGTTACATTGGTGAATGATCTAGGCAACAATGTAGGGTCACATGGTGAGTGATTTACCAACCAAAAAGACAACAATGCAAAGTTTCACTTGTGAGTGATTTATCGACCAGAAAGACAACCATGCAGGGTCACATTGGTGAGTAATTTACCAACCAGAAAGACAACAATGCAAAGTTTCATTGATGAGTGATCTATCGACCAGAAAGACAACAATGCAGGGTCACACTGGTGAGTGATCCATCGACAGGAAAGCAACAATAAAATGGTTTCACTGGTGAGTGATCTACCAACCAGAATGACAACAATGAAGGGTTTTATTAGTGAGTGCTCTATCAATCCACAAACAAGATACATTTCTCACTTCCATTTATTTTATTCCACACATAACACCTGGTTCAACCCCTGGTATGACCATAGGTCAGCAACTTCAAAGGAATTGCAAGCTTGTCAAATGTTACAGGAAACTGTTAACCCATACAACAAATAACAGTAACAGCATCCTAAAGCCCCTCACCAAGACACTAATTATAATACAAATACATGTATTGTCAATTTACATTTTTAAGATCATCTTCTTTAATTTGTAACTTCTCTAATTCTTCATCCCATATGACTTTAGCTGTTGGTGTTGGTTGTTCATCTTCATGAGAGGGTGTTGCTGATTTCTCTGGTGTTCCTCCCTGATTCTTTTTGTTTTTCAGTTTATCTGTAAATTAGAAATAAAACTGGTACATGATAAAATGGTGACAACACATTTAGCACAAAAATTTGCTTACTCATTTCATAATAGCTTAATTAAAGTTAACTTGTTGAACTGAGTTTTCAGGGAGTAAAAACCAACAGTAAGTTTCTGTAGTAACTAATAATGGAACTCGCCTGTGTACCACGTGATCAATACCTCTTAACGTTTGTGTGGAATGAAATGGATAATGTTTACATCACATATTCCCCCAAAAAAGTTGTTATTACTGGAAAACGTCACTTTTTGCAACTCGACTGCAAATGGAAATAATTATCTTGTACAAACCCTATGAGTTATCACATGGAGCTCTGGAGAATTCCATTCTAACATGACAATAAATCAACAGCTCCATTAGAGTGAAAGCTGATAAGTAATCTATTCAATTTTGTTTTACGAACAAGTTATAATTTACCTTCTTATAAATTATAATTAAAAAATCTGTAACAATGTTTGATTGTTAAAAAGTTTCTTCACATACCACTCATCCAAAATCTCCCACCTCCCCTAACCCCCACCACCACCACACACTACATGGCAATAATGTAAAACATTTCAATTTGAAAATCTAATTTTAATGAGTAATGACTTTAATTAATTTGCTGGCATTTCATAATTCAAATGCAGGAAAAGAATCACACATTACAGATTTCATCATAGTGTTTACAATGCACAGGTAGAAATATTTTAAATTATGCTTAAATTTAAATAAATTTTGAAAAAAATATATTTACATGTACAGCAAAGTAATTTTTTAAACTCTACAGAACATCATTAAATGGTTGATTTTGTGAAATTAAAATCAAATATGTGTACTAAATTACATTGATTATAAGGTTACTGTGGATTGACAGATAGCATTTTAAAAGGGTTTGTATTTAAAATCAATCAACCATGAAAGTTGCTACCTTACACTTCCTACAACTTTAAGGTCGCTAATGACAACAAAAAACACAACTATAACATACCACAACATAATAACAGTAATACTCCCCTCTCTTCCTTTCTTACATTCTCATGACAGATACAGTTTTCTCTTTTAAAAGTTTAAAGAAATGAACTTATTCCTCATAATTTTTCAAAAAAAATATATATAAAATCATTGTCTTTTTTTGGTAAGTGATTTACAGTAATTAAAGTACATTCCTAAATCCCACAGGCACTTTGGTGATCAAGTGTTTAAGTACCTTACATTACCCTATTCAAATCCAACTTGAGACAGAATCTAGCGAGAGAAAAGTTTGTCAGTTCAGAAGGTATGTAGTTTTTCTGGCACTCCAGTTTCCTCCACCATACATGAACTAACCATCTAGATATCATTAAAAGAATATTGTTTAGGGTGTAAATTTTAATTTCTCTTCTCCTTTCCCTGAATTCTTTTAACATTAAGCAACTATTGATGTGACTGACAAATGAAGAATATCTTAATTTAAAATTAGAAACTGATTTTTTTAAAAAATACATTGTACTATTAGCTTAACCACTACGGCACAGAAACTAAACAGATATTTTATCTAAGAGAAAAATCACAATATTAACTAATTTAACCAATGAAGCCTCGATCACATTTATTACCTTTCTCATAAAAATAAATTCCCTGATTTTTTATAAACACAAAATGTATAAATTGTCTCATCTAATTTGAGACATGCTACACACTATCATTAATACTTTGGCATGGAAAGGTATTTAAAATTGATATTATAATAATAATATAATAACAGGTGGAATCAATGGTACATTAATATGTTAAATGATTGAACCAATATCGAAAGTATTAGACTACATGTAAATAATCTGTACTATAACAGTAATGGTAATCTGAGCTTGAAATATCAAAGCCAAGCCAAAACTGACTTATAAGACACTATTAAAAAAACAATTTGAAACACTATTTCAATAATGTATTAAAATCAAAAACATGAGCAAACTATCTAAAACAACAAGTTGTAGGAAATGTTGATGTCCAGGGCCCATTTGTTCAAACTCTGATAGCATAACCAAATGAAAATTTAAAATGTAATATAAAGTAAATATTAACAAATATCATAGACATATAGTTTTGACATCAATCAGTTTTATTTAATAATCAACAATATTAATATTTTTATAACCAACAGTAAAATGGCAAAGCTTACACAGCTATGGGAAAAAAACTGTTGATACCAAGAGCATCACTCGGCATACAAAAATAACCCTCCCTCTTTTTTCAATCAATGATAATTCTCAAAAATGCAGTTTAATAAAACCCAAAATTTGGGAAAAAAATCCCATACAAACTTGACCTGTAAATTATCACTTAGTCTTCATAAAATAAGCATTATTAAGACAAATTAGATGACAAAGTGACACTCACAGAGAATAAAAAATTCAAGAAGAAAAAACAACACTGTCATGTACTAGTTAACAAGTCTTATATACACAAAATGGAAGTAAAAAAATCCTTGTTTCTACATGTCTGTCACACCTAGTTCTTAAACTCTAACAAGTATGATGCCCTGAATTATGAATCACATCATATTTTACTACCTAACTCCCACATAGAGCAGATATGAATTTGAAAAAGCCTTTTAATTTCTTAGACAAAGTTAAGTTGCTTTCTTTTAGAGTTCCAGTTTTCTAAACCAATACCAGACTTAAAATCCTCCATAGAAGTGAAAAATTCTCAACTAGCTAAGCCGTAAGGTTATAAAATTTCAATCTAATCAACACTGTTATATACCAAACCCATGTTCGAACACAATGCTTTTCACTACCCTTGTCTAAATCCAACTTGAAACGGATTCAGTTTTTTTCTCTAGGTTTTTCTATCTTCACATCTAATCCCAGAACAGGCATATATCTCATACGAGTTAAAGTAGTCTTGGCTCATGCATTTATATCAATCAAACCAACAATGTATTGACCTAGTCTATACTAGTTTATTTCTCATAAATACTTACGTCCAGTTAATGAATAGACAGACTGTCTTCTGTCTTTATGGTGTCCAGGATGACCTAATGTAGACCCAGTTTTTGATCCGTGATCTTTACTGGGTCTACGTTCTCGGTGTCCATGATGATCTTCTTTAACCATGATGAGAGTGGCTCTAATTTATAATACTAGTATTTAAACCAACAACTTGAAACATTTGTGTTGTACATGTACCAAGTATTGTTCAATCTCCCAGTACATGTAATGTCAACCTTAACTTTATAATGTTGAAATAATACACGTATTACTTGGGTGCCACAAACATTAAATAAAGGTTACTTAATTCCAATACATTTGTATTCATATACTGTAGGCAAAATAAGAAACAATTCAGATCTAACATCTCAATGACTGAATGTAAACCATAGGTTCCAAATGGTCCATCAAAAATGGACACAACATGCTTTAATATTCAAAAACAAAATCAACTGCATTACTACTACTTGTGGCTGATATCGGCTCACTATCAACAGTTGATTTAAAAGTAACAATCTGTAACAAACTACATGTATATCTGATAACTAGCAATATATATTCCAAGTTGAAAACACACAAATATAAATCCATTCATCAACTAGAAACATCAAATATCTGTAGACAATTATAAATGGTATTTCTAGTTCAAATGAAAAGTCCAAACCACCAAAACTAAGCTAACCAAATCTGGCTGTGGTTTTAAGCAAAAATAAAAACAGAAGAGAGACTGTTCCTGTGATATTTCAAGTCGAGATAGCTATACCAAATCAAAATGGACAGTGCTGTTTTTATTCTCTTATTTATATAAACTTTATTCAGCTAAATTGATATCATTTCATTGAACATGTCGATTAACCACACATAACTTAACCCAATCAATACAAGCATTAGACTGGGTTTGCTGAAAAAAGTGATTAACTCACATCACTGAATACATGATCCATTAATAAAAACAGGTGTCTTTTAAAATCAACTGAATTAAAATACGTCAGTTTCCACTAAATATTTCCTGCATAAAATTACATATTAGGATATGTTATTTTCAATAAGTCTATAAATGAAATTTGAATGCTTTGATTTTTCTTTGAAATTTTAATAGAAATTTGACAGGTAATAAATTATCAAAATGAAATCCAATGAAAGAACAGTTTCATCTTGCCTCCATCAAAATTCTTTAATGTATGAAAAAAAATCATATTTTCATTTTGAGTGTATTTTGTGTAACATATCATATATATATAATATATACACATACTTGTATATTTACAATTATACAAACTTTACACTGATAAGATAGCCAAGTCTAAAATCAATACTACAAATATGATCATAAAAATAAAAACGAAAATTTTCTGATTTTATTGGTCTGATATTAAATCTGTGATTGAATACAACTAAAAGCATGCATGCTGATCAAAGCTTGTAAAAAAATGTTTGAGCTCATACTTTAAAATTAATTAAACTGAGCTCTATAACTGTGTAACAAATTAAGATTCCAGTATTGGTGAACCCTCTCTAAAGACTGTACCCCTGGCTGTCCCCTGTAGATGGTATACCTTGTCCAGTTTAAGACAAATGTATGGTTTTTAGAGATTCTATTTAGTAATATACTAGAAACTGTTCAGTGATGCCCTGTTTGCAGCATCCAATACAAACAAGTTTTACTGAAAACCGTACATTCAACCACAACATATCTTTAAAAAACTTACAATTTTCAGGAGCTACTGGTAATTTTTTTCCAAGAACAAACACTAAATATACCACATATGACCTCACCAAGCAACCATTTTTGGAAAAGAAATCCACATTAGCAATATAAGATTTAAGAAAAATCACAAAATAAAACCTCAAAACAACACAACAAGTTCCAAGTGTTAAATTACATGAATATAGATATGACTTCAAAAATTATCTGTAGTTGGGTAATTGTTCTCAACGATACAAAGTAAAATATTCAAACACAAGCCATAAAGTAAATGCAAACATACACATATAGAAGAAATCATATAACCTGTTCTTTATATTCAATATATGCTTTGTGAATACACCAATGCAGAATAAATATTATAAGCTTACTTGTAAAAAAAAATTTAAAGATCAATAATTTTTAAAAGAAAAAAGAATAAAACCTTCGAAAGTAAATTAAATATCTTTAAACAAGCTTCCTCTGTATTGAAAGTTTTTTTTACTATTGTTATTAAAATGAAATATCAAATTTTATCAATTTTATCATGTTTAACTATTTTAACCCTTTTTTAAAACCTCAAGCAGAGTATTGTTCAATGATAGAAAATGACTGGTTTGAACTATTAATGTGTTTTCCTATATAAATAAAACTCTAATGTTTTACTTTTACACCTGTCAACTGAATTTAAACAACAATTTTAGGCATTGTTTGAATTAAAGAAATTATCTTAAAAATCTGCACCAAAATGAATTTACAGAGTATGAAGCTTATTTGGCATTCTACCATTACTGATCATTTATGTGAGTCAGTGTTCTATTTTACAAGTGTCACATTACACACCTGCGAGTTACTGTCATATTTTACAGGTGTCATGTTACACCCCTGTGAGTCAATGTCCTATTTTACAAGTGTCACATTACACACATGTGAGTCACTGTCCTATTTAACAAATGTCACATCACACACATGTGACTCACTGACCTATTTTACAAGTGTCACTTTACACACATCTGAGTCACTGTCCTATTTTACAGGTGTCACCTACACACCTCTAAGTCACTGTCTATTTTACAAGTGCAAAGTTTACACCCCTGAGAGTCACTGTCCTATTTTAAAAGTATCACATCAAACACATGTGAGTCACTGTCCTATTTTACAGTGTCACATCAAACTCATGTGAATCAATGTCCCATTTTACAAGTGTCACATCACACACATGTGACTTACTGTCCTATTTTACAAGTGTCACTTACACACCTCTGAAGTCACTGTCCTATTTTACAAGTGCAAAGTTTACACACCTCTGAAGTCACTGTCCTATTTTACAAGTGCAAAGTTTACACACCTGTGAATCAATGTCCCATTTTACAAGTGTCACATCACACACATGTGACTTACTGTCATATTTTACAAGTGTCACTTACACACCTTTGAAGTCACTGTCCTATTTTACAAGTGCAAAGTTTACACACCTCTGAAGTCACTGTCCTATTTTACAAGTGTCACTTACACACATGTGAGTCACTGTCCTATATTACATTTTAGAATGGCATCATGAATAAACACATCAGATAATGTAACTGCAAGAAACTTAATTCTTCGATTAACTGCAATAATCTCAATAAGATCTAAAATCTGAACAATGAACATTATAAAACCCAGAAAATCATCAAAAAATAAATAAAGAAAAATAATGCATCTATTGTCAATTATTAATTTAAAGGGAAAACAACTCTGTCAATAAAAAATTAAAGCTTGACCTGTATGTTATCAAAATATGTTATCATAACCTTATATCTTCCATCATAATAATACTTCAGTTCTTGAAACTGGCCAGAATCCACTTAATTCTGACATCTTTAACAAATACAAAGGGGCAAATAACTCTGCTAAATGATCTAATAAACTTGGCCTGTAATTATAATAATGGCATAGATAAAACCCTCATAATAAATGACTCTGTTTACATCAAATAATCAATTATCTATTGAAGTTTTATAAGAAAACTTTGGTGTGCTACTGGTTTACAGCATCATTTATTTATGAAGCAATAATACTTGTACAAGTAAATATGTGTTATCACAATCATTCTTAAATACATTGCATATACACATAACTAGTTCTTTCATGCCCATTAACTGACATCGGGATTTACAAACAGAAGACAAATAGTTTAAAAAAAAAAACCTACTACAGTGATATCATCCCAAACTTTGTGTTAGATAGTAGAATTAAAGGTTGATTTAATCAAAGTTTTAAGCTAAAGCCAAATGTTTTAATATGTTTTAAGATGTGCAAGAAAGTGCGTCTAATTAATACATGTACCTATGATATTGAAATAGGTATTAGTATTTTAAGAATCAAGAGTCTAAAAACAAATAACTTAATTTTTTATGATGATTAAGTTAAGGCCTTTGCAGAAGAGCAATCATTACATAGTGAATTTAAAGTCTTGGACACATTCAGTAGAGCTGTGGCAAGTCTGTTATTCCACTTACAAAGCAAGCACTAAAGAATTTACATGTGTATACCAGGTTAGAAAATGTAAGTTTGGGAGTTTTTTTTAACTTGTTCAATGGGTGTCTTCTCTGATAATAATCAAATGAACAAAAAGAAATACTGAAAATTAACAAAATCAACATACTTGCACTTTTTTTTCTTGAATCAGTACTTAAATTTGAAGCAATTGAGCCTTTCCGATCACCACCAGCTGTCAAGTTAGTTGATAGAGAAGCTTTTCGATCAGTGCCATGAATCGTAGCACGTCGCTGGGCACTTGGTGGTGCTGAATTATGTTTGGGAACTTGTGTAAAAGCTATTGCAGTAGTTGATACCACCTGCATGGATAATCTTCGTTTTTCCGACATTTTCACAAGAATATTCTTAGTTCAAACACAAAAAATCCTCACAGCTTAGGAATATAAACTAACCCACAATTTAAAAACTTATATAATACATGCAAAAATAGAAGTTTAATTTCCACGAAACAAGCTATGTAATGGTAAATGTTAAGTTTCCTGTCTCAAGCGTAACCATTGATAACAATATTACACTATCTGTTTATTATACAGTATCCATGTATTTATGCCTTAATTAGACACACTGTGTTAATTTTTTATGACAAAAACAATAAATCCAGACTCTATAATCACTAATTAGCACTTCAATATCCAACAAGGTTGTAAAGCCAAGAAAAAATTAAAACTATAAGCATGCCATAATCAATAAATAAAACAAGTGATTTCCTTTAAAGAAAGTAAAACTTGAGTGAATTTTTTTTTTTCAATCAATATATGTAAGAGCATTAAAATTTAATCTGCATTCTTATAAAGATGTTGGTTGCTTTTCCAAATAGAAAAGAATTAAACTTTTGTCACAGAATATTTAAACAAATCAGATCTCCCACCAGGAATGCAAAATTACCAATATGTATTCCATTCACTAGTTTACTCAGCCATAATTAATAGTCATAGAATTCTAATGGCAAAGTGTTAAGGGCAATTATGATAAGGAGCAAGATATAAGGCAGAACAAAACATCAATTAAATGAAGTTGTTTAAAAAATATGGAGAAAAAACTTAAGAAATAAAAAGAAAGCATTATCAAATATCACTTGATATTGATTTCATCATTTCATCTAGTTTCCATTTCCATGCCAATTTCCTTATCAACTGAAACTGACGGAATTAGCAATATTTCATAATATTAATATTCTAATTTTTTTTGTCCTGAAAATATATCCACTAAGTATAAAACTAATTTCCCAGTCAAAGAATCCCAGTATATCATTTCGACAATACTAAATAAAACATAATTTTCAGATTAGGTAACAAATAAATGTCAAATGTTTGTTGATTTGGTTTCCATATCAACAGATTTTCACTTCTGTGAGAAATATGAGAATAAAATTATTCTAATCTTATATCCTTCAAAATTATTGAAAATCTTCCAAATTTCAGTAAATTTACAGATTATTATATATCTTTTCCAATAAAATTTTCACCCAAATTGTTACAATAATTTTATAATATATATCAAGTTCCAACAAACTCCCAGTGACAATCAAATCTTTACACAGAATAAATCGTCAATCAAAATCTGCTTCAAATTTTCTGTAAATCTCAAAGATTTAAAATCTTTATAAATAAAGCCTGGTTTATCTTGACAAATTCATAAATTGTAAGGTATACCAAAGGTCAAAGAAATATGAATAATAAAGATATAAATGTTGTCAAAGTGGTGTTTGTATGTCCACTTTGTTCACCACTGTCCGTAAACATTAAACTAATTGTCCAAATTCACATAATTTCCTCAAGCAATTTATTCCATTATCGGTCATTTTTCTAAATCACTTGATTGGAAACACTATGGGTAAGTTACTAACATATTTAGGCCATTATTGTAAAATGTCCACTTTGGTCCTCTATGCTTAACTTAAAACCACCAAATTAATTTTTTAAAAAAGCTGTAAATGTTAGTTTAGATATATTTATAATATACCTAATTTTAGCAAACATATCAGCAAAACACTGATGTAGATTTCTCAATAATTGATTGGTTTAAAATTATTTAGATATGTAAAATCAACCAATAAAAACTAAGCCAATATTTGTCATGTTTCTCCATGTAATAACTAAAAAAATTTTAGATGTGATGTTTATTTTAGCATACTTAATGTTTATTTTTTTAACATTCATGTGTTTAAACATACCAAAATCTTAATTGAATTTCAAAAGAACATTTTTATTAATGTATTACTTCTCTAAGTAAACAACAAGTTCTCAGAGAGAGGGAGAAAGAGAGAGAGAGAGAGAGAGAGAGAGAGAGAGAGAGAGAGAGAGAGAGAGAGAGCGAGAGAGAGAGAGAGAGAGAGAGAGAGAGAGAGAGAGAGAGAGAGAGAGAGAGAGAGAGGGGGGGATTGGTGGCTGAATGGTATAAAGCAACAGTTTAGAGAACAGAGTGCCTCTGACTGTCTAAAGTTCAAATCACACAAGGAGGAAAATTTTTAACTTCACCTGCAGAGGATTGGTGGTATTCTGCAGGTTCCTTCCACCACCTAGAACTGACCACCTCAATATAAGTAAAAGGATCTTTATCAGGACATTAAACACCATTGGTTCCACTCCTTTAAATCATCTTAGCAAATCAGCACTTATTATTTCAATATGGTGTACAATGATGAATAGCACCACTAACAAGATAGTTTAAAAGAGGATGTAGTTAGAGAAAAGGGGTTTTGTCCATTATCCCATAAATGATTCAATAAAAGTGAAGAGTTTGTATTTTATATAACACACCATTTCTCTCTTCCACTGCTCTTCAATCATTAATGTTTATAATTTATAATACATCACAGTCAATACAGATAGTAGATCAAAGGTGAAAACTTGAAGTTTGTATGTTTGAAAAGAACTCATTCCATCTAGGAGAAAAAAACAAACTAGGATACTTGGAAACTTCATAGGTAACATACAATTTTCCCACAGGTATGTCTGGTTACCCCACACAGGTGTATCATCTAAGGTATAAGTAAAATTCTTAAAATTACACTTGTGATGTTTACTTTTTGTCACTATGTTTACAAGACAAAGTAAATTTGACATGAATAATTAATGAGGACAAGAAGTTTATCTATAAGATTTTTCTGTTTGAAAAACATTAGTCAAAAATAATGATATTCAACATTAACTATGGGAACAGTGAAGAGGTACAAAGCTGGAAGTAGTATGCTAATAAGAAAGCATGCCAAACTAATAATACTCGAGATATCTGCAGATCACAATTCTCAACTAAAAACTGGTAATGAAATAATAACGATTAAAAAAATTAGCCAAAACCTCTGCATAGTGATAACCACAATAATAATTCATGACAGAAAATAAGTCATATGCATAACTACTATTTCGTACACTTTCAGGAAAAAAAAATTAAAGAGGTCTGAAAAATATGTACTTGACAATAGCCAACACAACAAAGAACATGGCACAATAATGTTGATAAGAGAACCAGTTGAAAAATTACATGTGAAAATTATGAAGCCAACACAATTTTACAAGAACAGACAGTCAGACATGGTGATTCCTACATACCCCCTGAAACAAAGTTTGAATGAACAGTGGTGGGGTTATAGTATTTTGGTTATTGTTAATTAATCCTGGGAACATTGCAAGTCTTTTACTTTTTATTGGAAATTGTTAGGTTTACACAGCTGTTACAAATATATAAAACAATTCTCCTGAGTTAAAATATCTCACCTAGAAGAGACCCAGCTGATACTTTAGCCTTAGCATCAGCCAATTTTCCTAACAAGCCAGATTTTTTACCACTATCACTGCCAGCTTGAGAGGAACCATCACCATCACCCTTGGATGCAGCAGGAGCAGCCTCAGTTTTCCCTAGTTTTTTTAAAAGTCCACCTAATTTTCCAGCCATTTTGCAACTCTGAAACCTCTAAATAGTTTAAAGCAATTTATTTTTCTATTACAATTTCACAATTCAGAAATGATATTTTTTCAGTATATTACCCATTTTAATTAACTTATTTCAAAAATAAATTAAATATTATATTTTCAAGTTTTTTAAAGAATTTTATAAATTGAAAAAAAAAAATATATATATATATATTTTGATGAAAGTTTTGACTATATTTATATATTTTGTAGATTTTCAATCTAAATTAAAAATTTTATATCAATCTAAAATATTTATGCAGTTATAACAATAAAACTAATGATTTCTGATTTATACCAAAGATTAAAATTCTCACCTGCTCAGGTAATAAGTAATTAGATAAATAACTTTATAACATTAAAATAAATTCTTCAAACCATGTTCATCAAAATTTGTAAATTAAAATTCCAGGTAATTGAGTGTAACTGTGTTCTATGGACAATAACTGGACAATACCAAACACACACAGACCCAACAGTGCAAAATAGATATTATTTCTATCAAAAATTGTAACAAATATGTAAATCAAATACATTATAAAGCTATTTATTGATTGGGCCATCTAAAGGTTAAAAAATGTATATTTTTCAATTCCTAAACCAAATCAAAGAACTGGGAGCCATGAGCTATAACTAGTATTAAAAATCATTAAAAAAGAGTTATTTGGTAAAAAAATAAAATAAAATTTATAAACAAGTATTTAATACTGGCAAAGAAAAAAATTGTCCAATGGTGTAAAAATGACAACTTGGGTGACAATAATAAATTTATATTTATTTAACAACACAAACCCTCCAAAATCCTCAATTAATTGACCCATGATCTATAGCTGTTTAATTCTACATTGCAACATAACCAAAACATCAGACAATGACACAGAACAAACCACCAAACACAACCAACTGAGCACACCCTAAACAATAACCCAGGGTAGATATTTTGATAATCTGACTAAAAATCTTTTGAATTAAACCTTGACAACTACAACAAATCTTAAAACTAATATAAAACTGTTAAAACATTTATTTAACCTTAAAGACAACAAACCATTTGACTGGGGCTCACAAAAATAAAGGATATATTAATTCCATTAATTTTTGGGGTTCAGCAAAAAGAAGGGATGTTTTAAAACTGCTAATTAATCAGCAAGATAAAAGTAGTGAACAAAGTTGTGGGTCAAGATTATTTTATTTACATTTGGCACTACTAGTAACAGATGAAGATGCAATACATTTATAGCAATGATTACTAAGAGTTCTTTTTAATTTCAGGCCTGCTTGATATGTGGCATTAGTTTAGGGTCTGTACAAAAGACATGACATGGGGAAAACTTCAAATTACTGGTACAAATAATAGGTTTACTCATTGTATCAAATAAGACCCCTTCTCATTTTTTCAGTGGAAGTTTTTATTCTAATCACACTTGCCTCATACTTTACAGTTCTTTCATTGCAGCACAATAAGGTAAATTACTACCAGATCATGAGATCCTACAGATTACCTCAATATCTTAATCATGCACTAAAAATCTCTGCTTATTTTTCTAGCTATACCTAGTGTTGTATTTGATGTTGGAAACAATTTGTCACATATGCTCTTTCTCATGTTTTTATTTTTTCTTATAAAATTATTGCCTTCTACATGAGTATGTGTAATGACCAATTTTAAAATGATTTTACATCCTGTTTATAACCCTTTATGTTACCTCTATAACTTTACAATGAAGATCTTGAGATAATCAAATATTTTAAGATCAATATCATATCATACCCATAATTAACCTAACTAAGACAGTCAAGTACTAATACTGGGTAAGTCAACTTTATTATCTATATTAAGAAATTTTAAATTTTATTGGTAAAAATTGAATTTTACATTTTTATTGAAGTATTTTTCAGTTATATACATGCACATATAAATATGATTTCTGATTTTTTTTTAAAAATCCATTTTCAGTATTCATTTTGAAGATAAATTTTTTTTCCTTTTTTTTATCATTACCAAGTGTTATGATTTTTTAATATTAGATATTATAATAATTAATTTTGTTTTCATCTGATTTATAAAAAAGATCATATTATTCATGACCTTTTTAAAGCTTTTAGTTAACCAATGATCAACTCAAATAATAAGTAAATGTAATTTCATTAGATTATAAAACATTGTTTTTAAACTGTCAATTTAATAACGATAAATTTTTATCCATGTTCTTATATATAAAGTTTTCTTAATCTTCGATTAAAATAATCTAACTTTATTAAACTGGTCCATACTGTTTACCAAAAAATTTTCAGATTTTCATACAACAAGAAATTTCTCCCTTGATTTAATTGTTTTTTTAAATAAAAAAAAAAAAAAAAAAAAATCACCTTTTACATTAATATTTAATGAAATCAGTTCTTTGACTTTGTCTTTTGGTTGTACATAAAACCCATTATTTTGGTCATTATCTTTATGATCTAGGAATTGTGGGATTTTTTATTTTAAAAGATTTAATCATATTTAAATATTCAATACTTTCACTTTATTAAATGAATACCTTTCCTGTTTATATATATATATACTAGTATCCTGAGATTTCTTTTTTGTTGACCATTAAGTTTCAAAGAACCATAACTCTTGTAATAAAATATCATGGTTACCGATAGCATTACAGTTAATTAATAAGAATATAGCGCTTGGTTACTAAGCAATTGATCAGGGAAATGAAAAATCTATTACAAATGATTCAACGCCAATAGTTAAATGTCCTTAACCAAAGTTTCCACATTTCAACTCTGATATTATTTTCACATCAATCAACCCAAAGCTATAATTAAATTGGTTTTTAATTACAGCAGCTACTAAATTGCTTTATAAGTCACTGACTACAGTATTTGTCATATCTGTTATTTGTCTAAAGTAAAAAAACATGACATATCAAAACTATCCTTGTGCTGAATAAATCAAAATAAAATGTTCTTAACTGATTTTAAATTGACTTTTATCATCAATTATTTTCTACAATCAAAACAATATAATCAATCAACCAATCCTAGGGTTACACATTTTACTTAATATAAAGTTAAACTTAATTTGTGATTTAGGACTATTTAAAAGTGATAAGAAATGTGCCAGTACTTGGATATTACTAAAGGCATTAAAAATGAACAACTTTTTTTGTTACTAGCAGCGATTAAAAAAAACTCTAGCACTATTTCCACTAATATCAAATCTACCTGCAAATGTATCCACTGATGAACTGGAATTTCCTCTTTTAAATTTTGCTATACTGTCTGGATATATAAACACCCTTCTGCTCTTTGATGGACTTAATTTTGCTGGACTTTTTGTCTGGGGACTGTCTTTGGATTTCGGAGTCTTAAAATCCAGAACTGATTTGGGCGTATTAACTGCAGATGATGAATTTGTGGACTGTCTGTTTTCCTGTGACAAATTTTCCTTTTTAAGTTCTAATTTTGGCGGGATTATCTTAATCTTTTGTGATTTTTTATTTTCCATAATGTAACGTTAATAAAAGAATACTCAAACAACACTCGAGTACAAAAATTACTTCTTCAAATCAATCGCATTATCTATTCCAGCATTGTATTTTTAAATATTCACTTAGTAAAATTACAAAAATAAATAATTTACTGACTTCTTTGAATACACTCAGAAACAAAAAGTTATCACATCAAAATTTGTTGTGTGCTTATTGTTTAAAGAATATCCAACGAATACACAGGTCATACTCAGAATTTTAAACAAAACTGAATAAGTAATTCACCCATTTTATGAATAAACGTGCCCACAAATGTTCTAGCATCAGGTATGTACATAGTGCTGATTGTTATCACATAGAGTTCTCGCATCAGTAATGTACATAGAACAAGTCTAGGAAAATGGATGAATAATTCACCAACTTGTATAAACAAATCCAGAAATAATTAATTGCATTTCCTCCAAGGTTTAGTATCCAATACAATTCAGAACCAGTAACAATGCACTAAATATGTCAATGTTAAACAAACCAGGAAAAAAAAAATGATGATAAACTATTATTTGTTATTAGATACAGACAATTTATATCACTCTCAGATATCCCCTTCAGCCTATGTACATTTCATTAATATGCATCAATTACTCTATTAAGTGAAAAACCCACTAATCTTCCAATCAGAAACAATTTTGTATGTGAATTCAACAGAAACACAATCTAATTTAAGTTTAATTTCAATTAAAACCTTGTATATAATTTATCACTCAGCTACTAAACAAAATAATACAAAACTCCTCGTAATCTTTTAATCAGCCTAAAATTACTTTTACAAGGAGAAAATTAAATTTTAACTCTGTATGTAATCAACTACCATTTTTTTCAAATGCATGAAAAAATAAAACTTCCAATTTTTTGTTAAAACAATCATTTAAAAAGACTGCATGTAAGGTAATTCTATACATTTAGTAAGAATAAAAAGACTTAAAATTCCCCTAATCAGTTAAAACTTTAATTTAATAACTATATAATTTTCAAACTATGAAATTTAATGTTAGAAAATACTGTTTGTAATTAACAAAAATTGCATGTTTGCATGCATTGCATGAGAAATTATGCCAAAGGTGGATGTTGATTACATAATCAGCTAATCCATCAAAATACACAAATACATTTAAATATATTTCCAGTGTTGTTTATACATACTGAGTTGTCTCCACTTGATTTATTAGAATTCTTCATAAAATATGAATAGAATTAATGTCCATTATACCTGATTCAGAAGCAAGAAACCAAACCTTATACTTAAATTTATAATTAATTTTAATATCTATACCAAAACTACCTCATTACTGTTTAAAAATTCAAACAGCAAAGCCATACTTTATCAAAATCCATAAATTAAATATTTCAAAGTGTAATGAACAAATGATCTTCTGCACAGCCCATACATCACTTTACAAATTATTTCCCAAACAAATGATCATCAAACATGTCCATAACCTCCCCAGTTTGTTATGTAAAACAGTAGTTTCTTTTTATATCGTTTGGCCTTTTATAATGAATTAGTTTTCCGTAACAAACACTTGTATAAATAGGTTTTCAAAAAAGGTATCTCAAAAGTAGATGCATTCAGTCCTGAAAAAACATATTCAGTCAGACAAGATTTCTCTATTTCAAAATGGTATATCCAGTTATTTTTCAAAATCTACAGAACCTGTACATGAACTTGTTTAGATTAACTTTATAAATTCCTTCTTCATTACTCAAAATCACATGGATTTAAAGTTTTAACTGCTCAATATTTCAGGTCTCAAAATATCAAATGGTAAATATAATACATACACCTATGTGTTGTAAATCTTCTAACATCTCTTGAAATTATACTGACCAACTTCTTGATAAGAAAAAAATTATAGTAGGTAGACATGTGAAAGAGTCAACAAACACCCTGATAATAAATTCTATTAACTGTAGTACTTAAAACTAGTATGTCATATTTATTATCTTGCTGCCATGCAATTTTTCTTACAAGTATAAAATTAGTGTTACTAACTGGAAGAAATATATCAGTGTAAATAAAGAAACAACATGGATTTACTGGTATATTAAAAGTAACTGATAATATTGATAATATGTATAAGCTTAATAATAAAAGTGACAAAGGTATCAGTTATCAACATCTTAAAATGTTCACTTTTATCAAAAATCATACTTTAGTTAATGGACAGTAAGAAGAAGAGAGGAAATCAATTATCTTAAAGTTTCAGAATGGTAACTATATATTACTAGTACCGGTAGTTATCCTCATAATATATTTCATTAAAATCAGCAAAATAGCAAAAACTTGTAAAATTTATCTTAAATAAATTTATCATTTATACTTTGTTTTTTTAATTCCAATGAATGAATGAATGAATGAATGAATGAAATTTTCATTTGTGATACATGTCATTATCACAAAAAATTATATATCATCCCACCAAACACATTTAATAGCCTAAGAGTACCACACAAACCCAATTTTGTTGATGTGCATATTGATTATTAGCTAAGGTGTTAAGAGTTGTCTCCCTTTACATTTCAAATTTTAAAGTTTTTAGTTTCTTAGTAAATAAATGCACAAAAAGTTACTGAAACATAATGATAAATAACTACATGCACATTTCACATTGAACTTTAACAATGAAATAGTTTCTGAAATACTTGGGTCTTTGACATGAACAGATTTTAAGAATGGCAAGGTCTAAAACCTAGACAATTTGAATAATTTTAGTTTCTAAACCATTAATGTAGGCAGGCAAAAAGTTTATGACATGTGTTTTTCTATATAACTGTAATATAAGTAGATTACAAATAACATGTAACTTTTTTGCATGAAAACCTGATTAAAAGATTTTCTATCCTGTGGATTTTTTTTTTTTTTTTTTTTTTTTTGGTAGCACAATGTAAAAGTGAGGTTGATAAAATCATTTTATACAAATCTGACCCTTAAAGTTTGCTTCTTGCTTCTACATTATGAAAAATCATTATTGATCAGAAGGTCATAATGTGGTAATCTTGATCAATTAAGTTCCTAATGTTCATAGCTTATAGCTTCATTACCCGGTCAAATATGTGTCATGTTAAAAATAATGCATCTATACCATAGTACATTTAACTTGTAATTAAAATATTTTAAGTTATAGCTAATTCAATGTGTCAAAGCAATCCAAAATTTGTGCAGTTTTGGTCTGTGGAATAAACTGTTAACTGGCACTGGAACAGTGCAACAAGCTTACTGGTCTGACAGTAGGCATATCTGGATTAAAGTCTATCACAAGGTATTTGAGGATGAGCAAGTTAAACCTAAGCAGTGAGATCTTTGATTATGGTCTTGCTCATTGTCTTCTATGCATGAAAGAAACATGATTTGATTACCAAACATTTTAATAACAATGTTTCTACCAACCACATAATTTGTTTTCCGTGTTATTTCAGGCTTGGACATAAAAAGTGTATGAATTTCAAAAGTATCAATAAAGCAGTTTGGTGACCAGAACAGGATACTATAATAGCATTCAGGTTTTATTTTTCATAGATCATACAAAATAAATCATTTTGAATAAAGTTTTTACTGCAGTGATACATAGAGTTGATACCAGTATTATTTAACCCTACAACAGCATGGGTTTTTTTATGGATGAAGGGAAAATATCTGAACAGATGAAACTGGTTGAGTCAAGTGTTTCCAGTGGTAAAAAGGGCATTAATTTCTGTCCTCTGTCTATTAGCACACTGTGTATCTCAGTACTATGTTTCCTATTATAACCACACAATGGTTAATGTGCCATTGCAGGGAAATAATCCATAGATTTTGGAGAGACATTTAAAAAAAAACTTTCCTACTAAAATATAACTGTACATCTGAAAGTAACAAATATTTTTAAAATGCATACCAGGTAGTCTGTTTTCAATATACTGTCTAGTGATCTAAAATAATGCATGCTCTAATATCCAACAGGTTTATTTCTAAGAAAATTTGGCTAAAATCCAACAGGTTTATTTCTAAGAAAATTTGGCATCACTTTTCAATGCTAATGAAAAGTTACACAAAAAGGGTCAAAGTATTAGCATCAATTTTATCAAAATAATAACATATCTTTATAACTTCATTGAGTGTTTGGTAACTTGTGAGCATTCTTAAATAGGTGGCACTGTGTTATGTACTACCGGTATATTGTTTCAGCAGATAATCAGTTCACAACAGATGAATTTTAAACCTTTAAAACAAAACACACAAAGTTTTGTGGAAAACAAATTATTTTACAGGCATGAACAATGAGTTTGATATTGATATTATCTTTTATAGAAATTTCTTAATTTTTCCCTTAACAGAATTAACTTGGGGCAATGGAAGGTATTTGGGCACTGACAGACCTTTTCTAGCACTGAGATTCAGTTTTGACAATAAATAAAGAAATATCTGACTTATGTTTGTGTCCAACTTTAGATCACTTTACCCTATATATTTAGAGTGGAGTAATGGTGTTTAATACCAAAGTCAAGATTCTTTCACTTATATCCAGGAAGTCAGTTTTGGGATAGTAGAGGAAACTGGAGAGAAAACCATTGGCCTTTGCAAACAAAATGACAAACTTTCATACATCAAGATCTGCCTAAGCAGGTTTCGAACCTAGTTGGTGAGAGGCATTGTGATCTGTAAGCAAGGGATTTGGAACACAGATGTTAACACTGTAGATTTGGGATTAAGGATATAACTGTCAAGTTTGCTATACAACATAATTCTACACTGTCTGTATTTACTGATATTAAAATTTGATTGCATAACGAGGATAATTGTCCTGTCACTTTCGACAGAGAGAGCAATGAGGGTTATTCCATAAATTTGCCATTTTAAGTCCTTTAACCTACTAAAATGCCCCCTATATTGTTTCCAAATTTGCTTAAGGTTAAAAGAGCTATGTAAAGCAGTATAAATATGTCTTCTTTTACGCAAAAACTTATTTTATCTCAACATAAACACAATGTCATTTATGTACATTTTACCGGAAGTGTAATGTTACAGTTGATATAATGCAAAAACACTAACCAGAGGACCTTGGTCTTTCTCTTTTTGATGCCTTGACGTTAAGATTTTTACTCATGATGACAGAAACAGATATTAACGTAGCTTATGTCGAATAAATGTGATATCTTCAGCCAGTGCCCGTTTAAATAAGTCTGTCGGCAGCCATATTGTTTCTTGGCAACAAAACAAAATCTCGCGCGACTGGTATGAGATTTAGCAGACGATTTTACTTTCACTTTATTTTGTAACCCATACCTGTTTTTATTTACTTACTCTTTGCCTCAGTCCGCGCTTTTAGTAAAAATGATAATGCACGTCCAGATCCACTACGGTTTGGTAACATCATAACAGCATCTGAAACACCCACAAATATTATACACGTGAACAATACAATGCAATCAAATACAATACAATACAATACAATACAATACAATACAATACAATACAAAGTGCGTGCGTGCGTGTGTGTGTTTTCCATTATATTAAACCAGAGACATATATTACAATATATATATATATATATATATATATATATATATATATATATATATATATATATATATATATATATATATATATATATATATATATATATAATATGTCTCTGATTAAACATATAAGCAAATATGTTATATGTCGTAGATATAAAATAATGTAACTGACTTTATAATTTCATTTTTAGATATTTTAAGGAATGAAGAGGTATTTATAAAACAGAATAATTATGGAGATTTAAAACCTGGATATTTTCTCTTGGTTTGGTTTAATCCAGTTGAAACTTATATTTTAGTACCTATCTGCATTTACTGAAATATAGATCTATATCTCTTATTAACTCAGTTCAAATAAAAGTTGTAAATAATTATAATAAACTTGACGCTGAGGATTATGTAGTGATTGAAAGTGAGCCACTAATGAACTACTCATTCAAAAGTAGAAAAAATAAAAAGAAACGAGCAGTTGACAAATTGGAGTGCTATGGAGAGCGATCACATTTATCAACTAAATCATTATCCTCAGGGGGGGGGGGATGCCATCATCATCTCTTTTTATTTATTTCCTCACAAAATGATATTGTAAGATTAATATAAATACTACAATATATAAAAATCTTATATAACTTTAAATATATTCAAAATGTTTGCAAGTAATAAAGATCTATATACTTTAGAGACCGTTCTCATTTATGACCAAGCAGGTTTATTCTTCTGGATACGTATATACAAGACCTCCGCTATATCACTATGTAAAGAAATGTAACACTCCAATCATCAGGGTTCTGTATAAAAATAAGCAGTTTTCGAATCATGCTAAATATTCTCCATAAACCCACTTTTTGTTCAGCTCCATTTAAACTTGAACTTGAGTCCAAATTTATCGGTTATACTTGTCCAGAACCTGATTGTAGTTCTCGGTGACTAAAGCTGGACAAGAACATCAAGTATGCCGGGAAACATTATTGAAGTTCTGATAACATATATCACAAGTCGCAGTATAAAATTTGTAAGTTTTGGTACTATAGTCTAAACTACAAACTTGGTTGCAATAATCTTTTAAACGTTGCTAAAGAACGCATTGCTTGCTGCTCAAGAAAGGGGTGACTAAAGAAGCCGTTGCTTGCTGCCCAAGAAGTCATGACCAAGGAAACCACTGCTTGCTACTCAAGAAAGGCGTGACTAAAAAGCCGTTGCTTGCTGCAAGAAAGGCATGGCTAAAGAAGCCGTTGCTTGCTGCTTAAGAATGGCGTGACTAAGGGTGTCGTTGCTCACTGTTCAATAAAGGCGTGACTAAAGAAACCTTTGCTTGCTTCTCAAGAAAAGCATTGCTAAAGTAACCGTTGTTTGCTGCTCAAGAAAGGCGTACGCTAAAGAAATTGTTGCTTGCTTTTCAAGAATGACGTGACTAAGAAAGTCATTGCTCGCTGTTCAAGAATGGCTTGGCAAAGAGAAGCTGTTACTTGCTGCTCAAGAATGGCATGACTAAAGAAACCGTTGCTTTATGCTAATGCCATTTGGCTCATAAAAATAATTGATTATGTCTCAGTCGTTTATATTAACGATAGTTCCTCCATTTCTAAGTGGAAAATGCTTTACTTGGAATGAAAAAAAAATCTGACAGTAGCTATTGCTTGGGCTAACCTGCACGTTAACACGGGTAACAATGAATAGCCATAACTAATCGTGCAAGTATCAGAAACCCTAGTGGGAATCAATCGCGAAATCTTGTTTGTATGCAATGGTCTTTCAAAATGTAATAATTATACATTTGGTGGTTTAAGCCACAAACACTAACATTCCGTCACAGGTCGACAGCAATTGAAATGAAAAATGCAATAGAAGAACTAAAGGTAATGACAACCAAATAATCATACTCAATTGGTAGTACTATAAATAAGGAACAATTTGTTGCTTGATGCATAATTGTATTAATTGATTCATTTTTTTCCTTTTTCAATGTAAATAAATTGAAATTCTCTCTCTCTCTCTCTCTCTCATATATATATATATATATATATATATATATATATATATATATATATATATATAATACAAGAATTTAAGGACAAAATAATTTCTTTTTTTTTTCCATTTTTCTAAATTCAAAACTTCTACACATATTTAAAATTATAATCTATCGATTACTTACCTAAAACAACCACCAGATGTTCATTCTATTTAACATGACTTTAAACTGACAAGGTTGAAATAATAAATGAATGAAACGAAATGTCAGAACATTTTGAAACTAGTTCAATAAAGTAAATAAAATTATTGATATAGAACTGCTAAGGACTTTGAAAGATCTATCATATCTCCTGATATAGGTAACGTGCAATGTACAATGACTCGCTATATAAGTAAACATGTCACTTTACAATTGCCTGGTTACAAGTGTAAAAATCAATTTAAAAGGGTAAAAATTGATTGATTTTTTATTTGAAGAGCCAATGCTTCATTTTGTGGCACATAATTTGAAGTGTTTCTATTCTTTTTAAACATAAAACGGTGATTTATTTTGAGTTTTCTTAATAATAGTTGGAGTTAATGGGCAAAAAATATTAAATGGATCGGAATGATTGACACCTTTACACTTACCAAATTAAAACAAAAATTAAATAAGGTTAATTGTTTCCTTTATGAAAAATAATCAAAGTGTAACGACATGTTCATATTTCGACATTAATTTGATTTTATACTGTTTTTAATTAGTTGCATTCAAAAATGTCCATAGTCGTCGTCGACCATTATCTATCAATGTCGGATGCTTTAAAATGCAAAATTATCATCAATAATAATAATAATAACAAAATAAAATAAAATGAAATGAAATGAAATGAAATGAAATGAAATGAAATGAAATGAAATGAGATGAGATGAGATGAGATGAGATGATATGATATGATATGATATGATACGATACGATACGATACGATACGATACGATACGATATGATATGGTATGGTATGGTATGATATGATATGATAAAATAAATAAAATAAAATAAAATAAAATAATAAATGAATGAATGAATGAATGAATGAATGAGTGAATGAATGAATGAATGAATAAATAAATAAATAAATAAATAAATAAATAAATAAATAAATAAATAAATAAAATTTTAAAAAGTTAATTTTAAATAAATAAATAAATAAATAAATAAGAAAAATTAAATTAAAGTGGCGCAATTGACGAATGAAAATGACATTTTTATGTCGTAAAGGATCCCCTTCGCATGAAATAGAAATGAGACCAGAAGTCTGGAAAATATAACCTTTCCTAATGCATTGCATCACGCCGTACGTATACGTATTTAAATACCAAGAACTAAAAGGTCTAGAAGCTTGAACCTTCGTGTATAATGTCCGGTCTATCTAGTTTTTGAGTTTGTTAACCTTGACTCACATATGATGCAACAGTGACATAACGTAGTGAAATTATTACACATTTTCCTGACAAGAATACTGAGAAAACCTAGTAACTTAGTAACTCCACATATGTCATTAGTACATAACCGAATGTCTAAAGCTAGCACTTAAGAACTAATTTTTCGTAACTGCTTCTGACAATAATTATTTTAAATTTTAGTATTTATGGACTTTTGGTGATAATGAAATATACTCGCTATGGGCTTCTGTTGAAATATGTTTTCTTAGCGTACTGCTTTTCCGTATTAATAATGTGCATATGTTAATTTCATCTACAACTTGAGTTGAGATGAGTAATGGTGTTTAACGTTCCAGTCAAGCATATTTCACTTATATCGAGATGTCGTCAGCTATAGGCGAAAGTGCAGAAATTTTGCCTGTGCGTTGCGCTGATGGCATTATACAGAAGGGTTCTTTATCCTGCCATGGCACGGGACCTCGTTTATTTCAAGTTCCAATCCGAAAGAACAGTGACTTTCATTTCGTAATGCCGAGTGCTTGGCGAAAGAACAGTCACCACCCACTTTCAAGTCTTGGGTCAGACCCGGCCGGGGATTGAACCCACGACCTTCCACTTACGGAGCGAGCACTCTACCAACTGAGCTACCGCAGTGGCCGCCATCTACAATTTGAATTAATCGCTCGGTACCATTTTGTTTGATTACAATTTCATCCTGTCACCTGCCATCATCATCTATAAGATAAAATTAGGTAAAACTAAATTGAATTAGTTGATGATTCTGGCAGGACGATGGTCTCGTGTCAATCACGTCTGGTGACGGAAGACAGATCGAAAGTCTTCTATGAGAACAGACAATTCATTATAATACATTGCAGGATGAGATGGTTCTTGACAACAGTGGGTATATTTATGTGTCTACCCTGGTGCTGAGTAACCTAATGTTATTAGTTATTGAGCCCCTGGTTGTGTTGTTGGTCACATAGATGTTCTGATGTTTAGTTTTGCAAGCTCTTTATGATCCTATAGCAGAATCGATAGATCATGCTCTTACGGATCTGACTGCGGTTCTTCAAATTGTTCAAGCACATGGTATAGGTCAGTGGCATAGAGAGTACGAATGACAAACCAAGCATTTTTGCACACGTTCAAACTCGGACAGTAATTAATGACTGGTCATGACAGCGTCGCTCGTGTATTCCTGTAATTGACGTGTTTATAACAGTCCCTGTGGTTTCTTTGAAGTATAGGCCTTAAATAGCCTTTGCCAAGTTCTATTATTCAACGGCAAACAAATTATTGAGTACACTACCATACCATCACCGTGTGGGAACTAATGACACAAAAACCTTTTTTAGAATTATCGGACAATTGTACCTTTGTGGAAAAAAATGATAATAGGCGATGGCCATGCTTTAAAATGGAATAAAAATATTTAAAAATCTTCTTCTACGAAATCAAAAGTGGTAGACAAAAACTGCTTTGATGTTTAGCTTCTCAAGAGACTTAGGTTTATAGTTCGTGCAAATCGTAAAATTCAGCTAAAAATACGTAACGAGTTTTTGCGTTTAATTTTGAAAATATCATAAAAGAGTTTCAAAAGGTTATAAATTGACTATTTTAACAGATATTGACATGGGTTTGGAAGTTATGTTATTTTCTTAAAATACCTAACATTGAGTCAAGGTCATAGATCAAGGCCATGACCTTGTTTGTGATGTTTGCAGTTTTAGGCTATTTTCTTGAAAACTATGAGAGATAGTTTTAAAAAATGTTCAGCATGACAAAATCTAAAAAGGAACCAAGTTTCGCAACAATATGTTTATCAATGTAAGAGTTGTTGCCCCTGAAATAAAATGCTTTGGTTAAAAAAACTAAAATTTTGAAGTAATTTGAAAATTACTATTTATTGAATAGACATGCATATTGAAATATTGTAGGTATTGATATGACGATCATTTTATCGGATTCAAGGTCATGGGTTCAAAGGCCAAGGTCAAACAGTAGCTGCATAAGAAGACTGAAAATGTTATTTATCTTGAAAACTATTAAGCTTTTATATAGACATGTATATTAGAATATTGTAGGTATTGATGTGACCATCATTTGATACATGTCTTAAAGCTGCATTAAGTTTTTCAATTTTCTGAATTTTTTTTATTTTCTAAAAATATATTTTTTTAAAAATAGATTATCTTCTAACCACGATCCGTGACATTCATTTGCTAAAATTTCATTTCTTTTAGCTGTAATAAACGGAATCCTCTGACCGGTTGGTAGTGTTTTACGATGTTAATTATTAGCTTGGAGCATGCGCACGGATGTACGGAAAGCCCTAGAATCGAAGGTGAAACATGACAGATTGCATTGATTTTCCTTCATTAATATTCAGATGTATTTGAAATGGTGATATGTATCCCTTACTAAGTCACAAATGACAAATTCAACGAAGTTCTTTGTTTAATTTATCGTATTTCACCGTTTTGAAAGTTGTGTTTAGCAGTATGACCCTCTTTGAACATATGACGGTTAAAGCCTTAGTTTTCCAATAAAAGATTAAACGGTGCTAATCTCATTATATGTGTCTACTGTAATTTCTGTATTAATTATCGTTGAACAATTTCAACGATTCATTAAACTCGAATAAATACAGAAAATTCGTATGTACCCAGACGGAAGCTTTAGAACATGGTTACGTCATCAAAACCCCGGGTCATTTAAACACAAGACTAAAGTTGATAATATACTTGAAAACTATTAACTTTTTTATTATCATGTATAAAAAATATTGTAGGTATTGACATGATGATCATTTTGGTTCAAACGATTTTTAACATATCTTCGGGTGAGCGTTACTTAAGGCCATCGGGCCTCTTTTAATAGAGTAAAAAAAAAACACCTGCTCGATAATATGCTATACAATACCATGTACATGTATATATGTTGCATAGCATATACCGAGCAGGCATATGTGTTTTTCTTATTTTATCTTTAAAAACGAGGATCTGTGGGCTTAACATTGGTCTGAACCGGATTGTAATTTCCGTCTTCCGCTTCAAAGATTACGTATCCAGATGTTCTTCCGGGAAGAGACTCCGGTAGAAAAATGTCTTGCGGCTAGTAAAAGTACAGCCAGATTCCTCAAATTCCATCCTTATCAACTAAAACAATAAGTTTAAATGATGAATCCAAATATTAACCGAATATTACCCATTGTTGCAGTATGTTTTTATGTTGTCACAGGTAAGATTCAACTTAAAAATATCAAATTTTATTTGATGACAAATTCTTCCTGTATTTTTAGTCAGGCGTCACCAGAGATTTACGGTCTGATGGATCAGTACGGAAACACGATTCCGGATCTAAAGTAAGAGTATAAATGCTTTCCTTATTCAAGTCTATTTATTTCACAAATTCTGCTGCTGATTATGACATATTTTGTAAACAAAGTGGTAAAGGTCAAAGGCAATAATACAAATTTTTTACCATTTTGTTTTACAAAGTATGATATTAACCAGAAATTGAATATATTATTGATATAAATAATTTAAAATTTGGTATTTATCATTTACCTTCTATTAATGGAAATTCACTATGTGCATCTTTATTTTATTTGTATGTTTTGCCAAGCAAACCATTAAACATTCATATAGTACTTAGCACTACTAGATAAAGTTTAGAAAATATATTACGTGTGGTGTCAGTGGTATTACACAGTTATTACAGAATCTTCAATTAAGTAATATTGTACCATTGAGAAAACAGTGTTGTTGCAGTGTTTTCTCCAGCTTATTAAAACATGGGGTCATCAATGAACCCCTTACATGAAAAGAGGGGATCATTTTTCAAAATGAAGGGGTCATGAAATTTTTAGAATAAAAATTACTTTTTTGATATTTTACAATAAAGGGGATATTTTGTTAGAGGATCTGTACTAATCTGTCTGTCAATGTTTAAGTGTTTTATTCCAAATGCTACTTATATCTGTAATACATGTATTTGAAACAGTAAAATCGAGACAGTATCCCAAAACAGAAGTTACTGAATATTCTACCACCAACCCAAGTCAACAGACCATTAGCATTCATTATTATTATCCATTCCTTCCGATATGCCTGTTTTACATATGATCTTATTATTTTTATAAATCATCAAAGGATATTTGTTTAACCAAATTTTATTATAATCTCAATTTACATTAGCTTTTTTAAGTTGAATGTGAATCGTCGGCAAGTAAGTTACTACCAGATGCCGCCTGGTCATGTTCAGAGCTCTGTGCAGGACTTTGACACAAGTCATTTAAAAATGTTGTCAAACGAGATTGTTTCGACTTTTCTTTAAGCCTGGTGCAAAGAGCGCTTATAATGACTATAAATTAAGCGTTCAATACAAACATTTCAAAGATTAAGAATATAGACAGGTTCCTATATCAATAATTAGCTTCCTGTAATATGGTACGATAGTCATGTGGTACGACAATACAGAATTTCTGCTCAGTACTTTTGTTTTCAGTCGGGACACCTTTTATAATTTACAGTAGCCAATTTTAATCTACATAAAAATGGTTGCGTCAAAAATAAAGCAACAGCAAAATCAAGTTTTTTTATTGAATCTTCACATTACTGACAGAATTCAATGGTTTTTTTGCATTTACATAAAGGTGTAATTAAAGAATCTTCCAACAAATACATGTATAAAGTTAAAAAAAAAAAATTCTGTAGAAAAAATTAAGCTTTTACTGTATTTTAAAATAATTTAGACTGAACCATAAATTCTGAGCATGTTAGCATAAACATTTTTATTGACCATATATATACTGTACATGAATATAGACAACTACATGTATGTGCAGAATGGCTATCCCCCTTAATCAGTGCAGGTAGGATAACATCTTTATCAACTAGTACCTAAGATGTTGACCTGGGATTGCAGTTATTTAATCCAAATTTAATTCCACACTATAAGGTATTCTTTAAAGTATAATGCTTTATATTTATCTTCTTCATTATAGGTGACATTATGAATGATCTGCATTATTATGAAACCATGAAACTGTCAGATATAACAGCACGTGTCAGAAGAAGTGCTGATCCTGATCCTTCCTCGCATTTACATGAGATTAAGTTTTTCACACTTGGAAGGTTTGTATGTGCACCATCAAGGTTTTATACTTGGATCAGTTTAACTATTCTACTTCTGGACCAAGAATCCAGTATCACATTTTGGCATAGCACAACATGTGCATGTATGTTTGTGAATTTCGGCTTTTACTTTTAAACAACAAAGATGATTTCAAAGAAATTTAGTCAGAAGCCTGTTTTTGCCAACGAAATTTGTTTGTAGTATAGTCTTTGCAAACAAAAAATAAATCACTGCATGACAATGGCTTTGAAATGTAAAAGGTTTTCTTCTTTAATGTAATGACCTGTGCTGCAGATGTTTTTAATATGTTTTTCTATTTGCTGTTTTAACTATTGATTTAAAAATGAAACTTTGATTTCTTAGTGATGTTTTCAATTTGTGTTAATCACAACAACAGTGATTAAACTAACGTCTGGCGCCAGATAAAACTAAAGGAAAAATTGGAATTGAATGAATGGTTTTAACTTTATGAATGTTATATTTTTTGTTACAGATATTTCCATATGTATTTAAAGCAATCTGAAATACTGTCACATGATTTTAAGGCTTCCATTGTCCATGGCAATGGGAGTAATGTACCATTTGAAATTGACCGTACAAAGTTTATGTCTGGAACTTTGAGAGGTGAGTATATTGTGGTAAAACCATTTCTAACCAAATACTGATTCCTGTTTCCCTTTTCTAGCTCACCTGATCACAAACTGCTCAAGAGAACAAAATGTGTTTAGATTATTATTCTAAATGATTGTTAGTCATCATTTATATTTTCTGTTTCAGCTCATACTAAGCATTATATGTACTTATCATCAAATTAATGACTGTATGCCAGTATCTTTATGTACATATTATGTTTTTTTTTTTGTAAACTAACATAACTTGATGAAAAGTCAGATTTACTGGAAAACAGAGAAAACAATTCACAAACCACAATTTTAATCCAATCTTCACAGAATGATTATCGTACAAGAAACTAGGTAAAGTTCATCCATGGGTCAGATTAGATCAGATTAGTAAGTAAATAAATCAGACAATAGATTGTTTGATGTTGGTTGCAGTGTTAATTAATAGATCATCAGCCATTTTTTTTCTGTTTGCAATGAGAGCAAGTTTTTTAATCCCTTAAGATTACTCTGATAAATGTTCTTGCCAGAGATATGTAAATGTTTTATGGCCATTATGCACTAGGGTGAACTCAGGACATCTTGGACATGCAAGCTCACAGAGTCAATATGCGACAGACAAGCATACCATTACTCAAGTCATATTTTACTCAGGGGTCACGCTGACTTCAATTTTTTTTTCTCCAAAATTTTCGCCAGAATTATTTTTTTTTGCCAAATACAATTTGTTTGGGCCAAAGGTATTTTCTGGTCTAATTGTAATTTCTGGCGTAAATTTAATAGAAATAAATTGGCTTATAAAATGCATGTCTGATTACATGAAGAACAACAACAGTTTTCTTGTTTTATTTCTTTTATTCATGAAATAAATCACTAATAAGTAAACTGTAAACAAAACCGTCAAAAGCACAAATTAATTTTTACTACTTTCAAAGAACTACCGCCAATAATTGATAATCTCAATATAATTTAGGAATTACCTGTGATTATCCATAAAGGCGGCTTGGTAATCACTCGCTTAAATCGGTAATTAATCTCTTAAATGATAAATCCACCTGTAATTAACATCTTCACACGTAGAATTTTGTTTAATCAACATCATGTACATGGCTTCGGTGACCCAATTTAACACTCATTCGGAACTCTCTAGATCTATGGTTTGATAAACACGTAGACAGAGACGGATACCTGTTGCTTTAACGACTCTCTGCTCATGTCCGTGAAGCGTAGTGAACCTGTTAATGTAAACATTTTTTTCGCCATGACTTTCGCCGATGTTTATTTTTTATCGCCAAATTTTTTTTTTCTCATTTTGCGAAAAAAGCGAACGACAGCGTGAACCCTGTTTACTGACACCAGATAAACAAGTAGATACTATCCCTTCTAATGCAGTATGCAAGATTAGCACAAATTTCCTCTGACCATAACACTCTTTTATGCCTATCGGCTGGTGTCGGAAAGACCACCTTATTTCACTTTAAACTAAAAATATAAGTGAAACTGTAGAAAAATTGATCCATTGATAAGTGAATGACTTGTCTTCCAAAATATTTGAATATGAGAGTTTTGTGAAGTCACATAGTCTAGTTTTGAAAATGACAGAAAAGGTTGGTAAATATCAATAATGAAGAAATTGATTTGAGTTCTCAAACCATCAGGGATGACATGTAGAAATATATGAATGTTTTGAAATACAAATCATTCACCTATTGATCAATGTTATTAACATTTCTACAATTCCACTAATAATTTTGTTCTGAAGCAAAATGAGTGGAAACCCTACCAGTTGGTATCAGAAAATCTTGGGTTTTTAGCTCACCTGACCATAGGTCATGTGAGGTTATGGCATAGCACAGGGTGTGTATGTGCCTGCATGTGTGTGTGTCATTAGCACAAATTTTCAACTTCTCCTCTGAAAGTACTGGACAGGTTTCAATGAGACTTGGTCAGAAAAATGTCTGGGTTGGTGCAATTCAGATTTGTTCATGGCATTGCCATGGCTACCAAAACTAGGTCAATGTGACTTAGGGGTGCAAAAATCTTAAAAAATCACTTCACTAGGGTCATAAGCCTATAGTTTCTTCATTTCGTGAAATTTGGTCGAAAAATGGGTTAAATGTTTTTGCATTTAATTACAAAATTTCTTAAAATGGCTTCATATTGTTATAACTTGACTATTTGAACAGATAATGACATGGGGTTTTCCATTTTGATTTTTTCTTGAAATAATCTTCAAAATAGGGTCATGATCTAATTTGTGATTTAGGCAGTTTTCCTGCAGATGTTAAGAGATATATGAATTCAAAACATTGTTAAAATGTTCAGCATGACAAAATTTAACAATGTTCCCAGTTTTGTAACCACATGATAATCCATGTAGGAGTTGTTGCCCCTGAAATGTTATTTTTTTGCTAATAAATACTCAAATTGTGCATTAGCTCAGTGCTTCAGATTGTCGGTGCGCTCGCATTATTCCCGTGTTATTTTTGAAAATGATGCATGAAAATTGTTCTCAGTGCGCCCAGAGGGCGCACTAAAATATGAACAATAAAAGATGGAAAACACACGTTCTTTCGATCATCCTAAAAAAATTCAGACGGTGGAAACAGGAAGTGTCTGTAAAAATTATTGTAACTCAGAATACCTCTGATTTTACGGTAGTCGTAAAAGGAAAATGAAAATTTAAAAAAGGTATCAAGTAGCATCCTCTCGTTTTTGCCCATAAAGACCCGAGAAAAAAATGAATCAACTTTTGATTCAAGACATAGTAAAAAGAATTAAAACAACTGCTAAAGTCACTGTTTATTTATTGTAAACATTTGTAGGAGCTGTCACGTGGTCGTTTAGCTACATGCTAGTTCATGTCGTCTGCTGAATGTAACTTTAAGTTACATTGATGATCTATAGGCAATGTTTGTGACAACATTTTGTAGAAACGGAAATTATAGTTATGTTTTAATTCTTCATTTAATAATAATTCATCGAAATGTGGACCTCACTGAAACTTGAAAGACGTCATTGATCATAGTCGAGTGAATACTATGATAATTTACCCACACATGGCGATGCTGTAATTTCAAGTCTATTCATAGACTGAAGGAAAACATCTAATATAATATCAAAATTAAATTCTGTATTTTTTTTTGTAAGAAAAAAATTATTGGCCCCTGACTTTAAAAATAGGCCCCTCATTTCTGCACAGAATGGGCCCCTTAGGCCCCTGGTTTTTTAAAACAATCTGAAGCACTGATTAGCTTGAAAATTATAAGCTTATTGTATAGGCATGTATTATAGAATTATTATTATTACAAGGTCAAGGTCATAGCTGTAAATGAAGACTAAATTGTGAATTATCTTGAAAACTATTAACTTTCTGTACAAGCATATATACATTAGAATATTTTAGGTATTGATATGACAATCATTTTGATATATCGTTCAAGGTCATATGTTGAAAGTTCAAGGTCATAGCTTTAGAAGAAGACTGAAATTGTTAATTATCTTGAAAACTATGAACTTTTTGTACAAGCTTGTATATTAGGATATTGTAAGTATTGATATTATGATCATTTTGATATATGGTTCAAGGTCATATGTTCAAAGGTCAAGGTCATAGCTGCATAAGTGTACTGACTTGAAAACTATGAACTTTTCCTAAAGGCATGTATATTAGAATATTGTAGGTATTGATTTGACAATCATTTTGATGTATGGTTCAAGGTCATATGTTGAAAGGTCAAGGTCAGAGTTGCATAAGTGTTCTGTATAAGCATGTATATTAGAATATTGTAGGTATTGATATTATGACCATTTTGATATAAGGTTCAAGTTCATATGTTCAAAGGTCAAAATCATGGCTGCATAACCATATGGTTAATGATTTGGAAATTATTGATTGTACTATTTAAATCATGCATATGAGCTATTTACAAATGAAATGTGACTAGATTTTTCTGATTATTTATTGCCGGATTTCCAAACTTGAGGAATTTTGTAAAGTTTTTGTAATTAAGTTCTTTGCAAGTTTTTGGACATTTCCTCAGGTGAGCGTTAAGGCCCATGGGCCTCTTGTTGATATAGAAATTGATCTGACCCTACACACAGCCATCAGGCATAAAGCATGTTATGGTAAAAGTAAATTCGGACTTTGCCAGATGAGTAAACAGTATCTCATTTTTTAAAGTCTGATATATGACCCCTCTGGCTTATATATGGGTCATGTTGGTTCATTATATAGGTCAAATCATTGAACAGATTTTTAAACTATTTAGAGAAATTGTTTTTGTTTACCCTCTAAAGATTGCATTATTCAAAAGAGGCTAAATGAAAATTATATGTTATCTTAGTTGAGTTCCGAGAACTTCTACAATTCTCTTGTTTAAAGTATAAGGTTGATGTAAATCTGATATATGATATGATTGTAGATGACAAAAGGTCCCGTGTGAGCGTCCACTGGGAGAACAATATATTAACAGCCAGTATCCACACTGACGAAGATATGTATTTTGTTGAGGTAATAAAAATTGATTGCTTTATTAAAAAGAATTAATGCACTTGGAGTATTATCTACCGTTTACTTTTTGTTTTAGATTTCATTATAATTATTTAGAATTTCTTTAGACAAAAATCCAAATATATAAATAATGTGTTGAGCTATTTTGAAAAACACATTGTGAAACAAAAGTGAGGAAAATTTGCAAACATTTTAATTTTTTAATTTCAAAATCAAATGATACCATTACCTGACTGTAAAAGATTATACCAGCAGAAATGCTCTAGTATTAAAAGTGGAATGGTTTATACCATTGAATACTTGTAGCTGTAGTAAGGTTGGTTTGATTATTTTTTGTTATTTTAGCCATCTTGGAGACATCTGGATTCTTCAACAGATCATGACATGATAGCTTATCGTAAATCGGATCTGAAATGGACACCCAATGGAATGCTGCAAGGAAAGGGCAAGTATGTTGTACCAGTATTGAAATTTCTTCATTATGTTAAGTGAGTGAGTGATCGAGTGAATGAGTGAGTTAGAGAATGAGTGAGAGTGAGTGAGAGTGAGTGAGTTAGTGAGTGAAGGGAGGATTTGATTTGATTTAATGGGGTTTTACATCACAGTCAAGAATATTGTGCTTATATTGGACATCACCATCTATAGGTAAAATGCCAGAAATTTCTTGCAGTGCACATAGGAAATGTGCAGGGATGGTTCTTTAGTGTGTCATGCCTGCTGTGACACGGTGCATCAGTTTTTAAGGTCTCCTCTGAATGACCCTGTGACTTTTATTTCTAAATGCTGAGTGCTTGGCAAAACAACATTTACATATCTTGGTCAGACCTGACCGGGGTTCAAACCCCGACCTCCCACATATGAAGTGAGCACTCTACCAACTAAGCTATTGTAGTGGTAGTGAAGGGAGGAAGGAAAGAAGGAAGAAAAGTGGATGAGTGTTGTTGAACTTTTCCTTTGAAATTGAGATTTTATTAGATAAATTAATTTATTTACTGCTTTTTCATAGTTTTCCTTCATATATGTTTTGATTTCCATGTACAAATTTTTTACAATAGACAAGAGTAACTGGGTAAATAAGCACGGGTAACTTGGTAAATAAACAAGGGTTAATTGGTAAATAAACAAGGGTTAATTGGTAAATAAACAAGGGTTAATTGGTAAATAAACAAGGGTTACTTGGTAAATAAACAAGGGTTAATTGGTAAATAAACAAGGGTTAATTGGTAAATAAGCACGGGTAACTTGGTAAATAAACAAGGGTTAATTGGTAAATAAACAAGGGTTAATTGGTAAATAAACAAGGGTTAATTGGTAAATAAACAAGGGTAACTTGGTAAATAAACAAGGGTTAATTGGTAAATAAACAAGGGTTAATTGGTAAATAAACAAGGGTTACTTGGTAAATAAACAAGGGTTACTTGGTAAATAAACAAGGGTTAATTGGTAAATAAGCACGAGTAACTTGGTAAATAAACAAGGGTTAATTGGTAAATAAACAAGGGTTAATTGGTAAATAAACAAGGGTTAATTGGTAAATAAACAAGGGTTAATTGGTAAATAAACAAGGGTAACTTGGTAAATAAACAAGGGTTAATTGGTAAATAAACAAGGGTTACTTGATAAATAAACAAGGGTTAATTGGTAAATAAACAAGGGTTAATTGGTAAATAAACAAGGGTTAATTGGTAAATAAACAAGGGTTAATTGGTAAATAAACAAGGGTTACTTGGTAAATAAACAAGGGTTAATTGGTAAATAAACAAGGGTTAATTGGTAAATAAACAAGGGTTACTTGATAAATAAACAAGGGTTAATTGGTAAATAAACAAGTGTTACTCAGTAGATTTTTATCAAATCTGACTATTAATACTACATGTAATATAAAAATTCCTTTTCAGAAAAAGTTTTTGTGATTCAGACAAGAAAAAATTAAATTCAAAAGAAATGACAGATTTTGAAGATGATATTAGGTTGTCTCCCTTTATGCATGGCAATGAAGATGAACATTCAGGTGCAGTAAATAATCATTTGTAGATTTGAAATTAACATTTTAAAAATTTTATTTTTTGCTTTGTCTTATAAACAGTTTCATGTCCAATGTTTTAATCTAAATATTTTGTAATTTTTAGATGTTATTTTAGTGCATTTTGTACTTTATCTTAGGTTTACCTGCTTATTGATGATGTTATAGATAGCTGTAAAAATTGCCTTAGATAATTATATGATATAAATATTATTTTACATGTGTAGGTCGCCATAAAAGATCTTTACCTTATGTTGGAACACATACAGTATGCAGGTTGGCGCTAGTTGCTGATCACTATTTTTATGATGGAATTGGAGGTGGTAATGAACACAGAACAGCTGAATATTTGGTATGTAAAATTATTTGGAGGATCACTTGTTTAAATTAAATATTTACTGTAAAATAAAAAAATGTTTTCAGGAAAATATTACAACAAAGAACAAACATCATGTTACAAAAATAAAACTTTCTAGGATAAAAAGAAAAATATGTTCATTTTCTTATAAAATTGAGTTAATTCAATTTTTTTAATCTATTCATTATAACACATACTCCTTAAGATTCTCAGTGGTTCAAAGCACTCACTTAAAATCACTGGGCCACTCACTACCTAAGTTTGAATCTCACTTGGGCAGATTTTAGTATGGTAATGTTTGCATGATGGTTTTTCTGAACACTCCAGTTTCCTCCACCATACCAGAACTGTCTTGATGTACTTGTAAGTAAAAGAATCTTGAATGGGGTGTGAACATTATTATTCCATTCTAATCCAATTTGTATATAGAATGCCTCGTCTATGTATGAAGCACAAATATATTATGTTTTTTAATACATGTACATGTACATGTATTTTCAGGATAATTGAGTAAGAATGAGTTCTGTAATTTTTCAATAGTTTTCAACTTAAGATTTTTTTAAAGTCAAAGAGTAGAGAAAAATGTCCAAATTTGAGAAATTTAAATTAAAACTGTACTTAATAATAAAAGAATTTCATTAAAATCAATTTAAGAATCAGGTATAATATTATTTTTGAAAAGAAGTCTAAAAATCATAAAAAAGTAAAGGAAACAAATGCTTTTGTGTCAATATTATACAGTTATGGACTTTTTATTTTTCGGGTCAATATCACACCATATACAACCACTAAAAAGTCCATAATTGTTTTATTATATAATTTTACCACTGTGACACTTGGGTTGACAATGTTATCTATGATTTATTAATAATAATGATGTAACAATTCTGCCATATTGTTTACAGTTGTGGTGGTGAAAGGGGAATTCTAAAAATAGATTTTGATATACACTTGATTTTTGGGGTATCATGTTTTATCAAATGGTCACATGTAACCATTTTAGTCAATCATAGGGATGAAATTGATAAATTATATAATATAAACATGTTTATATGTATATTTTATGTAATGTTTTGATTTGTTTTATGTAGATTGGTATGATTAACAATATAAACAACATATACACAAAAACAAGCTGGCCTGATGATACTTCTTCATTGAAAAATTTAGGATTTGAAATAGCAGAGGTGAGTCAATGGTTTGTTTACATGTGATTTTGAAGTATTTTCAAATTTTAATAAAAGATTTATTTTCATTGTTAATAAGGACATGAAGAAATGTTTGATAATTTTAGATTTTTCAACCAGATTTTCCCAAAAAGGTTCTTCTTAAGCTTTATTTGTATGAAAGGATTAAGTACAATTTGTATCATAAACATGTAGGTTTTCAGACTTTAAACACATAAATCTGTGTTTGTATAATTTTAAAAATCCATAAACCCTTTTATATTTGTAGAAGTGTTTGATTTGGGGGTTTACCTGTTGCAGGATTTCTCCAGTACTCAAGTTTTCTTCATCAGTTTTGGATGAATAACATTCCAACTTCCTCCATCTCTGATACAGTTTATAAATATAGGACTCTAAAACATTTCACAGTCACAACACTGAGATATAAAAAGTTTCATATCCCTTCTTAAAAGTCCTTAGGGTAAAATACATAACATTCTTATTGTAATGCAGTCATTTTCTAGAAGTCTAAAAACTGGAAACTCTAACTTTTTATCTTAAATGTGTCTTCTTTCTGCTATTCTTTTTTCTATTTTAGAAAATGTGATATTGGTAATCAGTTGGGTTTCACTACTGCAAAAATATCACATGATTCCCCAGTAATGTTTGTGCAAAGCTTACATAATTTTTTTTATAATGATGATATTAGTCTGCATATTTGAGGAAAACATGAAATGAGAGTTTCAGTATCTTGAGCCAATAGAAATGAGAGTTTCAGTATCTTGAGCCAATAGAAACGAGAGTTTCAGTACCATGAGCCAATAGAAATGGTAGTTTCAATATCATGAGCCAATAGAAATGGTAGTTTCAATATCATGAGCCCATAGAAATGGTAGTTTTAGTATTATGAGCCAAAAGAGTGAAATACCTTTGGTAACTATTTATCAGTTCAGCATTTGTGGATTTAGTGGCATTTCCATTGATGTCCTTGTTACATACAATATAATTTTTCTGAATTGTAAAACATCATAAATTTATTATTTCAGGTGGAAGTTCATAATGAGCCAACACAAAGTAACAATCATTACAATCAAGATAACAGAAAAGCTGACATGGATTGGTTACTAGATGTAAGTACAATATCTGTCTATATATCTCACTTGTACGGATAGTTAAAACTTGTAACATACAAGACAAGACATCTCATTTATCCAAATAGATAAAAATCAAACTTGTTTTAACCTGTTAATACATTAAGACAAAACAATGTTTGAAGTGAGATAATTTATTAAGGGGCTCCAATATGTAAGATTGCCCTCTGAATCTAATTTGATCTACACATTGTCTTTAAGGGTTTTAGATGATGCAGGTGGGGATGAACGCCTTAGATATTAGATATATGTATATTTACCTTAGTCCAGTTTGTGACATAATACCCCAGTATACATAAGGTATTCTCTATATTTCTGTTTGTGATTTTGGGATGATAAAGCATTCTACTTAGAAGAATACATATTTAATATGATAAGGCAGGCTCTTTAGGGGCCTCGGTGGCCAAGTGGTCTAAAGTGCCTGCTTATGGATCACAGTGCCTTTCACCACCTGGGTTCACATCCCGCCATGACAGATCCTAGTGTGAGAAAGTTTGATAGTTTGCTTGCCGAAGGTGATGGTTTTCTTCACCATCCCAGAACTGACCGCCTCGAAATAAATAAAAAAATCTTGACTAGGCATAATACACCATTACACCATTACTCCACTCCACTCCACTCCACTCCACTCCACTCCACTCCACTCCACTCCACTCCACTCCCCTCCCCTCCCCTATCCAATCCACTCCACTCCACTCTCCTCTACACTCCACTCCACTCCACACTCCACTTCACTCCACACTCCTCCACTCCACTCCACTCCACTCCAAACTCCACTCCACTCCACTCCACTCCACTACACACTCCTCCACTCCACTCCACTCCACTTTTTTTATTTCTTGTTATGATATTGACTTGCTGATATATTTACAGATATTTGGTGATGATTATGTTAAGAGAGTCAAGCATTGCCTGGCCCATCTTTTCACATTCCAGTCTTTTCCAGGAAAACTTGGTCTGGCTTACATAGCTTCAGCAAGAATAAATGATGCCGGTGGTATGTGTTCACATCGTAAGTATTATTTCTGCAAGGAAAATTTGAATGTTTTAAGTTTTTGGAAAAAAAATCTTACACAGTCATAAATGTGAAATGGAGTTTTCTTAAACTTTCATAATTAAAAATCAGCTTCAACAAGGCTTGAGTTTTATTTGTTTTACACAACTAAGAAAAAAAGGAAACATCTTTAAGTAAAAAATAAAAGAATTTTTTCACTAATATTGCTGTCTCTTATAATTATGACAACATTGTTGCATTACCACATTTAACAGCTAATTGTGATGACACAGCATTTCGTATCTCATTTGGATGTCACATTTTTTTTTTTTTGTAATTTAAATATTTTATTGTATTGACATGATTGATTACAGCACATTACATATACACTAAGAAAACATATAATAAATTATTCAATTATTGGTACATTGTGTTACATCACTTGTGACACTAAGAAAACATATAATAAATTATTCAATTATTGGTACATTGTGTTACATCACTTGTGACATATCCGTTCTATAAGTAAATAAGTAAATGGATAAATAAATAAATATATATATATATATATATATATATATATATACATATACATACACACACATACACATACATATATATATATATATATATACATACACATACATATATATATATATACATATATATACATATACATATACATACATATACACACATATACACACATACATATACACATATTCTCACATACACATATCTAATACTACTGATTTATGAACCTTTAGTAGTTCATTCTACAGGGAATATCGATAGTACGTTACTGAAATATTGTCTAAAATTAACATCTCTGTGATTTTTTTTTGCTAAGTAGTATTCAGTTTTTAGGTGATATTCAATATGAGTCCATAGTTCATGAATGTTTGGTTTCTTTTCTTTAGCTCTGCTCGAATAAATATAATATTTGGTCACATTTGATGATGACAACATTTTACTGCTTATTGTGATATCACATTTGATGATGACAACATTTCACTGCTTATTGTGATATCACATTTGAATATGACAACTTTTCACAGTTCATTTTGATGTAACATAAAATAATGAAAGCATTTTACAGGTTCTTGTGGTTTCATTTAGTCATGAAATTTCACAGATAATTGTGATATTAAACATAGTAATGCCAACATTTTTGATATTGTTGTGAATTCATTACGGTCACTGCAACATTTCTTAGTTTATGTTGAAGTTAGCTAATTCTTATGTTTCTCAGTACTCATATAAATGGACACATAGCTACTATATATCAAAATGATACTAAACCTGCTCTTTTAGGTTGCACTGACAGATCTGCTTTGCTTAGTAACCATTTTTATATGCCCGTCATATGACCGGACGTATTATGTTACGGTGCTGTCCGTCCGGGCGGGCGGGCGGGCGTCCAGGCGGGAGTCTGTTAACAATTTGTATTCCGTTCAATAGAGACCACAAACATTTATGGATTCAAATGAAATTTGGTATACAGCTTTACCATGGTAATACCTTGTGCAAGTTCGAATTACAATTTTTTCAGATTATTTTTGGAGGAGTTATGCCCCTTTTTTAACTTAGAAATTTTTGTATGTATGACCATGTGGTTTCCGATCATCAGAGCCTACAACTATTTATGGATTCAAATGAAATTTGGTATACACATTTACAATGTTATTATCTGGTGCAAGATCAAATTACTACATTTTCAGATTATTTTTGGAGGAGTTATGCCCCTTTTTTAACTTAAAACACCTTTTTATCATACTGCACAGATCAAGACAACAGTTCAAATTATAATTAAGCTTTATAGATATAAATTATTTCAGGTTGGTTAAAAAAAAGGTTCTCAAAACATTTCAGACAAAAAATGTATTTGTTTCCTAAAATCTTCCTGCATGCAATGCTTAACACATGAAAACACTGCCATGACCTAACATTATATTTTAAACTTCTTCCTTCCTGGAAATGAATATGAATTATATAGCAGTCTACCACTATCCATTTAGCAATATATTTTTACATACATATATCCTAGTTGTACTTATACTTCTCAGTAAAGAATGGAACAATCTAGAGGATTAGTGACGAATTCATTCGGAACATCCTCTGGATGTGAAATGATAAAGGCGACAACTTTCTCCTTTTTAGCAGCATATATTTGCATCTTGGGGACCTTGAAAACTCCTCGATAGATTTTGCTAAAAATTTCTGAGGTTATGGAGTCTAATGCGATCTAGCTATCTAACTTGGTGAAATTTTTGGGAAAAATCGGTATCATACTTAATTTTGGGGTCAAACATGCAAAAAATGAATTTTTCCAAAAAACAATTACGCACTCCTGTTCAATAACAGTTCATTGTACGAAAAAGTCGTCCATTGACCGAAAAATGTTTAAGATCTGACGGAAAAGACGGTATTTTTATATTTTTTCTATCTTTTACATAAAATCCACAATAACTGTTTAAAGTCGACGCTATCATCCAAAAACAATTTAACGTACCATTTTGAATTCGTACCCGTATTAAAGTAACCAATTCTTTACCAAATTATTGGTAGGTTTGGCACTTATCCGTTAGGTCTGTGTCAAACTTTTGAGTGGCAAGTTCTGTGGATGAGCTCTACTGATAGAAATCCTCTAGATTGTTCCATTCTTTCCCGCGAAACCCCTAAAGGTGTCGCCACACTAGTAAATAGTACTACTCGATCAATATAACACGGGCGTATAATGCTACGCTCGGCGGTGCTCTTGTTCAAACTATAATATGTTATAATCATTATCTCAGTACTGCTGGGTCTGATTTGCTTGGTTATCATAAACAGGAAAAACTTCCCAAAATTTTATCTGGTTAAGCTTATAGAATCATCTTTGTAATTTTAATGATAGAAAGTATGGATTTCCTATTTCAAGTGAAAAGAAAACTTAAAAAAGTAGTGTAAAGAGTTTTGTTCTATTATTTTTGTTGTACTTTTTATTTATTTTGTATAGCAATTTGGATAGGAAATGGCAGAATAGCTGTAAACACAGGTGTGAGCTCTTACAAAAACCCTGGTAGTAACACTAGAGCCTTAACATCACAGGCCATTGTAACAACAGCTCACGGTAAGTCCGTACTAAAAACCAGATAGTAACACTAAAGCCTGATCAACAGAGGCCACTGTAATGACAGCTCACAGTAAGTTGTTACTATAAACCAGATAGTAACACTAGAGCTTTAACATCACAGGCCACTGTAACAACAGCTCACTATAAGTCCGTACTATAAACCAGATAGTAACAGTATTTCTTTAACATCACAGGCCACTGTAATGACAGCTCACAGTAAGTCTGTACTATAAACCAGATAGTAACACATCACAGGCCACTGTAATGACAGCTCACTGTAAGTCCGTACTATACAAGAGATAGTAACAGTAAATCCTTAACATCACAGGCCATTGTAACAACAGCTCACGGTAAGTCCGTACTAAAAACCAGATAGTAACACTAGAGCCTGATCAACACAGGCCACTGTAACGACGGCTTACTGTTAGTCTGTACTATAAACCAAATAGTAACACTAGAGCCTTAACATCACAGGCCACTGTAACAACAGCTCACGGTAAGTCCATACTAAAAACCAGATAGTAACACTAGAGCCTGATCAACACAGGCCACTGTAACAACAGCTTACTGTAAGTCTGTACTATAAACCAGATAGTAACACTAGAGCCTTAACATCACAGACCAGTAAAATGAAAGCAGTTGCTGAGTAGTAAAGACATTAACCTTTAAACTCAAGGTGCCTCAACACTGTTAGTTCAACTGAAATTTTCTTCAAGTGTGAAAAGTTTTTTATTTTCATAGGACCTTACTGGCTTGGCCTATTGTGATGGACTGGTGATCTGCAATGTTTATTAATATTGCGGGCAGTATACTAGCACTCTAAATGATACCAAACCTGCTCTGACAGGTTACACTGACAGATCTGCTTTGCTTAGTAACTGTTTTGGCCTGAGTTACAAAATAAAACACATTTTTGACAACTAAGACTTATGTTACTAGCTTGAAATGATCTTCAAAACGACACCTTAAATTCTTGAATATCCTTAAAATTAATAAAATTATTTGTATTTCTTGTTTGACAGATTTAAGTTAAGGAAAATCTTTCTTAAGGAATGATTGTGAAACTGGGACCTGGTTATTTTTGGTGCAGTTTTGGTTAAAGAAACAGAGCTGCATTAAGTGTATTTAGAGAAGGGACTTTAAGTTTTGCTCTAGTATATTGTTTCAGTGGCCAAGTGGTCTAAATCCATGCTTACAGATCACAGCGCCTCTCACCGCCTGGGTTCGAATCCCACTCGGGACAGATCCTAGTGTGAGAAAGTTTGTCAGTTCGCTTGCCGAAGATCAGTGTTTTTCTCTGGTTTCCTCCATCATCCCAGAACTTACCACCTCGAAATATGTGAAAGATTCTTGACTGGGGCATAAAACGCTATTACTTCACTCCACTCCACTCCACTCTAGTATATTGTATGTATACACATGTATATATTTGCCTTTTATATTTTCTATATTTGACATTGTAGGAAGAAACCCCATTATCAGTGTATAATTAAAAGTTTTGCTGATACTATTGTTTTTGTTTATCACTACTATATTACTGTGTTGTTATATTCTCAGATTTAATATGTTTGTTATATTGATTTTTTTTTCATATAAATATTCCTGACCATGACTCCATACATTACCAATTTACAGAACTAGGTAAGTATATCTTAACTTACCATTAGCTTATCACATGAATGTTTTCAGCATTATGTTTGTAGCATTATGAAATTAGATGTAACATACATGTAACACATGATTGTAATTATTCCACACATGTGTTATAGGTTATCACAAAGAAAATGAATGCTTCTGTACCAATGGTCTTCCTTCCTGAAGACCATGCAACTGGACTTGAGTTTTAACAAAGACCCTTGAATCACGATTTTTCAAAAATTACCTTACTTGCAAGATTAAATTAATCTATAATATATATATATATATATATATATATATATATATATATATATATATATATTTATATATATATACGTACAATATATACAATAATGCTATAACTGGTGAAATCTTAACCATGCTTCATGTTTTTGTTGCAGCTTACTATGTGTAAAAATTTTTCATGTTTCAGACCTAACAAATAAGATATATTTTGAAATATTGAAAGCAGAATGCAATTTGCTGAGGATTTGACACCATACACCAGCTGAGGCTTTCTGTATAGAGAATAGTAATGTTCATGTTAAGTTGCTTTTTTTCTTTTTTCTAGCTCATAACTGGGGAAGTGAACATGATCCAGACACCAATCAGTGTTCACCTAAAGCTGAAGAGGGAGGAAAATTTATCATGTATCCAAGAGCAACCAGTGGGTCCCAGACAAATAATCAGGTAATTAAGAAAACTGTGTTTATAAACACCTGACCATAATGACAATCTGATTGTGGTATACAGATAGTCTGTTTTAATATAGAGGTTGCTGTGACAACTGATTATTGTATACAGATTGTCATTTTTGATATAGAGGTTGCTGTGACAACTGATTATTGTATACAGATTGTAATTTTTGATGAAGAGGTTGCTGTGACAACTGATTATTGTATACAGATTGTCATTTTTGATATAGAGGTTGCTGTGACAACTGATTATTGTATACAGATTGTCATTTTTAGCTCACCTGACCGAAAGGTCATGTGAGCTTATGGCATGGCACGGCTTGTGTATGTGCGTGCGTGCGTGTGTGCGTGCGTCGTTAACACCTATTTTCAACTTCTCCTCCAAAACTGCTGGACAGATTTCAATGATACTTGGTCAGAAACATATATGGGCCGGTGCAATTCAGATTTGTTTATGGCATTGCCATGGCTACCAAAACTAGGTCAAGGTGACCTAGGGGTCCAAAAATCTTAAAAAATCTTATTCTCTAAAACCGATGATGAGAAAAAAAATCTGATGTGATATTTGGCTTCTCTAGGGTCTTAAGCCTATAGTTTGTTCATTTGTGAAATTTGGTCGAAAAATGGGTTACGCATTTTTGCGTTTAATTTTAAAAATTTCATAAAATGGCTTAAAATTGTTATAACTTGAGTATTTGAACAGATATTGACATGGGGTTTTCAGTTTTGACTTTTTCTTGAAATGACTTTAAAATAGGGTCAAGGTCACAAATCAAGGTCATGACCTAATTTGTGATTTATGCAGTTTTAGGCAATTTTCTTGCAAATTTTAAGAGATATATGAATTCAAAACATTTTTAAAATGTTCCACATGACAAAATTGAAAAAGGTACCAAGTTTCGTAACTATATGATAATCCATGTATGAGTTGTTGCCCCTGAAATTTTATTTTTGGCTTATGAATACTAAAATTGTGCAGTAGCTTGAAAACTTTAAGCTTTTTGTATAGGCATGTATATTAGAATATTGTGGGTATTGCGACAATGATCATTTTGATATATGGTACAAGGTCATATGTTGAAAGTTCAAGGTCACAGCTGCAAAAGAAGAGTTGAATTGCTAATTATTTTGAAAACTATTAACTTTTTGTATAGGCATGTATATTAGAATATTGTAGGTATTGCAACACCAATCATTTTGATATATGGTACAAGGTCATATGTTGAAAGGTCAAGGTCACAGTTGCAAAAGAAGATTTAAATTGCTAATTATCTTGAAAACTATAAACATTTTGTACAAGCATGTTTATTAGAATATTGTACGTATTGATATTAAGACCATTTTGATATAAGGTTGAAGTTCACATGTTCAAAGGTCAAAATCATGGCTGCATAACCATATGGTTAATGATTTGGAAATTATCTATTATACTATAGTTAAATGGTGCATATGAGCTATTATAAATGGAATGTGACTAGACATTTCTGATTAATTATTGCAGGATTTTCCAAACTTGAGGAATTTTGTGAACTTTTTGTATTTAAGTTCTTTGTAAGTTTTTGGATATTTCCTAAGGTGAGCGTTAAGGCCCATGGGCCTCTTGTTGATGAAGAGGTTGCTGTGACAACTGATTATTGTATACAGATTGTCATTTTTGATATACAGGTTGCTGTGGCAACTGTTTATGGTACACAGATTGTCATTTTTGATATAGAGGTTGCTGTGACAACTGATTATTGTATACAGATTGTCATTTTTGATGAAGAGGTTGCTGTGACAACTGATTATTGTATACAGATTGTCATTTTTGATATAGAGGTTACTGAGACAACTGATTATGGCACACAGATTGTCAATTTTGATATTGATGTTGCTGTGATAACTAATTATGGTACACAGATTGTCATTTTTGTGTCGCCTGACTAGGCGACATATAGGGATTACTTTTGTCAGCTGCGTCAGCGTCTTCGGCGTCCAGATTTTCTTGACCGGAGCATAACATTGGTGTTGTACATTCAAATGACTCCAAACTTGGTGTGCATGTTTCTGGCAATGACTCGAAGTGCAGAGCACAAGAACAGAAACTCTATCTTTTTCTGTTTTTGAATTATTTTCCTTTGATTAATTTTTATAGAGCATTTCTTGTCCGGAGCATAACTTTGGTGTAGTATGTTCAAATGACTCCAAACTTGGTGTACATGTTTCTGGCAATGACTCGAAGTGCAGTGCACAAGAACCACAACTCTATCTTGTTCCGTTTTTGAATTATTTCCCTTTGATTGATTTTTATGCAGTGTCAGGCGACACATCTGTTTCAAAGAAAAATATCTAGTTGATGAAGAGGTTGCTGTGAAAAGTAAAGTGCAGGGTGATGGTGGTGTGATTGTACAAAATATAAACATAGCAGGCTATTAACCCCAAGTTTAGGTTGTATTAACGCATTTGTGTTAGTAAACACTCTGTCATCAAATCTTTAATGACCTTTTTGTATGTCAAGACCATATTTTCTCTTCTTGTTTATTCCTTCCTTTTCATAGGAGTACCAATCTGTATTTGGGTCTTGGATAAGGCATGCATTAAAATGCGTAAAACATTCTCCAAATGATTTCAAGTTGTAAAACACTGTTGATTTCACTACAACTATCACCTACATAATTTCTGTTTCAGATATTTTCACCATGCAGTAAAAGGTTCATGTTTCAAGTTATAAGAAACAAAGGCTTTAACTGTTTTTCTAGTAAGTAAATAAATTCTGTACATGTTTATTATTGTCTTCAATCTGATTTTCTTTTATGAAGTTCATCAGCATACCAAATGATATCCAATGAAATATTTTTGCAACAGCATTACAACCCTTTCACCAAACAATATGGAGTGGTAATACATGTAGGTGTTTTCATTACATAAATCTTTATGTATGTTCCTTTTACCTTGTCAGCCTTTTCTCTTAAAATATTTCTGAAGAAAATTTTACCAAACTTAATTTTAAGATTAAGTACATGTATGTAATATCTTAAATGAGTTTATGTTTGATAACTGTGATCCCTTATTTAAGAAGTTATTGCCCCTTGTTTATTTCACTTGATTTTTGTAAACCCTAAACTTTATTTACAAAGAAATTTTAAAAATTGATACAAGGATTAAGTAAAGTTATATCATGGACAAATCTGTTTTAAGGTTTTTTTGGGACATAAGCTAAGTCATGGTAGGCATTAGAAAAATCATATTGATTTTTATTATAAACACATTGCAAGGGTACACTTTTCTATAACTTCTTCCAAAGCTCTTGTTGTCTTCATTTAGCAGAAATAATTTTGACTCGTAATCATAAAAATTCCACTCACCCTCTAAATAATATACATATACTAATTTGACTTTATTAATTGTAGCACCACAGAATGATAAGTTATCACTTTGTGGCAATACCAGACTTGAAAAAGGGGAAGAATGTGATGCTGGTTACCAAGGTGATGCTTGTTGTAATTCCAGATGTGAGCTCAAACCAAATGCTATTTGCAGGTAATTATAAGTTGTTATACATGTAAATATAGAATTGACTCAATTGTTAAAAGGGCTTTTGTCCTCTCCAATAATAAAATTAAGATGTATTTACAACATTGTATAATTGTATATTTATTGATTTTATTGTAAAACTCTGTTTTGATGTTGTAAACCCAGGAAATTTAACAGACAGAAGTTTATTTTGATAACAATCATCTATATGTTCAAAGTGTTAAAATAAAGCCATTTCTAAATTATGTAATTTATTCTCAATTTATAGGTTAAAATCCCCTTTCCCCAAATTTGTTAATTATAAACTTTCATACAGTCAGTGCTTTTCAAATAGTTTTTGTTTTTGAATAATCTATGTGTTAGGTACAGTCTTTAACCTTTTTTTATTATTGTAATCTGTGTGATTTGTTTGTATTTTAGCCCAATGAATTATGTCTGTTGTCAAGATTGTAAAAAGGCACCTAAAGATACACCTTGTCTGGAGAAGATAGATGACAATATAGACTGTAAATCTAGCTCAAAGTGCAAGTATCCTTTTGTAGGTGGAAGCTACTTTTACCTACAGTAAAATGGTGTTTTTTAATCACTTAAAAACACAAGAAAAGGCTTTACTAGCAAACAAGATGAAAAATATTTCATAACATTCATGTAGAATGGTAATGGAAAATGTTTACTTTGCAAATTCTGAAAAATAACTAGGCCAAGTTGAAATACATGTATTAGTATTTTTGTGGAGTTAATGCCATTACTGGCTTAAGAAAAAAAATTACAATTTTAAGAAAACTCTTGTTACTTTAGTAGATGCACTTGTGCCAGTATAAATGAAAATTGTAATGAAACAAGCTTAATGAAAAAAAGTCTTTGGGTACTGTTAAACAATTATCTGTTTCACCTTAATGGTACTGTCACAACTTCCTTCCTGGTTGAAGTCTTTATTGGTGTGTACCAGAATTTATGATCGGGGTATTCTGTTTTCACTTGTACATGTAGGTAATGAATTTTGTATGCTGGTTCTTGAATTATTGACAATATGGATCGGTAAATCTTAATTGCAATTTTGAATTCTATACTTCAGTTTGAAAAATGTTTTGTGCGATTTAACAGCCATTTTTTTATGTTATATCCAAAGAACATTTGTTAAGTTACGTCATTTTATAAAGAAAACCAGTCTTGTACTCAGAAATCACAAAGTCATGCTTGTCAGATGTAAGGTACACCTTATATGAATTCGGTGAATCCTCAAGCAGGTTAATTTGTACACCCAGCAATGTTCTAAATTCTTTTAATTTGTTTTACATTCTAATCATACTTTACCTTGAAGTTGTGATGATGATGAAACATGATATTGATAAATATTTTAGATTTGTTTAATTTCCTTAACATACCTAAGTGGATCAAGCTTGCACTGTCCACCTCCAGTTAAGCTCAGTGATAAACCATGTCTGGATGGGTAATTATTAAATCTTTATTCCAGTAGGACCTGTCTAAACTGAGCAGCTTCTGAACTGAACATTTTCTGCAGATTAGCTAGATTAATTTAAAAAAATGTAGTTCAGTCTAGACAGGTTTTTAGCTCTCCTAACTAAAGTGTGTGTATGACATAGTGCTTTTTTTTAGCTCTCCTAACTAAAGTGTGTGTATGACATAGTGCTTTTTTTAGCTCTCCTAACTAAAGTGTGTGTATGACATAGTGCTTTTTTTAGCTCTCCTAACTAAAGTGTGTGTATGACATAGTGCTTTTTTTTAGCTCTCTTGACTAAAGTGTATGTATGGCACAGTGCTTTTTAGCTCTCCTGACTAATGTGTACATATTAGACTAAAGTGAACATATGACAAAGTGCTCTCCAAACTTAAGAGTATGTATGGCATTGTGCTTTTTTTATCTGTCTTGACTAAAGTGTATGCATGGGATAGAACTTTTTTTTAGCTTTCTTGAGTAAATTGTATGTATGGCATAGTGTTTTTTTAGCCCTCTTGAGTAAAGTGTATGTATGGCATAGTGTTTTTTTAGCCCTCTTGACTAAAGTGTATGTATGGCATAGTGTTTTTTTAGCCCTCTTGACTAAAGTATATGTATGGCATAGTGTTTTTTTTAGCCCTCTTGACTAAAGTGTATGTATGGCATAGTGTTTTTTTAGCCCTCTTGACTAAAGTGTATGTATGGCATAGTGTTTTTTTTAGCCCTCTTGACTAAAGTGTATGTATGGCATAGTGTTTTTTTTCAGCCCTCTTGACTAAAGTGTATGTATGGCATAGTGTTTTTTTAGCCCTCTTGACTAAAGTGTATGTATGGCATAGTGTTTTTTTTAGCCCTCTTGACTAAAGTATATGTATGGCATAGTGTTTTTTTTAGCCCTCTTGACTAAAGTGTATGTATGGCATAGTGTTTTTTTAGCCCTCTTGACTAAAGTGTATGTATGGCATAGTGTTTTTTTTAGCCCTCTTGACTAAAGTGTATGTATGGCATAGTGTTTTTTTTCAGCCCTCTTGAGTAAAGTGTATGTATGGCATAGTGTTTTTTCAGCCCTCTTGACTAAAGTGTATGTATGGCATAGTGTTTTTTTTAGCCCTCTTGACTAAAGTGTATGTATGGCATAGTGCTTTTTTTAGCCCTCTTGACTAAAGTGTATGTATGGCATAGTGTTTTTTTTAGCCCTCTTGACTAAAGTATATGTATGGCATAGTGTTTTTTTAGCCCTCTTGACTAAAGTGTATGTACAGATTAGTGTTTTTTTAGCCCTCTTGACTTAAGTGTATGTAGCAATAGTGCTTTTTTAGCTCACCCGACTAAAGTGTGTGTATGGCATAGTGCTTTTTTAGCTCACCTGACTTAAGTGTGTGTATGGCATAGACCTTTTTTAGCTCACCTAACTAAATTGTATGTATGGATATATAGTGTTTTTTAGCTCACTTGAGTAAAGTGTATGTAGCAATGGTGCTTTTTTAGCTCTCCTGACTAAAGTGTATGTATGGCACATTGATTTTTTTTAGCTCTCTTGACGTAAGTATAAGTGTGGCATAGTGCTTTTTTTTATCTCTCCTGTCTTAAATGTATGTGTTTGAAAAAGACCTAATGGCAATCACTAATGCTGTAGTCTTCAGATGGATTATCACTTTGTTTTAAGTCATAAAATGCAAACATTTATATTTACATGATATTCCCTTTTTTAATGGGTAAATAAAAAATCTGATAGGGAGTGAGTTGATGAATGAACATTTTAGTACATTTGTATCATGTGAAAGATTTGATTATTCATTCTAACATGACGTTTTTCAGGGGTAATTGTAAGAATGGAATTTGTGAAGAGTTTTGTCTGTCAAGGGGAGAGATACCATGTATTTGTACTGGTAAGTAACAGCTCATCTTTTAATCAGTTACTACTCCATATCATTGACAAAGCAACTCTACTATTTCTTGTTAAGGCCTTTTTCCTTAATATTTTAATAGAAAATAGATAGAAAATTTTGTTCATTTTTTTAGTTGTATAATTTAAGCTACATGTATTTCAGGTCAGATGAATAAACTGGAATATTTTCTACAAGCATAATTTAATATGAAAATACTGATAAATGGTACAACAACAGTAGAAAAACTGTGTGATGATGTCATATAGAAATAACAAAAAACAACAACAACAACAAAAAAAAACCAAAAAAACCACCAATTGTTATAAAAAGTGAATGCTTGTCCTGTAGTTTAAAAACTTTAGTGTGGACTACACTCTATATTAAATATTTGGTAAACCCTTAGGAAACTAACCTAGACACCACCTAATTCAATAAGTTAAGACTGAGTAAATAGAAAAAGAAAGAAAATCTTGTCATTTTGTCAAATCAAATTTCTTAAGTTCATCAAAATTTTATTTTTCTAAATTTAAATAGCTACTAAAAGAACTGAACTACAGGATATATAAGGGCTCCAAAAACAGTCATATTTCACATACATGACTTGCAAACAAATTATTGTGACATACATGTACATGAAAAATCACCAGTAATACCTTTGGGCAGTTTTTTTTTTTTTTTTTGGACATTTTCAATTTAATAACAGAATTTATACTGGATAAATCAGTGCCAGTTATACAAAAGTGAATTGTAAGTTAATGGTTAAATCAGCTCTGTGGGTCATGCATGAATTTGTGGCATATTTAACAATGCTTGTGTTTTTTATGTGCTTGTACAAACATTTTGTGTATCTATTGAACAGAAGCAAACAATAACATTGACATCTTAGTCACTGTAATTATCAAGTTGCTCCAGGTCATTGTAATCATCAAGTTGCTCCAGGTCACTGTAATCATCAAGTTGCTCCAGGTCACTGTAATCATCAAGTTGCTCCAGGTCATTGTAATCATCAAGTTGCTCCAGGTCACTGTAATCATCAAGTTGCTCCAGGTCACTCTTAGTCATTGTAATCATCAAGTTGCTCCAGGTCACTGTAATCATCAAGTTGCTCCAGGTCACTGTAATCATCAAGTTGCTCCAGGTCACTGTAATCATCAAGTTGCTCCAGGTCATTGTAATCGTCAAGTTGCTCCAGGTCACTGTAATCATCAAGTTGCTCCAGGTCACTGTAATCATCAAGTTGCTACAGGTCACTGTAATCATCAAGTTGCTCCAGGTCATTGTAATCATCAAGTTGCTCCAGGTCACTGTAATCATCAAGTTGCTCCAGGTCATTGTAATCATCAAGTTGCTTCAGGTCATTGTAATCATCAAGTTGCTTCAGGTCATTGTAATCATCAAGTTGCTCCAGGTCATTGTAATCATCAAGTTGCTTCAGGTCATTGTAATCATCAAGTTGCTCCAGGTCATTGTAATCATCAAGTTGCTCCAGGTCACTCCAGGTCATTGTAATCATCAAGTTGCTTCAGGTCATTGTAATCATCAAGTTGCTCCAGGTCACTGTAATCATCAAGTTGCTCCAGGTCACTGAAATCATCAAGTTGCTCCAGGTCACTGTAATCATCAAGTTGCTCCAGGTCACTGTAATCATCAAGTTGCTCCAGGTCACTGTAATCATCAAGTTGCTCCAGGTCACTGTAATCATCAAGTTGCTCCAGGTCATTGTAATCATCAAGTTGCTTGAGGTCACTGTAATCATCAAGTTGCTCCAGGTCATTGTAATCATCAAGTTGCTCCAGGTCACTGTAATCATCAAGTTGCTCCAGGTCATTGTAATCATCAAGTTGCTTGAGGTCACTGTAATCATCAAGTTGCTCCAGGTCATTGTAATCATCAAGTTGCTTCAGGTCATTGTAATCATCAAGTTGCTTTATCATTCTTCTCATGATTCTGACATTGTCTCTGACAGGGTAAAAATGCCAAAAAAAAAAATCATATAGGCATCTCTACACAAGTTTTAATCAGTTATATCATTCAAACACCTGCTCAGTAAAATATCATTTGCTTCCACTGAAATACAAATAGATGCATGTTGTTCACGAAAGCTTAGAATCATGCAAACTGTTGAACAAGACTGATGGCTGCTGATAGACAGGTGTATTATTAGATTTTGTGTAATAAAAACAGAAATCTGTGACAAATACATGTAATTTGCATTCATACACAAAAGGCTACCTAATATCTATGAAGACCAATTTTTCTCAAAGTTGCTGAAAAAGTAACTAAAGCAAATTTTGATTGTTGTAAAAGAACTTTCATTTCTAATTGTGATTTCAAAGTCTAATTAAAATCACATTTCCATAAATTTTCAATTGTTCTAGAAATATTGTAATTTTTAAAAAATTTCAGATGAGAAATATGAGTGTAGAAGGTGCTGTCGTGTAACTGAAAATTCACCCTGTAATGCTTATGGTGATTACGTTCAAGATAGCCGCCCTTGTAGCCGTGGTTACTGCCAGTCAGTAAGTATGAGATATTTAGTTCAAATATTAAGTATTTTAAGTCATACCTTAAACATAAACAAGCATTTATTAGTACTTTGATAGACTAGATTTGTAGGGAAGCTTTGTTACTCTACTGTTATTTTGTCATTATGCATACCAGTATTCTCTAATATCCTCAAACTAAAATATACATGTATATGAAAATGCAATATTGAATATGAAAAATGTAAAAATGCATTAACATTAGTGTTGATATATACATGTATGTAAATACATTTTAGTATTTTGATACCTATGCTGTGGCTATGTGACTAAAAAAAAAGTACCCACCAATTTGGTCTGCTATTAACATACTTTTCTATTTCTAGCTGAACCATCTTGGTGGCATTAACATCAAGAGCAGGAGGTCATGGATTCCAATCCTGGCTAGGTCATACATAAGAGTTAAATTTGCTGGTCTATATTTGGGACTTTTGGTCTGATCTTGCATTTATTTGACTTGCCATATGTTCAAGTTTAGTTTGTAGAATGTTTACTTACAGTTGGATTTTTTTAAAATTTGCATAATATACCTTGCAACTGTTAAGGTTGTAGAATGTTAATATAGATTTGAGCCCTGTCCTTGTCCTAAATATATACACATGTATATATATGGAAGGTATCATATTTTCTTGTTTGACATTTTCAGAAATTTTCTATCAGACTTTAAATCCTGACAAATCACTGTTATAATTATGAAATGGTTTACAATTTTTAAAATAAATTCTATTGATTCTTGTCTATCATTTCTTGAGTTACTTACATTGTCAATTTAACAAACCAACTTAGAGTATGCAGTAAAACATGTGATAAGTTAGCCCTAAGCAAACCCTCTAAACTGAATTATATTCTCAATACATACCATTAGTATTGTTCATTAAATTAACCATGTTGATCAAATGCCAAACAGAATTCAAGTTAGGAAAGTCTTTAATCAAGACCACTCATATTGTATTTTGTATGCCCATTGGTTCTAGAAGTTGGTCAGTTTTGCCAAAGACTGGTTTCCTTTTTTGTATTCCTTTTGTTGTTAGAGGATATGTTCAGTGTAGACAGGTTCCATTGTATTTTGTAGGCTATGTGATGCCTCGACAGGGCTCCTCAAATGGCAGTAAGGTCAATCGGCAGTTGGCAAATGGTACATCACATTGAATTCTGTTTGGTACATAGGGATATCTGTCATTATGATTATAAATTATAAGTTGATGTGTGACAGTGTCACATATAAAGATAAACGTTCATAAATACTGCTTATGAATATCTTACAAAAAAATCCCATAACGGGTAACTTAAAATATATCCCAAAGAACGGTTGTAATCAATCTAGTCAGCTCTTGTATATAGAAATATGGGGAGGTTATTTACTATCTATAAACTGGATTGATCAGGTGCTTGTATGACTGTCAGTTTGTATATTCTAGTAGAAACGATGAAAACAGGTGAAGCCACTAGTAATGAATTACCGAGGTAACTTGTAAGGTATTAGGTAATTACCTGTGAATAGGGAAGTTCAGTGAATCGTGACACTGTCCTGAGTAATTTTAATTGTTAACAAGCCAGCATTAAGAATATTTAATCAGATTTTGTCTTGCTATTATGGGGAAAAAAGCTGATTCGGAATATTTTCAATCAGCTTTTTTAATTATGAATCGGCGTTTTTTGCCAAAAATCAGTGTTTGTGAAGGCCTGTGCTTGAATTGCATTGAGTTTAGTCAAAATCCTGCTAGTTGGTCAGTTTAGAGAGGTTTCACTGTATTTATCATACTCAGTAATCGTTATATTTCTCTTTGCATTTAAATATTTATATATTTCAGGGTGTTTGTAAAGAAGTAAAGTATTCCTTTATAAAGAGATTATTTCCTATCATAGAATCTTTTACAGTATCAGCTTTTGGTATGTATAAAGTATGTTAGAGAGGGTCATTTTGTCACCTTTAATGACTAGCCTCAGCAAAGTACACAAGGGTATAAAAGTGTTATAGTGTATTATTCTGCAATCAAGATTTTTTCACTGATTTTAATATGGTCCAGTCTTGGATGTTGTCATAAGAAATCAACATAAGGATCTCTCTGGACTAGAATCCAAACCTAGGTATGAGAGGAGCTATAACCTGTAAAATGACACTTCACACATGAGCTTGGGTCATGCTCCATACATCAGTTTGATATCCAGCATTTCACTTGCCAAAGGTCAGTAGTTTTCCTATGTACTCAAGTTTTCTCTACCATCCCAGAACTGATCACCTGAGCTCAATATCTTGACAGTGGCCTTAAACACCATTACTCCACTCTACACCCTAATACTACAGTACTGTACAGTACCATTATGTAGAATCACATCTTTAAACACCTGCTTTTGCATATTTGGAATTAATCCAAATAAAAAATTTACACAGTGGGTACTTAAGATTACTTTTATTGAACAAAAATATCTGTAGAGACAATTTATCTTTGTGTAGCAGAAAAGTACAGATTTTTGTTACAGAGAAAGATTATATCTCTGTGATACATCAATGCAACTATTACAGCTTGCTATAAAAGTAGATCTGCAAGATTACTGTCACCTTCTTAAGACGGTTAACTACAACCTTATATCAGAAAACAAACATTTAAGTTGAATTATAATTGTTTTAAATCATTAATCATTGCAGTTTTCAATAACACCATTTTTTTCCTTTTTGGCTGGTCACATGACTAAGACTTAAAACTTTACAGGTGATATTATATACAGTCATATATATATATATATATATATATATATATATATATATATATATATATATATATATATATATATATATATATATATATATATATAGATCTTAGATCGTAGTTGATAGCTTAACATCATTCACTAAGTAGTGTTTTTCTCTAATATATTATATTAGTTTTTAATTTCAGTTGAGTTTTTGAAGAACAACATAGTTTGGACAGTTTTGGTTTTATCAGTTACCATTTGCGATTCTATTTGGGTGTTTGGTGCATCGCTATGTAAGTGTTCATAAAGACAAAGGTTAAATATATATATATAACTTGTTTATTAAAATACTTTATGTATACTTGTACATGTATGTTAGGCCACAATTAAAAATATCTTTGTTTCCCCATGCCCTACCCTTACTTCCTGATATTGGGTAGGTAGGTAGGCCTTTTTTTTTTGCCTCATAGTTTTCTTTTCTGGTTAGGAAACATTCTTCACATGTCACCTTGTGTGTTTACTAGTACATCTTCATCACTACGGCATTTGTATCGCATTGAATTATACTGTATAAGCATCTTGACAACTAAGAAGGTTGGCCACTAAATGGTGAAAAGGAAAGAGAGACAAACCGGAATCTATTAGCACAGAATCGCGAAAAAAAAATCACACAGCATTTTTCAATAAAATTTTTTCAGTCGGCGGGATTTTTTACGATCGGTCGCGCAAGGGTAAACAAATTATATTGTTATTTTGGCCTTAATCTGATTTTAATGATGAGAAGTGGCTGACCTTAGCAGTACCTTTTATTGGACTGAACATGTGCTAATACATTGCAAAAGATAAACTACTGTATAACATTAACAATAATTCATTGTACATTATTATAATGTACTGAAGCACTGAACTCTTGTTGATGGGTATGGTTAAACTCAGCTTTCAGTGAACATGTATAGTGCTCCAGATATATTTTAACTGACTGTCAAGCCAGTGGACAACAATTGAAACCTTTTCGTGACTGGGCCTCAGTTGCTGAGTGGTCCATAGTGTGCACTTTAAGATCACATTGCATTTTACTGCCTAGTGCCAAATCCAGACTAGAAATATTCTTGTACAAGAAAGTTTTTCATTTGCTTGTTTAGAGGTGGCTGGTTTTCTAAGTTGAACCAGTTTGTTTAAACATAAATATATCTGTGTAAAATAGACACCTGTCATGTCTAATCTTGATGTGAAAGGTGTTCTGTATATACATTGTATAACTTACTGTATTATTAATTAATTTATATATTGTAGGATGTTAAAAAAGCAAGGAAAGACAAAGAGGCTCTAGAAAGAATGATAACTCATGTATGTAATATATTGTAACCTAAGGCTATACAGTACGCTTCAACTTCCTGAACTTGAATACTTATGTTACAGAAGAGTTTTAGAAGCTTTAATCTCAGTCAAGTCAGATAACAGAACCACTTAAGTCTTGTTGATAAAAATAATACAAATGTATTCATGACATTAAGATTATTCCACTGGTTATGCTTTATGTAAGGGTTCTTCATTGTAAGTGGTCACAGCCTGGAATGAACCCCTACACTACATGTTGTATATCAAGAAAAATCAAGTTTATATCACATGTTAAGGTTATGGTAGGGCCCTTTGTTGTCAAGTGGTCACAGCCTCTCACAGTCTAGGAAGGGACCCCACACTCCATGTGGTATAACAAGTAAAATCAAGTTTATACCACTGATTACAGATGTTTGGGCCCTTGGTTGTCAAGTGGTCAGAGCCTCTCACAGCCTGGGAAGGAATCCACTCTATATCAAGTAAAATCAAGTTTAAATCACAGGATTGAGATAATATTATGGCCCTTTTTTGTTGATTGGTCACAGCCACTCATCCCTTTGGAAGAAAACCCTGCTATGGCATATCGTAGTATATGAAATTTGTCTTTTCATTTGCCTAAGCTCTGCGGTTTTCATTGGGTCCTCCAGTTTTCTTAATTTTCACAGAACTGACTGCCTCCAAATAAGTGAAAGAATCTCAGCTTGGGCATTAAACCTTATTAGTCCACTTCACTCATGTATGGAGTATATTAGATGGAAAGGGTCTAACAAAGTACTTAAATCACACCACTGAATAACAATCTATAACTGTATCCAGTGCCTGTTCAAAATCAGGGGTGCTATAAATATATTGTTAGGTGCATTAGCTACCAGTATTTATGATTATATGATTTTCAGCAAATTCTGTGGGTTATATATTACACATGTACATTTTATTACCTTTTTCAGAGAAACAAAACCATACTTGAAAGAGACAGAAACAATATTTCTCGTCCGATACGATTTGCTGGAACTTGGAACAGAGGATAATGGAAATTGATTGCATAGGATAAAAAAATTTAGATTAGAAAGTTTAAAACATGGAATAATGGAAACTTGATACAGAAAATAATGGAATTTTATACGTAGTGGAACATTTAACAAAAGTCAAGGAATAAACAAGAAGAGAGTATGTACAAAGTATAGCATAATTTGTACTTGAATAAATACCAACAATGGGAATAATTACACAGTCACTGAGATATGTGATACTGTTTAATTGGAAATTTACACTCATTGCATATGTGGTCTAAATTCTGTTGTAAATTTATGCATGGTCTGAGTTCTATGGAAGTATTTTTGTGGTTGTATGATTCTTAAAATGTACTGTGATATGCATGGTTGGAATTCTATGGAAATATCTTTTAGCATGGATAGTCTGAATTTCATGAAATTATCCATGTTACTCGATTGGTCTGAATCCTCTAGATATATTCTTGTTGTATGTATGGTCTGTATTCTATGGAAATACTTTTGGGATGAGAGTTGTCTCAGTTTCATGTAGCTTGATTTGCCTGAATTCTATAGTTATATTCTTGAGGCATACATGATCTTAACCCTACAAAAGACTGTCCTTGAGTATTAAACAGTCTGAATTCTTTAATAATAATTATAGTAATATAATCTAAAGCTTCCATAGAAATACAATGTAGTGGTCCTTATACATTAACTTAAAAACATGAAGATTGCACCATTTTATTTTAATTTTGTGGTGAAATGGTTTGGTAAGGTGTTTATCTGTGATTGCATTGGTTTGTACCTGTTTTAAAAACAGATTTAAAAATGCTTTACACTCAAATTTACATGTACATTTTTCATTTTTTTAAAATTACCATAAAATCTGACACAAAACTGGGGAATTATATTTTATTATAGCCTATCGGCATATTTTTCCCTGAGATTTTTCATTTCTATGTATTTGAACTTTTCCATTTTCTCATTTCTCATTTACTTTTAACTTAATGTATTGTTATTAAATACAACAAATAAAGTCTGATTTCTTTTGGTGGAATATAAGAAAAACAATTTTTATAAATCATTAAAAACATCCGAAGAATCTCTTTTGAAAAAATGGGAAGACAGTTTTTTTCTAGCAAATTTGAGAATAAATGTTAAAATTTCATAGATATTTCAGAAAAGTTTAAAATTACAAAAAAAGATTATATCATAATCACGTGCAGTGTTTTATGATTGTTGTTAATTTTGTCATAGTTTTAAAATTAATTGTCACATGTGCAGGGAGATATTTGTTGATATTTAATGCAGCCATTAACAAAACAACTAAGTGCATAATGATAAAAAAAAAAAAAAAAAAAAAAAAAAAAAAAAAACAAAAAAAAAAAAAAAAAAAACCCTTTGAAGATGTAACTATAATAATCAGTTAATTTATTAATTTTGATGTCAGATTGGAGACAAGTTGCAGGTGTGACTTTTGTATCATCTCCTGTTGTGTTAAGATTATTTAGAATTCAAGACTTTTTTCAGTTTTGATATTCCAGTGTAACTTTTTATCAATGTTGAGATGGCAAGACATAAAATTTCATGTAATTCTTGTCTAGGATAAACAATCTGATTTTTGTTTACATTACACATTGGAATTGTTCACATGTGTTGTTATGTGTAATATATACTGTATATGAATATATTTTGTTATTAGATATACATGTACATGTATTTATGCAGTGCACAAGTCAATTCTTGTATATACATACATGTATATACCCGGTACTAAACCATTATGTTTTACTATTACCTGCTAGCCAGGCCACACAAGTCTTCCTAAATGCACCCATGTACATGTATATGTTTTTTGAGCTGGTACACACTCAGGGTGATTTTAAGGTAACTAGCTTACAGAGACATTATATTCTTCGGTTACCACCCCACCAGACAATTATCCTGACACCAAGAAGTTAGCAGCAGTGTTAAATGAAGTGCCTTGCCTAAGTTCCCAACATTTTCCCCTAATAATATTCCAATCTTCGTCTTTTGAATCTGAAGTCCAACTCACCACTGAAAAGGTCACGTTTCCACATATATTTACTGTTTTGTGATGGCACACTTTTTTGTATCTCCATGACAAAGGATGGAGACTCAAATACTTGATTAATTAATTATATAAGTTTTCCTTTTTCTTATCTTCCTGTAGGAAGGGAATAACATGTGTTTTTGTTAATTAGATTATTTGATGACATATGAATGAAATTATGTCCCTTTATTTACATGTATTTGCTGCACATATTTGCTAAAACATTTTTTGCCATTTGTCACTGTTTGATCCTGTTTTCTTACATCTAGTTTTTCTTCTTCATTATTTACTGGCCTTTACATCTGCAGCATGTGGCACCATTAACAGGGTTAATATTTAGTGTCAGTTCAACCAGTGGCATGAGACACTGCTAAAAGAGAAATATTTAGTGCTAGTCACACCAGTGGCTTAGGGCAGGATTAATATCTAGTATCCATTACATTGGCAGCATGTGGCAATACTAACAGGGTTAATATTAAGTGTCAGTTAAACCACTGGCATGTGGCACTACTTACAGGATTAATATTGTCAGTTAAATCCAGTGGCATGTGGCACTGCTTTAAGATTAGTAGTTAGTACATGTCACATCAGTGATTTGTGGCAGGATTTATATTTAGTATCCATTACATTGGCAGCATGCGGCACTACTTACAGGGTTAATATTAACTGTCAGTTAAACCGCTGGCATGTGGCACTACTTGCATTGTTAATATTCAGTTAAAAACCAGTGGCATGTGGCACTGCTTTAAGATTAGTAGTTAGTACCAGTCACATCAGTGGTTTGTGGCAGGATTTATATTTAGTATCCATTACATTGGCAGAATGTGGCACTACTTACAGGGTTAATATTAACTGTCAGTTAAACCGCTGGCATGTGGCACTACTTACAGTGTTAATATTGTCAGTTAAAAACCAGTGAAATGTGGCACTGCTTAAAGATTAGTAGTTTAAAGTGCCAGTCACGTCATTGGTTTGTGGCAGGATTAACATTTAGTAACCATTACATTGGCAGCATGTGACACTACTTGCAGGGTTAATATTAAGTGTCAGTTAAAGATCAGTGTATATTAAGTGCCAGTCACACCAGTGACTTGTGGCAGTATTAATATCTAGTATCCATTACACCAGTGCCATGTGGCACTTCTTATTGTGGCACTACTTAATGCAAGTAAGATCTACAAGTACATGCCAGTAGTGTTTTAATTTTAGTATACAGAATTTAGCACAAAAAGGTTTAAAGGTAGAATGCATGTGTATTAAAAAAAGTGCATGAATCTTTTTCTTTCATGAATCATGAATCACTAAAAATAGTGTGCTTATAAAATTATAAAATAGTGCAATAAATACATCATTTATAATTATTTCATCATAATATAAGATATATTTATTGGTTTTATATACATGTATGTTATTATATTTATTTACTTGTTATAACTAACTATCATTAAGTGTGTTAACCAAGTTTATTTTGATCTATTAACAGTGCTATATAGTTTTTATTCTTAGAGTTTCAGTGTGTAGATTTTGTAGAATTCACTAGTTATCTATTAGGATTCAGAATTTTTAATTAGGTTTAATAGATCCAAAAAAAAAAAAAAAAAAATGCACAATATGGTCCCCATTAGTTTGTTATTTAAAATGATAAAATTTTGTATGCTGTGTTAAGTATTTATCATATACATTTTTATTTTTCAGTATTCAGAATTATTGATTATTAAACTTATTTGAGCACAAATACATTGTACTTTCAGGTTTAAGTTTTAAAATTAAAAAAATTAGAAATGTTTTGAAATATAGCTAAAGAATTGTACAGATATCTGAACTTGTAGATTGAGAGTATAAGATACTCATATTTGCCGGACATGTCCGACAAAAAATATTTTTGTCCGATGTGAGATATAGCTTGTCGGACATTTTTAGTTTAAAATAGAATTCAGTAAATCGGACACGTAAATAAATATGTTTATCGGTCATTATTTTACTCGAGTATTCTTTGCTATCACCTGTCAGTCATTTTCAATAAATAATACAGATCTAATAATTAGGCTTTTGTTTATTAATCAGTTAAAATCCATGGTCTCATTCTGTTCCTTTTGTTTCATCGTCCGAATCATCATTACTTTTGTTGATAAGTTGTTTATTAAGTAATCACATCGCTTTAGAGACGGAAGCCATAAACAGCTGATAACGAGTCCTTGAAGGTCATGGTCGTCGGACTATTTCAAAGAGATTCCACGCGGGATGTTAAATAATAATACAACGCGCATAGTACGGTCTTGGCAAACTGTTTAGTTATAAATAAATAATTTTAAAAAAGTCTAAATAAAATCAAAGAGGTCTCAAATGAGGTTATTGAGAGTATAAGATACTTTAATTTTTGTATTTGTATATTTTTAATTTTTGTGTTACAAATTTTTCTTTATGTGTTGTTTTGTTATTATTACAATTATTAATTCTATCTACAAACTTCTGTAAACTTCCAGATCTCTCAGATAGAGATCATTATTATACCTATAAATAACATTTTAGATCTCATATTAATTAATGTATTTATTTAATATATTTTTATATTGTAAAATTTATAGAAATAATTTTATATTAATTAACATGACAGTTATTATTTATTAATATAGACTTAATTATAATTTATTAATTAATATAACCTAGGGATTGTTATTGTTGTCATAATCAAGTCTTACAAACATAGTGAAACACTTATTCTTATTTTTTTTATTTTATTTATTTATTTATTTTTTTTTTGCAGTCTAGAATTATTTGTACTTACATTACCATGAGTACCGTAGATGTGCATTCAGAGTGTCAGTTTCAAAAATGGTTTCCACTGCCATGGAAACTGGAAAAATAAAAAAATGTCAACTTGATGAGAGTTTAATTTGATATTTTTACCATAGCAATATTGTGTCCAAGTAGTTTTACAATTTCTATTGTTTCTTTTTACAATGACAAATAACAAAATAAAACATTAATTGGCGTAAAATTAAAAAAAAAATTGAACAAAAGATCAGAAATTTTAGGCTCAATTAAAAACTTGATGTATATACTCATAAAGTAGGGTGACTGACTTCATGTGACCTAATTTCATGGTATATTTATTATCTTAGAGTACCTAATTTTCATGGTTCATTGATAATCTTGCAGGACATAATTTTCATGGTTCATTGCTAATCTTGGAGGACCTAATTTTCATGGTTCATTGATTATCTTGTACGACTTTTGTGTCAGTTCATTGGTACAAGACTTTTCCTTTCAGTGATGCAGGATTCCTCATACATGTATGTAGTTTTTGTTAGTTAAGCTATTCAGGTAAAGCTTACAGATCATAGTGACTCCCTTCCCCCTTGCATGAATTTTTTTGTTTGTTTTTGGTGGTAGGTGGTTTTCTCTTAGAACTCTGGTTTTCCCAAACCCACCCTTTTAATATAAGTGAAAGATTCTTTCTTCGAACCCACCCTTTTAATATAAGTGAAAGAATCTTGACTAGGGCGTAAAACACCATTACTCCATTCTACTTCATATAGGTAAAACTGTATTAATTATGTCCATTTTAGATTTAAACTTGTGTTTATATCTATTGCTTTAGCAGTAATACAATAAACAGTAAATTTTGCTGTAGCTTGTAAATATATTCCAAATATAAATGACAATTTCAGACAAAATTTTGTCTCTATTTCTGTTGAATTTTTTTAGTTGAACAAAATTTTAACCTGTATGCATTTTTGTGGATATTATGTTGACAAGTTTAAACTATTTTGTCATTTTTTTCTCTAATTATTGAACAAGTAGTAGGCACACACACATATTTTTTTCAAATTATAAATATTTATTTAACAGAACTATTAACATTGTTTCAGGAATTAGGAGTTTGTTTTTATTTTTGTATTGATTTAAGAAATAAAATTTTCAATATTGTTTCAGAAACTGTAGTTTATATTTTTATTTTTGTATCATAGTTTAAGGAATAAGATGTATTTTATTTTGAAAAAGATTACCAACTTAAAGTAGTTTAACACAATTCTAATTTTTCATTCGGGTCTATTGTCTTATTAATTGAAGTCTATTTAACTATCAGTCATTCAGGATCTGATGGCAATTTGTGAATTGATTCTGTTTGAATATCATAAAAATTTTCATACAAATGTTATGTTTTGCCTATGAGTTGTAACTTACGGCTTTATAAAGAATAAATTAAATATCAGGGTTTGTAGTACTGGTAAAACATGAGAGAGTCTGATAAAATTCTGCTGGTATTTCCTGGTCATGTGATTAAGACTTACTGGTGATTGTAAACATTTTGTAATCAGGTCAGGAATGGCAGGTGACCTAGATCTATATGTATATCACAGATTTATCTGATTTTTTAAACATAATATATGTATGATAATTATTTATATTTAGTTAAAATAGATTTTTTTAACGAAAATGCTTAATTTTAATTATTGCTATCAGGAAACATTTGTTCAAAGCTTGATTATATTGTTTATTGATAAACACACACACACACACACACACACACACACACACATTAAAAAAATTTAAAAAGTTGATACTTGTATATACAGTTTGTTGACATAAAGTGATAAAAGTGATGTGGTTTAGTTTGATGAAATTTAACATAACTTATAATCATTTTCTACAAAACATTGATAGTATTCATACAGTTGAAATATATGTTAATGTAAAATGGTGTTTACCAGTATACCACATGGTCAAGGTCTATAAAAAATTCCTGTAACAACATTTTTGGTATAGCCAGCTGGGCTTATGATACGTTGAAGCATCCGTACATGAGTGCATACATAAACTTCTATCTTCTTTTCTGAAACCACTTGACCAGATAAATCCCTAGGTCTGTAGGTTGAGTAGATTAAAATTCGTGATTTTCAGTCAGATTCTAAATCCAAGATGGTCATAGAAAAAAATTAAAACACAAGAAATGACCAATACTTATTTATTTGTTGATCAATTTGGTTCAAGTTTGGTATATACAAATAAGAACTCTGGACATATAATATGTTTAACATTTTTATTCCAACTTTTTTTTTTGGCATGCAATTTGTGCAATATGCAAATTAGCAGCTAAATATAGCTGATTCTCTGAAAAACTTCTTTCCAGAACTCAATTGACCAAATCAAGCACAATTTGATGTGGAAGGGTTCTAAGTTGAATAGATTAAAATTTGTGATTTTGGGCATGATCATGAATCCAAGATGGCCACCATTACTATAAATAGAAAAAAAGAAAGAAAAATTGCCATTACACAGGTCTATGATCTTAGTTTTAAGCCAGTGTTTATGTTTCCACACTTTTATAGATATTTCAAAACATTTTCTTACCTGGAAGAACAGAACTTATGTCAAAACCATGTTTCATAATTAGCACTGCATTTTATCTGCAAGGTCCTTTGGGCCACTTGTTTGGGAACACAACAATTAACGTAATTGCTTATCCCTTTTAAGTAATCATTCTACACAAAGGCTGGGATTTTATGTGGTATTCTGAAAATAGCCTTATATATCAAGCTTTGAATAAATTGGTCCTGGTATTTCAGGATTATAAATCAGGTACATGTATATGTAATTGGGTGTAATAAACTTTTGTTGTTTACTTGTTATGTGTTTAACATAAAGTTGATATTTTTTATGTATACATTACTATCTAAAGTCTATATATACAAATATGGTTTGTTTGACTATTAGATCTCTAACAACCTGCTTTGATCATTTTCATGCTTTAAATTATGAAAAAAAAATTACACTCGTTAATTATTTCTAGAACCTTATACCTTTGTAAAACCGGCAAAACACACTACCAGTTAATATTGGCTGCCTGTCCAGTCTGGATCACTTTATACTACTTTATTTATTTGAGTTCAACTACTTAAATCCATTCACCATTTCTACCATGTGACCATCCGTTGTAAAAAATGTATCAGTAAAACAGTGAGATTCAAACCTAGGACCTCAATACTAACAGAATGCCCTGCTGATAGGGCTTGTTGGCCACCAGTTTAGTCTGTCCTGTCATACAGTTCTATACCTCAGTTTTTTTTTTAGTTTACATATGATCATGGTTACTTTTGTCTAGCCAAATCTTGTTGGACAAACTATTTTTTCATAGAACTAATTTTAAATCTAAATGTATTTGCTCAATGGATTTTTTATTTGATGTAAATTTATATAAGTATATATAATTATCAAGTTATTTTCACAGAAAAATACATTGTATAAATGGACTAGTGTAGTCAGAAGATTAACTATTAGCATGTATTAACTGTGATTTCAGTGAATAATACAGAGAATATGCCAATAGAGTGAAACAATCAATGAAGCTTCTATTATACTTAAATATATTTAACCTCCCTCTCTCTACAAAAATAAAAAAAAATCATTATTGCAATACTTTGTTGCCTATGTTTCTCAAACAGATTTCTTTTACAGTGGAGTCTGTTTATAACAAAGTGCCAATGGGTACAGGCAAATTTACTTCTTTATAACCATATTTCTTTATATGCATTGTAAAATGCACTGTAATTCCTTGCTGGGGTCAATTTTATGACTTCTGTATTAGCCTGATTTTGTTATAACAGACTTTGTAATAACCAAAGTCCACTGAATAGAATATTTAATTTTTTTTTTTATAAAATTTTAGAATCTGGTAGCAAAAGACAAGGACATTTATATTCATAAATAAACATGTGGTTTGTTAGAGTAGTTTAAACTTAAACTTATCATGAATGTAATTAATCTACCTAGTACTAATTAAATTTTTTAGATACCTTACGTTGTTTTAAAGTAATTAAAATGACAAAAATAATTAATAACACAAATTAAACATCTTTTGTAAAATTTCCATTTTTTCAATTTGATGTTTTTTTTATCAATTCTATTATAGTTTTTAACTCACCAAAGTAACATCTTTCATTTAATGTCAGTATTTATATACTGCTCACTTTTTGCTAACTGTTAGAGTAGATGATAGTTTTCTTTATTCATTTAGCAATTCATTTATAATTAGCTTAAATGTGTAACACAAATAAACCAAATTTCTTGAATATTTTTTTAATGCATGTACCACAAAAAAGGCATTTTTTGTCCAAATGTGTTTGATTTTGTAAAATTTCCATTTTTTTCAGTTTGATATTTTTTTATTAAGTCTATTATAAAATCATTAGCTTACATATGTCGCACAAACAAACCAAATATTTTGAATATTTGTTTTTGAATCCATGTACCACAAAAAGGCATTTTTTGTCCAAATATTTTTGATTTTGTAATATTCCCATTTTTATCAATTTGATTTTTTTTATTAAGTCTGTTATAGTATCATCTCACCAAAGTAACATTTTTTATTTAATGTCAGTATTAACATGTTGCAATTGCTCAGTTAGAGTGGCAGATAGTTTATTTTATTCATTCAGAAATTCATTTGTAATTAGCTTACACATGTAGCACAAACAAAGCCACAGGGTTCTTGGGATGAGACCTTAAAAACGAATGCCCCATGTCAGGTGTGGCACGTTAAAGAACCCTCCCAGCACATTGCCCTAAGCGCACTACAAAGGTAAAAATTTCTGCCACTTCACCTAAAGTTGTTGAAGCTGGATATAAGTGAAATATTCTTGACTGGGGCGTAAAACTCCATTTAATTCATCAAATCAATCAATAGCAAAAACAAACCAAATTTCTTAAATATTTTGTTTATGCATGTACCACAAAAATACACTTTTTTGTCCAAATGTTTTTTATTTTGTTTTCATTATTTTAAAATCAGAAACTTGTAGATAACTTGAAGTCAAAATCCAAATTCCCATGCACATTGAGCTGTTTTAGTTTCTCTGTATTTTTCATGAAAATATCAAATTATATCTAAAATGTAGGTCAACTAATATGCATCTTGTTTAAGAGGTTAAAGTAAATACATGTAGCCTTTTTTTATAGTAGATGGGTTTGTTAATAAAAATTAAAGAAGAAAAAAATGGTGTTGTTTTAAATGTACAGAATATCCTGTAGAAATGTAATGACATTTGCACACAGAAGACCAAAATTAATATTCTTCTGTAATTTTTATGTTATTTGGTCTCTTGTGTTAAAGGTCTATGGTGACCTGTTGCAATGCTCTGCTTCTGTCATTGATATTTACCTTTTTGTCTTCTTCAAGGTTTAAAATGACCAGAAGAAGTTAAACATTTACAAATCTTTGTCATGGATCAAAATGTCAAGAGGTTGGAATTTTTATTTATAGCATCAAGCTCTATCAATTTTTTGATGTAAAATTATCTTGACCTACATATAAGGCCACAGTGACTTTAAATAGTAAACGTACCTTTATGAATTGAAATACCTAGCTTGGAACTTCATAGACAGCTTTAAGGCATGTATTTTTTCCAAGTTTGTTCAGCTTATTGACCTTCATCTTCATTCAACATCACTAAATCTGAAGAAGATAAACCTGTTTACAATTTAAATGGCTGAAATGTTGAAACCTTAGCTTCAGTACATAAAGTCTTATCCAATTTGATACTTCTACATTGACTTTTATTCAAGGTCATAGTGATTGTAAGTAGTTATAATAAATATCTTTTCACTAACCAAAGACCTAAATGTTGAAAATTAACTTAAAACACCAGTGCATTTAGCTTTATCAAGTATATATAAATATTTGAATAGGATATATTTGCTGCTTTATGTCCTTTGGTCAACATTCAGGCCTGTTTGTTTCTTTTACTGTTTCAACATTGTGTTTCATGTGCTGTTTGTTTGCTATACTGTTTCAATATTTTGTTTCATGCACTGTTCTTTCCTATACTGTTTCAACATATTGTTTTATGTACTGTTTGTTTTCTATACTGTTTCAACATTTTGTTTTATGCACTGTTCTTTCCTATACTGTTTCAACATTTTGTTTCATGCACTGTTCTTTCCTATACTGTTTCAACATTTTGTTCCATGCACTGTTCTTTCCTATACTGTTTGTTCAAAGTAATGTTACCATTACCGTGTCTTTCCTGGACTATTCGTTTCATCTATTGTTTGTTCCCAGTTCCGTTAATTCCAGCCTTGTGTGTATTCTGTACTCTTTCTGTCCTACCTGTTGTTTGATATACATGTACTGTTTGTTCCCAGTATTTTTTATTCTTTGTGTTTCTACATTCTTTTTGTTTCTTCAGTTACTAATTAGTATTGGTATTGAACTTTATCCATTTACAAGTTAAAAATTATTGATATAAAAATCTTGTCTGATTTTTGGACACCTAAGGAGATGATGATAGTTTCACATTGTTCAGTGCTATGTATCAAGGTAATTCTTATATATTTAACATTTCTCTGAACCTTTTGTCGATATCTACACAAAAAGTAATATACGTAATTGCCAAAAACGTGATTAATTAAATCCTTTGAATTTGAATAAAATGAACTTGCTGACCCAAAAACAATTATTAATCTTCTTCTTTGTATTAGTCACTGTATGTGTGGCTGTAATGATGGATTGAAGACAGATAAATATAGGTTCAGAAAAATACAAAACGACAGCAATTGTGTTGACTTAGTACATCGGAAATGATCTCAGGAGAGGATAATTTTGTTAACTTGGGGTGATATTTTACTGTTGATCAGTATACAGGTTCTAGATTAATTTAACCTTTGAGGGATCTTGTGATATTTTAAGCAGGTAAGACCGACATGTAATTGATGATTAGTGTTTGACGTCTTAATATAGTGTAATCAAAAGCTGAATGATGTCTGGTACGGTGACGTCTCGAAGTAAAGGAAATGAGATAAAAGGAAACAGCCATTTAAACATTTAGCTCAGCCTTTTTTGTATAATTGTATAAAACTGACCTATGGTGGGTCTACCAGTGGTGTACATCGGAGATCTATGGTGGGTCTACCAGTGGTGTACATCGGTGACCTATGGTGGGTCTACCAGTGGTGTACATCGGTGACCTATGGTGGGTCTACCAGTGGTGTACATCGGTGATCTATGGTGGGTCTACCAGTGGTGTACATCGGTGACCTATGGTAGGTCTACCAGTGGTGTACATCGGTGACCTATGGTGGGTCTACCAGTGGTGTACATCGGTGATTATTTAGAGGAGTAATTTGTTTAAAACAATAGAAGAAATAAAAATATTCTCGTAAATTCTTGAAACCACTAAACACCAGAAAGACACGAAATCTGAACAAAAAAAATAACAACATACCTATGTTTTAGATTTCGAACTTAATTCTGTTTATTCGTTAGGCAATTTTATTTCAACACATGAATATTAATAGGTAATCATCGTAGTGTGTCATTTTGTAGTTTGATTCAACGTCATGAATATTCATAATTCGTCGTCTTAAACTCCGTAAAAAAAACTTTGTTTATTTTGATACTTCGACATTTATGATTCATGAAAGGGAGGGTTGAATATTTTGTAATGAGATAATGCGAGCGTGGAAGGCTCAAGCCTCCAAAGACCCAAGGGGTCCTAAGGGGTAAGGGGCGAAGCCCACGGCGAAAATGACATTTTAAATATTTCTGGTGACCTATTCTCTCCCTTTCTTTGTGCAACCACCGTTTCGGGTTTCCCCTCCCCACTCCTTGGTAGAGTGTTCTCTCCGTAAGTGGGAGTTCGTGGCCGACCGGGTCCGACCCAAAACTTAAAAGTTGGTAGTGCCAAGCACTCGGCATTACGAAACGAAAGTTATGTTTTTTTCGGATTGAAACTTAAAATAAACGAGGTTCCGTGTCACAGTAGGCGTGACACGATAAAGAACCCTGCTGTATAATGCCATCAGCGCAACGCTCTGGCAAAATTTCTGCACTTTCGCCTATAGTTGGCGACGTCTCGATATAAGTGAAATATCCTTGACTGGGACATTAAACACCATTACTCAACTCAACTCAACTCTTCCCCGCTCCTGAATCCGTCAATGATAATAAATATTGCAAATTTAATTTAAACCAAATTAAATCCGCTTACCACCTATAAATAAAACTTATAATGGTAAAATTCCTCAAGTTAATATTTCATAATTACAGTTAACAGAAAGTATGAGGTTTGGTTTACCAGACTGACTTCACGGTATGTTGCGGAGCAAGATGCATTGCTCAAGTGAGTACAGCTTCCAAATGATAGCCTCGCGTTGATGTACCACACAAACAGTTTTAGGTTTTGTAAACCCATACGGACTTCACGGTATGTTGCTGAGCAAAATACATTGCTCAAGTAAACACAGCAACCAAATGATAGCTCCACCTTGATGTACCACACAAACAGTTTTAGGTTTTGTAAACCCATATGGACCACGGTATGTTGCTGAGCAAAATGCATTGATAAAGTGAACACAGCAACCAAATGATAGCTCCACCTTGATGTACCGCAAAAAAGTGTTAGGTTTTGTAAACCCATACGGACTTCACGGTATGTTGCTGAGCAAGTTACATTGCTCAAGTGAACACAGCTAACAAATGATAAGCACCGGGTGAATGTGCTGCACAAAAAGGCTTTAGGTTTTGGACAGACTTTGTCTTGTTCTAGTTGTAATGTCTTACACAAAATTTGTTCACTAGTTCAAAAATCAATAGAGGTCATCGAATGGATATAAACCGATAGTCACTGTGGCCTTTTCAATCGTGTTTTTTTTCTTCTTTTTTTTACACGTTTATCTTGTTCAAAATACGGGTATTTATTAATCGTATATAATTGGGATGTATTGAAACGCATCAGCGACACGACAGTAAATACATTCACAGGTTTCCACATGACGTTAAGCGTTTTCCATTGGCAAAATTCAAAATATTCACTGTTTATAATTTTGTTTTTAAGCTATTTTCGACGGAGAAAAACATTTGGTAAAGAATGTTGTAGACACAAAAGATCCATCGTCTTATGAAGTTTTTCAAGATAACAAATCTACTTTGGATTCAGTGCATTTGCAGCGTTTTATAGCATAAGTTAATGACTTGTATACCAGAATGGTAATATATATATATATATATATATATATATATATATATATATATATATATATATATGTGTGTGTGTGTGTGTGTGTGTGTGTGTGTGTGTGTGAACTTTCATTTAATTTCTCTCAACCTCTTAAAATCTGTATCAAGCACATGTCATTTGTCATAATTAAACGAAAACGAAGTTTCGTGCCCATTAAGACCAAGATTATTGTCTGTTTCATCAATTAAATTATATTTATACTACAAAGCCACTTTTAACACTTAAGTATCCTTTCCTTACTTAACTTTACTAACAAAGTACATGTATAAGTAACTAAGTAGAGTTATTTATGTTCAGAACGCTTTCATTTGGGATACATGTGCAGACCATAAAAACAGGTGCGCGGTTGCTCGCTACTTTTCTTCGAAGACAGGTAGGAATCAACATTACAAGAAAATTAGCATTTCCGTATTTTAGCTTGTTCAGCAATGCTTTATGTTATTTTATTCAAAATTTAATCCGATATAATTAAGAAGTTTGAATCCTCTAAAATATCTGTTTCAAAACAAAACAAAATGCAACACAGCAACTAATTCTCGATGAATATAGATATTTATTTAAGGATATTTGACATTAAAATTTCGTATCCAGTGTCGTTAAAGATTCCTTAATTGTCTTCATTGTTGGAGATAAGTATCTTTTAAACTCAATATGAAATGTTTTTATATGTAACTTCGTTTAGATAAATATAGACATACGATTTAATAGTGTAGATTTATTTTTAAATGTTGTATTCAATATCTTAAAAATAGTTACTTTAATTTTCAGGAATACCAAAAAATGAATGTTTGGTTTATTTTCACCGTTACCTTTCTGGTTACTTTATCAGGTATGAATCTCTCTCTCTCTCTCTCTCTCTCTCTCTCTCTCTCTCTCTCTCTCTCTCTCTCTCTCATTTATTTTATTTCCAATGCAACATTGTATTATCAATAGTTTTAATAAATAAGATTACTGCCATGTATAAAGTAAAAATATAAAATAACTTAAAATTTGCACCTAAAGACATGATGTCTTCATCTACACATTGAGGTAATTAGAGTTAGAACATTGTCAAAAGAAATGTGTGTGTGTGTGTGTGTGTGTGTGTGTGGTTTTTTACTGTCTCTTGTTTTTGTCGTTCTTACTGTGTTTACGTAGTCGAGAAATTTGCCGCTTAGCAACTTATACTTATCGATGGCAAGAATTAAAAAAAAAAAAAAAAAAAAAAAAAAAAAAAAAAAAAAAACCAAATAAGTCAACAAGAATGATAAGAATGATACCACAAGTGCATTTCTGCAACTACAAAGATTTTGCGATTTTCTATCTCAGAAAACAGTGAATCACCAGAAGCCATGAGGATTATTGGTGGAAGACCCGTATCAGAAGGTGAATGGCCTTGGTTAGTGAGTCTACATGCAAAGATTGTTACCAAGAAATTATTTGGATTTATTCCTATTGCACATAGTCACGTGTTTTGTGGAGGTTCTGTGATTAACGATCATTGGATACTAACGGCTGCTCATTGCTTTGATGGCAAGTAAGTTATGGTTTAATACATTCAGATCTTTGATTATGACGCGGTTTCAGTTTTAATTTGAGATTATAGAACGCAACTATAAGATTATTTAAAATCATCCTATTGGGCAAATTCAAATGCTTAAGTTAAAATATTTTAATTTTGACACTTTATTTTCAAGGCAATGTTGCATTGTTATTCGTTTAAGTTAGTACATGTTCTAATAATCGTTGCTGATTTGCACTCTTTATAAGCTCTCTCTCTCTCTCTCTCTCACACACACACACACACACACACACACACACACACACATTCTTGTGTTTCAAGATCCGTGGTAAATTTGTATCCACGTTTTAAAGATGATTATCTCCCGCCTTTGGTAACTGAGTGGTCGAAAGAATGATTACGGATATCGTCTCTCATCACCTAAGATTAAATCCCTATTGTATAATTTCTGGTGTTAAAATGTTTGTAAGTTCGTTTGTCGAAACTAGGATAGGAAACCTTGTCTTTTCGGGTCGTCTGTTTTTGTGAAATTTCGTATAACGATTTAATTTGTTTTAGTTAAAATAATTTTGTAGCTACAAGCACAAGAACCCTAAGTATTGGGAAGCCAGGCTTGCTGCTGTTACTATAAAAGTAAGTTAGCTATTTGGTTCAGTAGAATGTATGTCGGATGATGCAACATCTAGGTACTTAGATCACATGGTCATGTGTTTAAAGTGTTTTTTAGTGTTTCGTATGTTAGACACGTAAATAATGAAAAAAAATATAGGAAAGAGTGTTTAGTAAATTGAATAAAATTGAAATTGAATTAAAAAAGAATACATTTTGAAAAAATTTGTTACTATTTTGTTTCTGAAATTATGCGAGTCTTGATCTAATCCCTAATTGCCCAGTTAATATCTACCTAATACTTAAACACAAATACACATGATGTATGAGTTTGTATTGTACTAAAGGGTGATGATAGTTACATTAGGAGTGCTAGCACACTAATTATACTATCCTGTGCCTTGAACCTGCTTATACACATTATACTTGTATTAGCATAATACTAGTAATATTTGTAATAATATAAACACAAACATACCAGTCCATGTCAAAATCACAATCCCCAAATAACAAAGTGAAAACTTTGAAAACTAACCAGTTCAGTTATACAAGTGAACTTCCATCAAAGAAATGAGGCAGGATGCTCCAGAAGGGTAAGCACCTTCTGTCTAGCTAGCTACACCCGTATAATATTAGTATTTGTTTATTATTATGGTTCTGATATTATGTCTGTTATTCATTCTTTTTTCTCATGCATTGTGCAGTTTAACAAGTCTGTGTTATACAATCTTCTTGGGAAGAAGAAGGAAATTTACAATAAAAAGAAAACAAATGAAATTGACAATAAGTAGCCTAATCTTAACATTACACTACCGCGCACGATATTTCGAGCTCTTCAACAAGTCTAGTAAAGCAATCCTGAGGTTATTGAAAAAGTAATATCTATTATGTATAACAGTTTATTTAGTTTCATATATATGTGTTCTTTTTTACATGTATTTTAAAGCCAGATGTAATAGACAGAATAAAAGACGTTCTGGGTCGGATATTCGGACGGAGAGATTGGAGGCAATGGGACATTGACGTCACACGCATTGTTCCACATCCGGGATATCAACAATCTAGTATTAACATTTAAACATCAATATTTTAAGTATTATACGGGTGATTTTGTTCCCTTGCTTTGGCAACCTTCATCTCAAAGTAAAGCTGTAGTACAGAAAAATAAGAAAGATGGTTCTGAAAAATTTCTGAAAACACCAGAATAATAGTTTTTAATGTAATTTTAGAAGCTTGCGAGTTTGATGTTCATCTATCCTGTTACTATAAAATGTTTGATAGTATAGTTATGTTTGCATTAAGCAAGCAACTAGACGATCCTAGTAGTGCAAGCTAAACAGTTTTTGTATTATGCACTACAGACAAGAGCTAAACGCTTTAAAAGCAGTAATGCGCATACAGTGAACGTAAAGGAACAAGTTTTTGTCTGACTTCGTCTAAGTTACTTTGCCAACTATTATATATTTATATAATAAGTTTTTTTCAAGCCACAAATTTAAACTTTGGCATTAGAGATTATAAATTCAGGTCCGGTCTAGGCTAGGTACAATTATATATATTGCAATTGAAACATAATATCATTCAAAATAAATTAAAAATTTCAGGTGTTTTCATGTACTTGACTTCCGAATAAAATTGTTCTCATAACCACAGAGCTACTACATTTCAGATACTTCTGGTGTAGTATTTTGTAAAGGTAAATGTTTTGTTTATTAGGTATGAAGTCCAAATTCTACATTAACACTTCACATTGAACACAATTTACTGGGCCAATATAAACACAGCTGAGGCAGCTGATTATAAAGTCAAACTTTTAATGAAATATAATATAAAATACAACATGGTATTCAGTGATGTGGGTGGTTTAGGTACGTTTAAGACAGTAATCCTTAGAGTTACATTATGTTTTTAATAACCAGATTTACCATTAAATAAGATTGGTTAAATTAAAAAAAAAAAAAAAAAAAAAAAAAAAAAAAAAAAAAAAAAAAAAAAAAAAAAAACAACAACAACAACAACAACAACAACCAGCCAACTCGGTTTATATCAACACAATATTTTAAAAATCTTTTATATAAAAATTTGTTTACAGAAAGTTGGGAAAACGACATTGCTCTCGTTCGATTAGAAAAACCCGTTCCATCTGGTCGAGACTTCCACAGAATTAGACGTATAAACCTTCCACAATATGGAAACATTACATTCCCAAAACTTAACGACGTATGCGTTATGAAAGGATGGGGTTGTACGGCTGGAGGTGAGTTTTGTTTGTTTGTTTGTTTTGTTTTGTTTTGTTTTGTTTTGTTTTGTTTTATTTTATTTTATTTTATTTTATTTTATTTTATTTTATTTTACTTTGTTTTGTTTTATTTTATGAAAATGTTTGGACATGTTAAGCTGAAAAATAAATGTTTGAAATAAAATAAGAATAAAATAAAAAATAAAATAAAAATAAAAAAATAAATGAAATGAAATTATATGAAAAAGAAAAAAGATACAGGGTAAACAGATAGCGTGATATCTTAGTTTAAACTCTCGACTTTTTGAACGGTCAGTGGATTGAATGGCGAAATGGTGTTAGATGGAGATCTAGAGCCCTAATATATCATGACCGTCGTAACAGTTATCAACCAGCACGCTCATTTCAGCATAAGATTTTTTAAAACAGGAGACTTTGATTTCTGTCCATTTTTATTTAACACTTCTTATTTTTGATTTTATCTGAATTTGATTTTAATTATCTGAATATTTTTTTTTCATTCCGCATGTAAACAAACCCTTGTAAAATGGTTCAGTGACTTATAGGATGTGTCGAAGTCGGCTGAAAGCATGGAGGTATCAAAATTCACCGTATGTGTCATAGATGACGTTAATCTATTAAATATACTATGAACATTCATAATGGTTTTGCAGATATTTATTTATTTATTTATTTTGTTAAGTTTTAAAAATTCTGTATAGGCCAGTAGGATAAGATAAAATGAAAGTTGATATTGGATCCATGGAGTGCTATCTATGCTATGGCAATGCCTGTCTTTGGTTGAAGCAAGCCTTACGAACTTTCAAAAGTGAGCGACAATGGGGAGACTTAATAACACTTAAAACTGCAACTCGAGATGAACAATTATGTAAAGCATATAGATACACAGAATTTCATTTTAACAGACTAAGTAACCAATGGCGAATTGGGCTTTAACTTGACCATCTAGTCAAAGTATACACAGATCAATGCTTAAACATAATTCAGCTTTCCAACTAGTGTTTTGATACGAAAACTTACCGAATCTAAAATTTTAAATATGTATAAATGGCTATGATATTAACACCCAGGTATTATGCGTAATTTTGATATTTAAAACATAAGAAAAAAGTGTATCATACTTTGGTGGCTTGAAGGCAGGCTAATATCATTTAGTATAACACCTTAGGATAATAACGTGAAAATCTATACATAATTATCAAATCGTGAATATCAAATGTGCGACTGTGACTAGAGATATGAATCTAGTTGCCCTATGACATCAAACTAAGAAAAAAGAATAGAAAGCCTGACATTAGAAAATCGCGCATTTGCATTTAAATTCATAGGTTATGTCGTATTTTTTTTTTTTTGGTAAAAATTATAGAATATTAAATACTTCATGACTTTTAGAAAAGTTGAGATATTCATTTAAAATTTTATTTTCGTAATGAATCTCAAAGGTGCATAAAGTTTTCCTAGGCATAATATATAAACGACGCATTTTTTCTCAACTATGCCTCTTATGAAAAATGTAATACATGGTTCCACGATGAAAGCTTTACTTACTTTGAAATTCACTGGGAAAATTACTGCTAGATTGATCTACCAAAGATCTTATTTTAGAACATTGATCACGTGATTCTTTTACGAAAAAAAGGCAATGCCATCAAACACAGCAAAATGCATGTGTTCAAGAGCAATGCGACCACTTTGTCGTGCGTTTCCAAGCCAAACTGCTGTTTTATTTACAGCCATTTTCCATCTGAGCCTGGCCGATTCGAATCCTTAGATTCAGTTTGTCACTGTTTGTCCTTGTTCTTTTCTTTGTAAAATCTCGCACGAACGCGTTTTCTTCTGCCGACGCTATTGTTTACATACATGTAGAATTTCCGCGCATGCTCCAAACCGATAAATAACATTTTTCAAGTCAAGTCTAGGTAAGATATTATTTCATTTTCCCCATGTTTTGGCTATTTTTTTAATACACTTTATTTTTTAAAAGAAACCTTGATGGACGAAATATCTGTGAATACAATGACAGGGAAGTCTTAATAAAAGCTATATCGTTATATCAGGTTCATAATTATTAGTTTAATAAGCTAACAGATAATGTTTCTATTGATTGGTGATATGCACTGGTTAGCTAATCTGTTTGAACGAAAAGTTCCAGATAAAGAGAATAACCATAAGATTGGTACTAGCAAGTATAGAAATAAGTAAAAGCACACAATAAAATACCACTACAAATAAAAAAAAAATGAATAAGGTAAACAAAATGACAAGATTCCCAGCTTTGGACAGACTTGAAAGTATTTAGTGCTGTGATTTAAAATACTTGGTACACTTTACCTTTCTTAAATTACATGTACAAAACAGTTACACAACCTCCAACCATTTATAAGCTTGTATGTACTAATAATTAACTAAAACAATTAATATTTGGGAGAAATTTAACTTTAGAACTACTACGGTAGATCAGCTGGTAGAGTGCTAGCGCCGTATGTGGTAGGTTGGGACTCCAACCCCGGACGGGTCTGGCCAAGACTTGAAAATATGTATTGACTGTTCTTTCGCCAAACACTCGGTATTTAGAAATGAAAGTCGTGGGGTCCTTCGGGGAAAGACCGTGAAAATCGATGCCCCGTGTCATGTCAGGCGTGGCCCTGAGCGCAATCCAAAGCTCAAATAAAAAAAAATTCTGCCACTTCACCTATAGCTGGTGACGTCTCGATAGAAGTGAAATATTCCTGACTTGGACGTAAAACTCCATTTCAGTCTAAAATATAAAAAATATCCATCGACTTTTCATGCTTTTGTACAAAAATAAGGTCGTTATTATTTCTTTTGTCTGTTTTCAGTTTATCCACCACAGGCTCACAAAACAAAAAGCTTCTTGCTTATCTTATTTTTATTATCTTTAGGTCGGCTCGTTTCAAGAAAGGCAATGAGCGTGGAACTTCCTATTTACAACACAAATGTATGTAGTTGGCATTATGGAGCACGTGATCTTAGAAGGCGGATCTGTGCTGGTTTCATAAATAATAGCCGTGGTATTTGTCAGGTGAGAAATAATAGTATTGAAAATCTCTACCAACAGGTGTCTCCTTTTTTGTGATAATACTGGTTCTTGTCAGTTATTCATTAGTTCAAAAACCATCTGTTGTATTAGGTTTTCCTCGAATTCAACATTTTATTGATACATTACAATTTTCATCCCCGATTAGATGATAGAATGCCGACGTGGCCTTAAACGTTAAATAACTCACTTACATCTGGCACATCAAAATTGAACTGTTATTTGTGTTATATATTTACTATTTCGATGTTGGACATTTACAGGTAAATGTTGCCATATGTGCACTCTGTAATACTGTAACAGCAAGTGTAATTAATCTTAATTAATTCTATGTGTCATGTAATTGTCGTTATGAGCTACTTTTAATGCATTTTTAATAAAAGTTCAAAAGTGCCACATGCCATTTGAACAAAAATTGATTATTTAAAAAAAAGCCGACATGGATTAAAAGGAAAGACAATGACATCAACCTAAAACACTGTTGTTAAAATGGTTATGTTACATGTGTTTGTAAAGCAAAAGATATACATTGAAAGGAGCTCTTCCTAAAAGCATCAATAAGTAGTTGGTGAAATGTTAAAAAAATTATGCTACAATTATACAATGATAAATATAACTTCTTATTAATATAAGTCAGTAATACACTAGTACACTTATTGTTCAACAGTAAATTTTGAAGGTGTTTGCTAAACAAAGCAGATAAAGAGGAGATTCGCTGTTATTTGGGCTTTGCCAGTTTAACAGACTAATTCCTTCCATAAATTATAAAATAACTGTTTATCATTACCAATTGATTGATGTTTAAAACATATATTTTTCCAGGGTGATAGCGGTGGTCCACTGGCATGTAAAAACGAGGCTGGTGAATGGATACAAGTGGGCGTGGCATCTTTCACTAGTAGATTCAATCCAGATAAATTCCCTGCAGTATTCACAAGAGTATCTCATTATACTGACTGGATCAATCGTGTCATTAATGGCAAAGCATGACATTTTTAGGAATAAATTTACTCGGTGTTACATAAATCAAATTTGTATGTAAAATTAATCTTTCCGGATTTTACCGGTAATTTTGTGCCATGCTCAGTAATTTGGAGAATATTGATAATAATGAATTCAATTTCAATTCATTTAATAAAGTTAAGGTGGTCAACTAGATAAAATAGTTTGGCTCAATTTGCAAAATCATGAATTTGTGTCAGTTGTTTTTTCATTTGATGGCTGTCTTTTTAACCCAAAGAGCAAGCATTAATTTTAGTGATTAATTTTTTTTATAGAATATTTCATTTTATTATAAAGTATTACTAATCATTTTTCGGAAAGTTTTCATGTTTGAATTTTAGTGATAATTAACTTCACATTCGGTATAGAGTTTCCGTCCTAAATACATGTATTTTATTTCATTATAATCTTGGTTTGTAAATTAAAGTAAGTATAACACTAGATAATATCATGTGAGATAGAGAACCATACAAAAAAGAACATAGCATGCATTTATATATATGAATGAACTAAAAACACAAGACAACATAGTTAAACATTGAGACTTACAAGTTTGGATATCCAGTCGGGTTTAGTTTAGGAACATATAGGTCAAACAAAAATAAATTAATCCTAAATCAGGAAGCTAGGGTAAATCATGTTCCAATCAAAATGGTTTAGAATTTCCGTCTAAAGAAGGACATCCACAATAAATAAATAAATAAATAAATAAATAAATAAATAAATAAATAAATAAATAAACAAATAAATAAATAAATAAATAAAATAAAAATAATAACAATTAAAAAAAGATTAATATTGTCCAAATGAAGGAGGGTTTTTATTTTGGAATTATAAAGGGTTAATGATGACCAAATCAAGCAATTTAAAGCTGCATGAAGTTTTCCAAAGAAAAAAATAAAACGATGCTAATCTAATTAATGATGTTCCTAATGAACAATGTTACTTTTGGTTCCAAGATAAAAGCTCGAATAAATACAGAAATTACAGTATTTACCAAGCGAGATGCAGCATTTGATACATGGTTACGTCATCAAAACCCCGGGTCATTTAAACACAACTTTCAAAATGTTGAAATACGATAAATTAAACACAGAACTTCGTTGAATTTGTCATTTGTGACTAAGTAAGGGAAAAATAACACAATTTCAAATTCATCTGGATATTAATGAAGGACAATTAATCACAGGCACTTGTTTCTGTCAGTAATGTGGTAAGTCATGACCAATATTACCTAATAATATAACTAGGTAATATTGGTCATGACTTACCTCATTACTGACAGAAACAAGTGCCTGTGCAATTAATGCAATCTGTCATGTTTCACTTTCGATTCTAGGCTTTTCCGTACATCCGTGCGCATGCTCCAAGCTCATATTTACCATCGTAGAACACTGACCAACCGGTCAGAGAATTCCGTTATTTACAGCTAAAAGAAATGAAATTTTAGAAAATGAATGTCACGGATCGTGGTTGGAAGATATCTTCTTTTAAAAAAAATATTTTTAGAAAATCAAAAAAAAAATTAGAAATTTGGTAAACTTAATGCAGCTTTAATTATTATATACATTATATAATGAAAGTCAACAGAAAACTTTTCATGAACTTTTGGCGATAGCGTTTGTGGATTCTTTACATAGTACGTCATTCAGTATTAAAACTCTCTCTCTCTCTCTCTCTCTCTCTCTCTCTCTCTCTCTCTCTCTCTCTCTCTCTCTCACACACACACACACACACACACACACACACACACACACACACAGAGGATTCCAGCTGCTACTCAAACATTTTCAGACATAGGATATTAAACTAATAATTTGGATATATTGTCAATATGATTCATACTCCGTTCAGTACACAAAATTAGGAACAAAAAGAGGAGAGAGAGAGAGAGAGAGCACTTCGCAACAACCGAAACAACCAACAAACATAACACAAGCTTTTGGTAACACAAGAAACTTTTTTGATGAAACAAGACCTACTTAATTTATTACTACCGACTTTGGACGATCACAAGAGTAGATATTCAGTGGTGCGGCTTTAATACTATCGGAGGTACCCTAAAATTTCCACTGATTTAACAACTAGTGGTTCATAAACAGGTACATCAAAACTTTTTTTAAAAAAAAAAAAAAATTAATTTGTTTTTCACAAGCCACGCTACCAACTAGAAACGATTGAAACGTTATTAAAAAAATGTCCGTGACATGTCAACTTTATAATAAGTAACACGTTTGATCTCATGGCAAAACTTGTCATTCTTGTATCATGCATAATTTCAATTTTACTTGCATTGTATTACGTTCAAGACTTTACAGTGTCTAGAAGTTTTCTGTTAAGTGGATTGGAGTAATGACTTTATGGACATCTCCAATAAAATTAAAACATCTTCAATGAGACTACAGGCGGTAAGAATTTCTGTTACATGTAACAATATTGCAAACGGCGTTATGCAATCGGAGCTTGCTTTAAAACGTCATCGGCAGTGACGTCGGCCATTGTGTCAAAGCCCCAGTTTCAAAATCATACACTCGGTCGAGTCTACACTCAACTCAAATTTGAGAATATTTCAATCTCAATTTTTAAAACATTACAAAGTCAAAATTGAATATCTAATGTTATATTTACATTGTTTCGTGTAGCTTTTTTGAAAAAAAAAAAAAAACAACAACATAACATTGTCTCAAAATATTGATGTGCGTACACTCAGTTGAGTGAATGGTTGTGAAACTGGGCTAGATAGAGATAATTTTTGTAATTGATCAGATTTCAAATGACAAAATATGATCAGTGTGTTCAGCGACAAACGTCCGTTCTAAACGTCGCTGGTGTGTTTAAATATGATCGTTGAACGAGGTATATTATAGGACAGATTGGATGGTCTTGGGTTAGAATATCTAGTGGCTCTCATAGATCAAGCTAACCTGTTTTAGGGTTGTTTGGTTGTAATGCTATAACGTCGCATCAGCATTTTTCAGCCTTACACGAAGACAACTAGCTTATTATTCTCTATTGAGTAATCTAAGAACAGGTCGATCGTGTATGCGTGAGGAAATTAGGAAAATTTTAAAATGCAATATTATTGATTGATTTCTGACGACGTTGCCAGATATGACAAAACAAAATAATAAAATTAATAAATATATGTCTAATTAGAGCAAATAATAATAAAAATAGATAAAAAAAAATGATAACGACCCCAAGCGCCTGCGGAAAAGTGCGAGAGATTATAAATTGTGACAGGTCTTCTACCAACTATTCATCTTAATGTTTCATAATTCATGTATTTATATATCGGCCTATCATTCAATACATGTCGCGATAAATGTAGGTTATTGTATATGCATCAATGCGCTGTTAGTACATAACTCACAGTTGTGAGGTGAGCTGGTGGTCTCAGTTTGATTTTGCTTTTTTTATTAATGTAAACCTTCATTTTTCTGCTCGTACAGTATAAAGTTTAAACGGTAAGTAACTTTCGGTTTCAATAGGAATTTTCCATATGCAATGGCAAATGTAACTGTTTTTAATAATTTGTGCAAATTTATTAACCCTATTTTTGAGATATTACGTTTGTGTACAAGTGTAGGGCCTCCTGCTATTACGTTTGTGTACAAGTGTAGGGCCTCCTGCTATAACGTTTGTGTACAAGTGTGGGGCCTCCTGCTAGTACGTTTTCTGTACAAATGTAGGTCCTCCTGCTATTATGTCTGTTTTCAATTATAGGACATCCTGCTATTACGTTTTTGTACAATTATAGGATATCCTGCTTTTACATTTTTTGTTCAAGTGTAGGATTTAATGCTATTACGTTTATGTACAAGGTAGGGCCTCCTGCTATTACGTTTTCTGTAAAGATGTAGGACCTCCTGCTATTAGGGCATCCTGCTAATATTACATTTTTTGTTCAAGTGTAGGACCTCCTTTTAATACGTTTGTTCCTTGTTTATTGTACGAGAGTGTTAAATCTTACAGATCATCAACCTAAGGCTAGCCAACTGACAACACTAGGATCTGTGGGATTCGAACCTACTGTCTGATTCACGTCTGCCGTAGCACTAGTTTTTAAAGGTTTAAGAAGAGATATCAAAAAATTTTGTAGAATGCCACATACCGTTATGACGTATGCATTTTGTCGTAATTAACTGACACCAAACTAAATGCCATCTTAGCTGGAGTATAAAATGCAGAGCTTTTTAAAATCCTTACGGGGATTTAATATTGGAAAACACACAAACACTCGTTCCGGAAATATATCGCTGTAATAATCATGCGGGTTAGGGTAGAAAATTCTGGAATAGTTCATTCAGCTGTAGGTAAGATCGCTGTTGTTAGGCCTACAGTATACTAGCAAGTAATATTCCTTTTGCCGTCAAGTTGCAGACGATATTACCTGGCCAGCGAAAATGGGGAAGTCGGTCATGCGCAATTCTATTTTCTTAACCCGCATGATTTTTCAGCGATGTATTTCCGGAATGAGTGTTTGTGCTTTTTCCCATATTAAATCCCCGTAAGGATTTTAAAAAGCTCTGCATTTTATACTCCAGCTAAGATGGCATTTAGTTTGGTGTCAGTTAATTACGACAAAATGCATACGTCATAACGGTATGTGGCATTCTACAAAATTTTTTTATATCTCTTCTTAAACCTTGAAAAACTAGTGCTACAGCAGACGTGAATCAGACATTAGACAGTGAGAAGCGCTGTGATATTCTCCGGGCAATCGGATTTCGTCCTTCATTATAATAATAATAATAATAATATTATTATTATGCCGGCCGAAAAAGTATTTTAAAACATAGTATCGGCTATTAAAAAATTTATGTCAATCAACCATAGGCAGCTATCATGTACATTGTCGTACTTCACCTGTACAACGATCTACAGTTCAGTGTCCTTACGATCGGTATAAGGAAATATAGAACAGGTGTACAGTTTTTATTCTGTTAAAAAGAAACAAAAAACGATATAAAAATTGTCCACGTATAATTAAGTTCCTTATGAAATCCCGGTTATTTCAATATTTTTTGTAAAATTTTAGGACGTCGGGAAGTTTCGTCCATTTTAAGTTATAAATATAGCAGTTTTATACCAACTACTTCTTAATAGTAGTATATTGTTAAAATAAAAATGTGACAAACGACCGTTAGTTATTGGCTGATTTTTCCTGCTAAAGTGATTTTTTTCAAAATGTCCACGTCTACAGTGTTAGAGCACACTTTTATAAAGATAAAAATGTAAAAATCAAATATTAGTTTTGACGACAAATTACGTCCAATTTCATTTAAAGATAGGGAAATTCGTAAATTTTCATCCGCTAGTAAAGAAATATCCAATATGGCCGACATCTGGGACTTTTTCATATAAATTATGTAATATGTTGTTTTATTTTCTTCACTAATTAAAATGTAACAAATGGAAAGGTTTTATTTTCTTTCAATTCAATTAAATAAAAAAGATATACATAAAAAGGCAAAAATAAATAAATAAATAAATAAACTTAACAATGGATTAAATAAAGAATTAAACTGAACCATCAATTAAACAAAGAAATAACTAAATAAAAATTAATGAAAATTAAATAAAAAATTAATGAAAATTTAATGAAAATTTAATTACCGCATACAGAAATAAATGAAAAAATACTTAACAATAGAATAAATAAATAAATTTAAAAAGATTGTCGAAGAAAATGCACCATAAGGTAAAAAAAAAAGTTCAAAAGTAATTATCGAATATGAAAATAAAAAGATAAAAAGTAAGGTATCTATAAAAAGCAAAAATAAATAAATAAATAAATAAAAATAAATAAATAAATAAATAACCTTATGTGGCAAATAAGTTGCAAAAAATGGCAAATAAGTTGCAAAAAATGTTTTGACTCTTGCAATAATATTGAGAAACTGATGGTAATTAATGAAAATATTTCTAAATTGCAGAGACATATAACGAAAAAGTTTGTCTGATGCAAACTTGGACACTTGCAAATTTAGAAATATTTTCCTGTTTTTGATGTAGTTATTCACCGAGTACACTAATTAGCAAATTAATCGTTTGCGGGACAGTTTGGTTATTTCTATTCAACAAACTGTCAACAAACTTACCTGTTAATACTAGAACTAATTAATTAAAAATCTTATCATCAATGAATGCATGAGTGAATAATATACACTAAGTGAAAAAGAAACCGTAGGAAAAATCACATTGAGAGAGAGAGAGAATTTCTTCGATTTTAAAGCAAATTAATTGTAAAAATAATTAAAATTATAATAATAATTAAAATTTAAAATATTTTGTTCTTTTTTGTCTTCCTTGCATTTTGTTTACGCTTTCCCTTATGCAGCAGTCTTAAGTTTTATCTTCTACACGTACCCTATTGCAAGTTCATATTATACGCTGTACAGACAGTAACGGCAACTCTGAATAGCACAGGTAAACTACTGATCAGAGTCACGCCGCCTGATCATAGTACGTGATAGCTGAAGATGTCAAACGGACAGTTGTGTGATGTAATAAGATATGGCTGTACTTCGATCCTGCTATTGACTGATTTGATGATACAAGGTGATCAAGATCTGAAAAATATTGTGACATATGTTTATTGTATGTAAATACATTCTAAAATATGTTTTATATAGAAAATCAACATTCACTTGTGAAAGAAATTAAAATACTAGGTATCGATTTCCGATTAAATTGACTCCACTTTCTATAACTAAAAAGAGCTAGGTGTGGGTACAACAGACTTGAAAAGCCGCGGTTGCTGTACCAATTATCATGCTCATGAGAAGTAATTAAATCTTTTTTATTTGCGTTGGTCAGTTACTGGTTACAGTATAGCAACATGGCGTAATAGATATTAAATCGTTCATTTGTTTTTGATTGAGAGCTTCCTACTCTTACCCCTCTTTCTAACGTCTACTTTTTATACGCCCGTGTAACGGAACGTATTGTGATATGAAGTTTTCTGTTTGTCCGTTCATACTTTAATATTTTTCTTGTCTGGTACATATCATTAGACTTGATGATGATATCATGATAAAACTTATGTCAAACACATATTATGGAAAGATAGTGTCTCGCTTATAAAATTTAGCTTCGAGTATTGAAGTTCAAGGCCACAGGCTGAGTTCAAAGGTCAAATAAGGACATAATGTAGAAAATGCAAGAACTTTTTTATTCTTTATTTAAGTATGGATTTACAACAAGTAACAATTTTCAACATATAAAACGGGTTTTTGTGTCGGATTTCAATTTTTGGCAGAATTGGTACAGCTGCTATGGTTCTTTATATCTAGTTCCTGGTATCTTGTGTTTAATTTTCTTGTGGGTGCAACTTGTCTTACAGTTTTAGACTGATTGTTTTGAAAATTTTAATGTGTTATCGGAATCTGAAGATGTGCATATACTAAAATGAAGATACTGTGTGAATTTTTATGGTCAAATAAGTGTGAGTGTCAAATAAGAACATAATGTAGAAAATTCAATATTTTGTTTTTTTAATGTTTCATTTAATTCCTTTCGAATTCGGTATGGTTCGACAAGAAGCAATAATGTTTAACATATAAAACTTGTTTCAACTTAAAAAAATTATAGTTACGTGAATATCGCAAAAATAAAGTGCTCACGAAAAAAGAGGATCACAGTATCCTGACTGGAAGAGTTAAAAATACATCTCACATCTCAAAATGTGTTTTTCAGCCCTCTTGTACAAAGCACATAAAGACTAATGTAATGATACAGTTGTAATAGTCATAATACATTGTTAATATTTTGGTTAATATTTGTCTTTTACTTTTTATAAGTTTACTGACTGCATGTGCGGAAAGTACTTTTTTGTTGGTCTTCTTACAGCTCTTGATATTATCGCATGTTTAATAACTCAAATATATGATTTTGATAATCACATATAATTGACATTTCCAATTGCATTTTACCTCTTTTTTTATTTTTGCTTGCATTAAAAACATTGACGAGCGTGTTTTGCACCACTCAGCGGTGGTATTGTTATACTACAAGCAATCAAATTATTCAGACCTTGGAATGCATCATAATTCTCCATAACAAAGACTAAACAGTTTAGCAATGCGTGGGTGGTATGGACAGATCTCGGAGAAGCTGGCAGTCATTCCTGTCATATACAAGCATGACCAACAGTTACTAGAACAATCATACATTTCGAAATGGGATGATAACACATGCAAGTTTTCTATATCGGTCGAACAAGACGCTATTGCTATACTACGCTAGTGATGACGCATCGCTGACTTCATGAGAATCACTTTCTGTAAGGATAGTCTTTTCACTTACCCCTGTTGAATCTGCACACTTCTTGGTTAATACTCTGGCTAAAAAATCAGAAGGCATGAGCATTAGAGGTTATATTGCATAATTTTTCATTAATTATTTTACATTATACCTAATTGTACTATAGATGCCAGAGCAACGAACGGACTTTTTGTGCGAAAAAATAGTCTGTTTGAAATTTTAAGGTAAAAGATAATAGTTAAAATAGACAAAAGATTAAGCGAAAATTCGACTTTTGACCTTTTATCTGTTTATACAATTGCGCATGTTATCATCATACTAACACACTTTGTCTTGTACGCCATTGAAGAAAATTAAATTGAAAATAATTTTGATATTATTTCTTGTACAAACTTATAAATAAGCATTCACAATGTTTCTTCTGTTTTTTTAATTACAATTCGTAATTTATAACTTTATTTTCTTATAATAGTAACAGTGTTTACCACCACCTAGCTAGGTTCGGATCCCCGGCGGACAGATCCTAGTTTGAGGAAGTTAGTTAGTTCGCTTGTTGAAGTTCGGTGTCTTATTTACTCAACCATCCGAGAACTGTCTGCCTCGATATACGTATGTATGTATGTATGTATGTATGTGTAAATATATATAAATATATATATATATATATATATATATATATATATATATATATATATATATATATATATATATATATATATATATATATATATATATATGTATGTATGTATGTATGTATATGTATATATCTGTATGTAAAATGGAAAGGCCTTAAAACATGTTAGACTCTCTTAACTATGGGACGTACGAAACCATAACAGAAATATTTTCGGGAAGGCTTCGCCTTTAACTATCAGCTATATTATATACGTTCTTTATATTTTTGTCTATCTTATATAACTGACTAGACAATTATGCACAAACAGTCGCCGGTTAGGTATTGTTATGCCTCAGTTGCCCTTAACTGAACATATATTTAAGTTAATAACTTGCGTATGCCTCAGTCAATTTTTTAACATAGTTCAAATATTTGATATCTATTTTACAGCCTTTTTAAAGTTAAAATGAGTGACAAATGTCCACCGTCTCCATATGGGGCTTATGGGACCAATGCTTTTGATATTCCGTATCCTGACGATAAGGTTCTGGTAGAATATGTATTTTTGAACCATACAAGACACAGAGTACATAGCAAGACAAGGGTACTAGATTATGAGCCTCAAAAAGCGGAAGGTACGTATACACATCTAGACCTTTGACACCAATAAAACTTCAACAAGGCAAATTTTCATTAAAATGCGGAAGTCCTTATGCTTACAGTAAAAGGTTACCTTGACTTTGACCTCAAATGAACAAATATAACGAAAATTATTCCAAAGTAGCTTGATTATTCTGACAAGTACTAGCTTTCCAAAAAATAAGCTTGCCTGACTAATCATTTACTGCTATTAATACGGGTATTTCGTGCACTTGCTAAGATGAAAGCAGTGTTCTGGAAATTAATTTTCTTGCGTTCAACCCCAATAAACGGAAAGATTCTAAACGGACAAATCCGGAAAAAAAGATGCAACTGTCATCATTTGATAAATGGGCATCTGACAAACATTCGTATATGCAATACAATATATTATTTACATAATTTTTATGCAAAACATCTTAAAGCTGCATTTAGTTTTCCTAGGAAAAAATTTAAAACGGTGTTGATCTAATTAATGATGTTCCTAATGAACAATTTTACATCAAGTGGTTCAACGATAAAAGCTCGATTAAATACAGAAATAACAATTATTTCCCAGCGAGATGTAGCATATGGGATTTAATTTTAGAACGTGGTTACGTCATAAAAACCGGGTCATTTAAACACAACTTACAAAACGGTGAAATACGATAAATTAAACACATAATTTCATTAAAATTTGTCATTTGTGACTTTGTAAGGGATACGGAACACCATTGCGAATACGTTTGGATATTAATGCCGGACAGTTAATCAATATGTCAGGTTTCACCTTCGATTCATTGGAATTTCCGTACATCCGTGCGTATACTCAAAGTAAATAATTATCATCGTTAAACATTGACCAACTCGTTAGAGGATTCCGTTCATTTACAGCAAATAGGAATGAAATTTTAGAAAATGAATCTTACGGATCGTGATTAGAAATTATCTATTTTAAAAAAAAAAATATTTTTAGAAAAAAAAAGAGGTAAATTGAAAAACTTAATGTAGCTTTAATATGTTAGGCAAAATAAATTGAGATAGTTCAATAAACTTGATAAAGTAATGTAAACGTTTAAATATAAGGTACCTCACACACGGTACCTGATGAACTATTATTTGAGTGAACAAAAACACATAAGGTCTGACTGAGGTGATAAAACTTACTAAATCTTTGAAGGATAATATTTCATTTGAATTCATAGGAATTACGAGATCATAGGAAGATGTGCAAATAAAAACCTGCACTTAAAAAATTAATGGTTTTTCAAGAGATTTTAAAGTCCTTTGTAATGAGGGAAGATCGTGTGAAACTTGTGTTTACATATTTTGGTTACTTGACACGTCATGTTAATTTTGTCACGTGTAGTTTCGTGGAAAGTCAATACTAATGCTAAGCATTAAATGTTTACTATTATTCATGGTATAATAACTTGTGTACTTTATAGACATACTAAATAACTTGCGTTATGATAAGTGCTTGGAATAGCTACGACGGTTATGGTACCATGTCTCAACATCATTTCCAGACATGTTTTTACATTCTTTTACGTGTCTTTTGAAACTAAATTACATGTAGCAACCATCATTTACAAGTTCTCTATAATAGTTTATTATGCAGAATAATTTCATAAGTAAAAAATGCAAGTGAATGTAAACATTTGATCTTTATACATGATATGTTCATGAATACGATTTTCAAAAATTAGAAATCCTGGTTTTAACTACATGTATTTTATAGTTAAAGAGTGAGTGAGTGAGTGAGTGAGTGAGTGAGTGAGTGAGTGAGTGAGTAAGTGAGTGAGTGAGTGAGTGAGTGAGTGAGTGAGTGAGTGAGTGAGTGAGTGAGTAATGGTGTTTAACGTCCCAGTCAAATATATTAACTTATATCGAGACGTCGCCAGATATAGGCGAAAATACAGAAATTTTGCCTGTGCGTTGCGCTGATGGCATTATACAGCAGGGTTCTTTATCGTGCCACGCCTGTCATGACACGGGGCCTCGTTTATTTTAAGTTCCCATCCGAAAGAACCGTGACTTTCACTTCGTAATGCCGAGTGCTCGGCGAAAGAACAGTCACTACCCACTTTCAAGTCTTGGGTCAGACCCGGCCAGGGTTCGAACCCACGGCCTTCCACTTACGGAGCGAGCACTCTACCAACTGAGCTACCGCAGTGGTTTATAGTTAAAGAATAAGCCTTGCCAAAAATGTACCAACATACACTAACAACTGTTATAAGTTACAGCAGTACTTTTTTTTTTTTTTTTTTTTTTTTTTTTTTTACAAAATTTCTCTACAGGTTTAAGATCTTGGAATTTGAATCTTATTTAGATATATTTATCTTTACTTGGTAAAAATGTCCCTATGTAATTGAAACACCTCATTTAAACTTCATTTTTATTTCAGAAACCTTAAGACAATGATTTTAAGAAATACATGGGTATTAGATAACTGCATAAATTCGCTATGCAAGTAATTATTTTTCATAAATTGATTAACAACTATAGTCAAATAGACATTTAATAAAATCAGCATGATTAATTCGTTTGCTATCAACCAAATGGTGGTTATTGAAAATTTGTTAATATTTACAGAGGTCTGTAAAAACAAACTTGATTTTACCGCCTTGGTGAAATTTAGATAAAGTGCACGTTGTGAAATCGGAAAGTCGTTACGGAGTTTGAACCGCAGTCTAGTAAAACATATGACTTTAAAAGCTGAGATACTGTTTCCTCGTCTGGTGGTCTGTATTAATCACAGACCATAAAACATACATTTGTACATCTCACACATTAACGAACTTGTTTTTAGAGTTTTCCTGGAAATTGCCAGTTATGTACCCGTTTAACAACATTTCAACAAACCATCATCTGTGAATATATGACGTAGATATAACGTAACAGTAACTAACAATCAATTCAACATTCATTTTCTTCTACTGTAGAATTATGAAGAACCACCAGTAGAACCCGTACAGCTAAAGTGAAATTTAAATTTATATATATTAAAAGATCGTTGCTATTAATTTTAGCTACATATACTTAAAAAAATCCACAATAACGAGTGATCCGCTAGAAATCTAGTCTTTTTTTTCGATTCTCAGTCTGTCAATCCAATATCACAGCTTAATGTAGTGATAAGACAGTAACTTTTTTTTTCAACAATTTTAAATTAAATCTTATTTAAAACATATTAATAAAATTACAATGTTCTGTCTTCTCATCAACAAAAGGACAAGTTTATTGATAATTAATTTTGTTACTGTAAACAAAATACTTTTGTTGTAATTTTTTAACTGTGTAATTTGTTTGTAATTAATTGTTTACTATTTTTATCAAGTACCTAACACGCGGATCAAAGTTATGTACCCGTTTAACAACATTTCAACAAACCATCATCTGTGAATATATGACGTAGATATAACGTAACAGTAACTAACAATCAATTCAACATTCATTTTCTTCTACTGTAGAATTATGAAGAACCACCAGTAGAACCCGTACAACTAAAGTGAAATTTAAATTTATATATATTAAAAGATCGTTACTATTAATTTTAGCTACATTAATATCCAGATATATTTGAAACGGTGTTAAGTATCCCTTACTAAGTCACAAATGACAAATTCAACGAAGTTCTGTGTTTAATTTATCGTATTTCACCGTTTTGAAAGTTGTGTTTAAATTACCCGGGTTTTGATGACGTAACCATGTTCTAATATTAGCCGATCCCAAATGCTGCATCTGGCTGGGTAAATACTGTAATTTCTATTTATTCGAGCTTTTATCGTTGAACCAAATGTAACATTGTTCAATAGGAACATCATTAATTAGATTAGCACCGTTTTATTTTTTCTTTGGAAAACTTAATGCAGCTTTAATATATCGGTAAAGGGTATTTTTTAAAATGTTTTTTTCGCATATAAATGTGAATTAGGTGTAAAATGTATAATTAAACATTAATTCATCTGTTCTAATTTAAGATTGTCCATTATGGGATGTCTACATGTTTAAAACTTTCGAAGGTGTAGAACCAAGAAAAGAAATGATTTTAAAGCCAGTTGCGATGTATCGAGATCCGTTCAGACGTGGACTAAATAAAATTGCGTTATGTGAATTATGGGAAACAATGGAGAAACCAGCAGGTATGACAGTGTCATTTCAATTTCGATTGATTTATCAGGGTTATTTTTAAATTGTATTATGTGTCATATAACATTTTTTAAATGTATTTAACGATAATTTTTTAAAAAAAAAAGTTTTATGATATACAGTGACTGAAAGTTTAGGCATTTTAATCGTCGTTTAAGATATCCTCGTACTTTGTAGGAAAGAACATATGTAAAAAAAATTGTATTTTTGTCTTATGTCGGCTAAGATATCTGACTACTATGTATGAAAAATTAGATAAATAAAATCGTTTTTAATCCAAGCAGAATCACACCAAGGTGATGAAGTGGGCTTCTGATCCAAATTATATAAGCGGCACTACAGTAACTATATATCAGGTGACATATTGTTTTAATGAAAACCTGACGATGTTTGGTATTCTGGAATTCCTGCCATTTACAAACGTATTTATATAATGTTTAATCTTAAAATACTGACCGGTTTTCCCATGCGAACTAAAATAAGTTATTCTTGATATATTGTGGTTTAAAATTACTTGCTGCAGCACAAAGTATTTTGTCTCAAAATTCTTAATTTTTTACCATTTTGTGTAACTAATTATGCTAAATATAAAATGAATAACACGCAATTCGGAATAAAATAATAAAAAAAACCCCGTAACTTTGTGCTTTTGTAGTAGAATTCATTACATTTTGTAAAATAGAACAGGAATGAACGTGACAAAGGTAAAAGTATTCTACAGTGTCAAATGATTTATAAAGTTTTAAGAAAAAATGTAAATAGTGTAATAATTCCAGGTGTTAATACCAGGCGATCTTGTGCTGAGTTATTAAAAAAGGTGGAAGAAGAGGGCGTGTGGTTTGGAATGGAGCAAGAATATTTCATAATGGGAGATAATGGCCTTCCTTTAAACTGGGACAAGGATCCAAAGGCGATTAATTTGAGTAAGTTATACTTTTTTATTTTAATTATTTTATTATTGGTACATATATTTGCTTTTTGTTTAACAACTTATATAATTTATTATCCATTATGACCAGTATTAAAAGTCAAGGTTTCCTAAAAATTTCAATTTACATTTAGTTTGTTACATGATGTCATCAGCAAAGGCACTGTGTTTTGTACCACTACGTAGCCAAGTTGGTAGAGTGCCCGCTTCGTATGTCTGAGTCGGGATTCGAACTCCGACCGGGTCTGAGCAAGACTTGAAATTTAGTAGTGACCATTCTTTCGTTAAACACCTAGCATTTAGAAATGAAAGTCACGGGGTTCTTCGAAGGAGACCTTAAAAACCGATGCCATGTGTCACGGCAGGCAACGTTCATTAAATATCTCTGCCTGGACATGGCCCTAAGCGCAGTGCAAAGGTAACAAATTTTACAACTTCGCCTATAGGTTGTGACGTCTTGATAAAAATGAAATATTCTTGACTGAAAGTAAAACCCTAGAAAATCAATCAACTGTATTTTATGACAAGAAATCACAGAAAGGGTATAATATTTTGTTTTAAAATATTAACAAGGGCACAATTTTTTTACAAGGTATCATCAGAAAGGGGGCTGTATTTTGTGACAAGATATCATTACGAATTGCACTATATTTTGTGATAAAATATCATCAGCAAGGGTACTACATTTTGTGACAAATTGTCATCAGCATGGGCATTGTATTTTATGACAAGATACAATTAACAAGAGCATGTATTTCTGACAATGTCATCAGGAAGGGTACTACCTTCGTAACTAAATATTATCTACAGGAACATCATTTTTCTCACTGCTTTTGCTAAGAATATTCGTTAAAGTGCAATATCCATCGAATTTTCAGGAAACTTTTTCTTTAAAAATTGAAAAAGCAAAAAGGAAAAAATTGATTTATAATGTGAATCTATAATTTTAGATTTCCATACTGGAGTTGGATTGTGCAAAACTGCAGGTTATGAAAGAGAATTAGCAGAATTCCATTTCCAAGCATGCTTATATGCCGGTTTAAAAATGTATGGCATCAATAGAGAAGACAGCCCAAGCCAGGTAGAATTTTGTTTGGAACTAAGTTTAGATCAATACGCCAGGCTTTCACTGGCACTGAACTACAAATATGATCTGATTATTCTACTTGAAGATAAGAAATTCCATAGTTGGGATTCGGTGACAGGTATAAAGTTGTTATAAATCCCAGAAAAGATAATCTTATTTACATCGAGGCGGTGGAGTTCTGGAATGCTGGAGTATTGTTGACATTTGGTAACAAACTTTCTCACACTAAGATACTGGGATTGGAACTATAATTCCAAGCCGACAAATAAGTCCAAATCAGTGCCTCCGCTATTCTACAGTTAGTAGAACCTATATGTTTTATGTTCGATAAATCTAGGGTGGTACAACTTGTCATAATAAAGCAACAATGTCCATCTAACACAAACCTTAGGGGTTAAACAACTCCCCAAACCGCCTGTTTTTAACCTTTTTTAAACACAATACTTTTGGATTAAACCAGCCAATCTATTAATATTTAATAAAAATACTTGTTTAATTTTGATGTGTCATATATGCACTTTTCGGATATTAATTCCTCATCAGTGACACTAAGAGCCGAAAAAGTTGATAGATAAAAAAGGGGTAATCAAAACATTTTAAAATAATGAATTTAAAGTTTTAAAATTATATGAAACCAAATCTGACTTTAGAAATTTCCTATTGATTCAACGACAAATTATGTCTTATCAGATTAAAGTCTTGGAAGGTGTGAAAGGTATAAAGGTTCTTAAACTTCATTCAACTATTATCGTTATGCAATGTTTCCTCGACTTTTTCTTTTTTTTTGTTTTGTTCTTAATTGAATGCTGTTTAATGTATTTGTTTTCTTTCTTTGTTTTTCTTCTTTCATAGCTTATTGTATGACGTCCTACTTTCATTTCTATTTTCACCTTTAAATTAACTATAAACTTTTTTAAGACTTTATAGTTTACATCGTTCATATTTGTTTTTATACCTTTATGAGATGGGTTGTAATCCAAAACACATTGAGAAGTAAAATTTTCAACGCTATCGACGTTAAAGTAGGTCAGGCAAATCTAAGGTCTTCATTTTTGTAATTCTTTTAAGTATTTTGTACATTTGTATCCGTTTTGTACAATTTTGCGATAGATAAAATGTATTCTACTACTGTGTATGTCTAAATACACAATGAAAGGGTCAAGTATTAGACCTTTTTTATTGACAGAATAACCACATTATCACAACAATGCATTAAATAATCAATTCCAATATTAACAACATCGAAATTAAAACGTAACCGATACAGTTCCATTCCCAAAGTCTGTTATTACTAAAAAGTGCATCGGGCTTATGATGTTATTTTTAGACAGTAATAAACAAAGGTTCAAAAAACTAAATGATCAATTCAAGGAATATTCATTGTTAGGCGCAACAGTCAACGTTGCAACACTCCTTAGAATAGAGCAATATCACATTATTTTCATTATCCTACATTTGCAGTGGGAATACCAGATTGGTCCATGTGAAGGAATCGATTTAGCTGACCAGATTGTTATTTCTCGTTACCTGTTATGGAGGACTGGAGAGTTTTACGGAGTTGAAATTTCAATGGATACAAAACCTGCCGTAAGTCCGGAAAATGCGCCCAACCAATCAAATGGAGGTCATATGAATTTCAGCACGACAAGAATGCGAAAAGAGGGTGGTATTAAGTAAGTATATTTTTAGTCAACATTAAATACACTTAAACATAATTAATACCCCTGTAGAAAACATTTGTAGATTGTTAGATCCAACCTACATGAGCTTCCCTCGCTGTAAATAAAATTGCAAAATGATTAAATTGCTATCTTTAGAAAAATTTAATCCATCAGTTAAATAAATGAGATCGTATATCAGAAATAAAACGGTTCGACTATGTTTGATGGACTTAAATAACACAAGAATATAAAATATCAAAAAGCTTACAACCTCTGGTTTGATTCAAGTAACAACCCATTTAACTACTTTGAAATGCAAATTCGATTTAAAGCATCTGGACAACAGTTTTACGTTTTGTAAGTTTTCCGGGCTTTTCGAAAGCGTACAAAATGTATTAATACATCAGTATATCAATTGTTTTCGCAAGAGCTGAATTGATGACAAATCGCGTACAAACAAAGTTTTGCTAGTGAATTTATTTCTTAATTTTTTTTTATTGCGAACAACGTCATACCGCGAGCATGCACAATGCTTAAACCTTGTTCAACCCTTACGAATTAAGCAGTATTTTCACTTATAGATTTTGTACAAACCCGTTAATTTCTTTTTAAATTTAACCCTCGGCAAGCCTTAAGTCGAGTGAAATTATAAGTATGTTGCCTGGATTAGCCATTGAATAAAATCAATTAATGATAAAGCATTGATTATGCTAAAGGATTATTGTTTTTTAATATGTTGTTTTTGTTTTTCTTTACTTATATCAATTGATTGGTTATTTTGTCGTGTAATATGTATTGAAAAATAATGTTTTTCAGGTGCAAATTGTTTTTGTTCACTTAACCAATATTTTTACATTTTAGGTATATAAATGAAGCGGTGGAGATTTTAAGGAATTCTCCCCAAGTAATGTCGCATTATGATCTCCACGGCGGTAAAGACAATGCTAAAAGGTTAACCAATGCCTATTTTGTTCCTGGTATGGATTTTACGACAGGAATTGGAGATAAGTACTCTAGTGTTAGAATACCTACACTTGTTGCTCTACAGGGAAAAGGTTATCTTGAAGATAGACGCCCTTGTGCCAATGCTGACCCTTATGAAGTCTGTGAAACCCTGACTCGAACCCTTCTGTGTAGTTAATTTATGTGAAAAGTGACTTCTCGTAATGCATATGTCTATTCCAGAAAAATTGCAGTACATAAACATGATCAAGATGCCAATGCGAGTCCTAGTCTAAAGATAATTTATGTGAAAAAGTAACTTTGCTGATGTACTTTAAACTTAAGACTGATTACAAACGTTTACATTCACCATCTGAAATGCGGATTTTTTGTCGGTTTTGGTTATTTTAAAAACATTTCAAATAAATAGAAATCTTTGAAACTAATTAAAATTCATCATATTTTATTATTATAAAATTGCTGTTACATTCTGTTTTAAACTCTATATATTTTTTTCTGGAAAAATCTGCTTTAGTGGCAGGGTTGCTTCAAACATTGCTGTCTGAAAATAATGTTTACCTCACTTATCACGAAATTTGAGCAAAAGTCGATGTATATATTAAAACTAACAGACATTTAGCGTTTTTAAATTCATAAATATGAGTTCAAGTTCAAGTTTATATAATTTTTTTTCAGTTTTTTAAAAGTGCTTTGAACTTTTGAGATAAGAAACTTGTTGATAATACTTCTTTCAGTTTCAAGCATCATTTTTTTAAATGAAACTTTTGAAAGGGAATGTTCGCGATTTGTAAGACATTAACTATTATCTTATTACTTTTAGTGATTCTAGTATATGTTAGATTTTATAAAAAGTTAAACAACAAATTTTTCTTAAACTTAATAAGGCGCTTACAAAGTTCTTTGGCCGTCATCGCATTATTGTTGATAAGTTAAAGTTGCTGTACAAGATGTATCTGAGGTCCCACAGTTCTGGGTTACTTTCATTCTGAAATTGTATTTTGCACGTTACGGGTGTAGCTACTAGCTAAGCAGGAGATGCTTATCCTTCGTAGCACCCAGTCTTATTTTCTTGATGGAAGTTCAAGTTTGTAACTGAATTAAGATAAAACACAAGAAGTTTTTACTTTGCGTTAGTCATTGTGATTTGGAGATGGACTTGTATTTCAGTGTTTATTTTATTAATTATAAATTAAAAACATGTATCTGCAATAGAGGTGAAAAAATGTTTCCTATCTCATCAATTATCATCCGATGCGTGTATATTTTTTGTAGATATCTTAGTGTAGTTCTCATCAAATTGAAAAGTAAATTTGCTGTTTATCATGTTAATTGAAAAAAAAAAATAGTTGTTATGAAAATACTCTTGTGTTTTTAAGAACCAGACGTTATGAAAATACTAATGTGTTTTTTTGTAAAATAATCTAGTTTGTTTTCAATATGTATTGTAGTTTAGCTAATTATCTTATGAACTGGACACTAATATATTTTTTTTTAAAAAAAGCTTCAATGTTTTCAAGAGTAATCTAGTTTATATACAATATGTATTCAAAAGAAGACTAGTGGTTTATATGTATTGAAAAGTAAGCTTGTTTTTTAATGTATATTTAAAGCATTCATAATACAGGATGTTTAGCAATAGTCTAATTGCTTACATGTATTGAAAATAGTCTAGCTTGTAACATGTAATTTAAAGGTAACATTTATTTACTATGTATCTTGAATTATAAAATTGCCTTTTCAATTAAAATTCCAATTGTTGATAGAATGTTGCATTTTTCATTATTTAAACAAAAATAGCAATAATGAATGTCTTTATCGATGTTGTCGAAGATGCAAGACCCTTGTATATTTTTGTAAGGCAAGTTTTGGAAAATGTATTTGAGCGATACAGGTTTTAATAAGTACGGAAGCTATTTGTCTAAGTTACTGTATTAATAGAAGGCATACATAATACCTCTTTATAAGAGAACGGTGATTAACGTTGATCAATGAATAATAAAACCTTTGATTAAAATACTGAAAATTGGTTACAAAATATGACCTCAAACATTAAGTTTCAGCATAATTTACCTATAAATCTTTAACTCAGTTAAGGTTTGTTCCCTCATGCAAAGCATTCCTTAGCTGGATTTGGATTCATATATTTTTGGAACTTTAGATTCATTAATTTTCAACTGTTTGGCTTATGTTTGATTTTCTATCAAACGTTTTGGCTCCTAGTGTCACTTATGAGGAATAATTTGCCGAAATATGCTCATATGGCAAATCCGACGTATTTTTTCTCTGTTTATAACTACTCCTTTTTTGGAGGTCATGTTCATTTTTTCGCTGGTTTGTTGTAGATATTGGGAACTTGGTTGCTACGACTATTGCAAAGCGTCTGTTTTCGCTTAAATATAATAACTAAATCGAACAGGTATTTGCAACATCCTGTCTCTTTAAAAGAAGCTTAAAATTAGAAGCTGTTAAATGTACTGAGCAAAATTAAATACTTTTTTTACGTGGCATGCCATTGCAAAGTGATATGTTTGTCTCATCGTAAGGCTTGTCACATTTGTTACTTTTACTTGTTATGTAATTATAATTGCTTTAATTTAAATCCCGTTTATGACCGTTCAGTGTCTAGTAGCTACTATCTGATACACACGTGCGCATAACTAGTAACTAGATAACAAACCTTTACATGATAAGTCTTTTTTGTGTCACATGATTTGGATTAATATAATTTTGGAACTTTGGATTCATTAATTTTCCAATGTTTGGATTATCGTTTTTATCTATCATCTTTCTGGCCCCTAGTGCCATCGACGAGGAATGAATTTCCTAAATGTGCACATATGGCACATCTAAACTAAAGAGGTATCTTTGTTAAATATTTGATCTAGTTATATGATATTAATTTTAATAAGAAAAAGCAGACAAGATGACTTATTTCTCTTTTCAGTCCCTTGTTAATGAATTAGTTCACGGTGCATCGAGATAATGCATCCGTATTCATTTTTTTGATCTACATCATTAGTATTTTTTAATAACTATCTAGTAAAAAGTAATTGTTTGTCATTAATCACGTTAAATATGCATATTTTTCTATTGTTTTTATCGTAGATAAAATGCCTTTTTTACAGCGCATTATCATTTAAAAATATTGGAGTGGTCTCGAGATCTTTTTTTTTTTGCCTCTTTGAGAGTTCAATTGTAACTTCTTTAATGAGTTCGTTTAATGTTAAGTAAATTCTTCGAATAAAAGCTCCCTGTCAAATTTTGGCATGGAGTAGTAGTTGAATCTGATTGTACAAAATGATTGGAGGTTTGTTGATGGAACTTTCCTTGTACGAACTTTCTCTAACCTCAACACACCTCAAACCTAGCAGCTGTTTGTGGGGTGTGTAGGGTCAAATGGATTTCTATATAAAAAAAAACTCTGATTTTCCGATACCAACTGGTGCCGGAACGGGCGCCGTCTCATTTTGTTTGAGACAGAAAACATATGTGGAAAAGTAATTAACCTCGATCAAATGATAAATAATTTCTTCCGAAATATATGGATTCAAGAGTTTGTGATGACACAAGGTATGCTTTGAAAATGAAAGTCGAGGTGACCAAATATCAACACCGAAAAAATGAACAGAATTCTTAAAGTAGCGGCGATGGTATCTTAAAATATATTGGAAGACAAATAATTCAACTATGGATCAAAGTTAGTATTATTTTTACAGTTCAACTTATACTTGAAACGAAGCATGGCGACGCCCTTTCCGACACTAGCTGGTATCAGAAAA